>CM067351.1:25197950-25287950 GCA_034190875.2 Urechis unicinctus | reverse complement strand
CAGTAGTTAATAGATAACGAAAGCCTGTGTATTCTTCACTATCACAAAATTATGCATGCGTACTTGTGCTAGTGAATACCTTATATAAAACCTTACATTTACGCCACAGACTACGCGGTTGGCTCAGAATCTTGAACCATGTTCATCGTTATATATGCCTGAGAAACTTTAAGAAAACACTAAAAATAATGTATATTCATACATAACTACGGCTATGGAAAAACATGTCATCTTCATTATTCGAACTGACCAATCTTACATTGCCAATTGACTAAATGTATGCGCATACTCAAGTGTGCTATTCCGTACTGCATGGACAAAACATGTGTAAAATTTGTCCAAAGTCGTTAGATTGCGAACACTTGTATATTCTACACTATCGTGCCCTTTCCGAATAAATCTTCTGTTTTGGGCATCGTGGCTATATGCAGCAGAGGCATAGAAATGAATATTAAAAGCAATTACTGCTTGCTCAATAACGGGAAGTTGTTGATTGATGTTTCAGGCCTTACATATAAAGCATTATTTGCTGATCTGTTTACCATTCAACAAAGATCGAGTTGATGTGAGCGATTATATACAATTATCGTATGAACGCGAACTGTATTGGAATCTTTTATCTTTTTCGGCTACATTGGACCAGGTGTGCCAAGCATAGCAACACATCATATACGTGAGCGGCATATTACAAATCAGGTAATCGGCTAGTAGTTGCAAGTCCGTATACATCGGGAGATTAAGATGTTTACGTGCCCAAAAACATATGTGTGATACAAAGCATTATGATAACAGAGCCTTTGCCAAGGCGATTGTACCGCAAATAACAATAAAACAAGATATTCTCTGTTATTTGTTAACCTCAACCAACGATAACTACAACCAAAAGGAAATAATTGTTGTGGGATATGTATATATGTTTCGCAATGCAATACAAAATAATTGACACGCAAACTCGATGCTTGACAGTTTTGTATGTGAATCGTTTTGGTGATAGCAGTCCCATTGGTCTGTTATCATGACTTGTATACAGATAATACAAGATGGTGCTAAATATAGTATTTAGATGCAAACGTCGCGCCTACAGAGGAAGGAAATACATAAGAATTCTGTGAATATTGAGGTCGAACGAGAAAACAGTGTGCTTCTAGCTCAAATTACACTTATGTAACAATTAGTGCTTCATATTTCCTTTTTTTTATAGACATCGGCTCGAATGTAACAATTAACAAGTCAATGACTGCATTTTAGGGCAATTTACTTTCCTGGATATCAGCATTATCTCGGACAGCATTGAACAGATTGTAGGACTGACAATAGCTTTGAGATTGCCTTGTATTTAAAGATTATGCTTTCACTAACCAATAATGAATTGTAAAACAACGTGCAGTAGATCACTCTTGCAAAACTACCCGAATAACTGCCCCCCAAGGCAAAATTTGTATCCCATCGGCTTATATGTGCTCTACCGTATTTTAGCTCTGCAGAGGTCAATACTATGCTCATCTCTGCAAAGCCTGTTTCATAAAACAAAGGCCAAAAAAAGACCGCAGCTTTTGTTCAGCGCAAAGCCTGCTACATTGTTGAGTGTTCCATCAGATGCTACTATTCACTGAATGGCAACGAATGGTACGCGATGAAACAAACGTCTAATTACATCGATATAATTCCCTTCTTAATGTGATTCGATTATTTTGCCCTCAAGTCACATTATTCTACCGAAGAAAAATCTCGTATAGCAATGTTTTTTGCCTAGTGCATGCTTTTCACACCTGTAATACGTTGTGTCTTTACTTCACGCACATGTGTAACTTGTTTTGCTTCCGTAGGCTATTGCGATATACAGTTTTTAACTTACGTAGATAGGCCAAGCCATTTGCGTTCTCTTCAGCTTGTGAAAAACTTGATATTTGTTCACCTGGGTTCCTTCGTTGACTTTCGTGTTGATTTGGATCAATGTTTTTTTACATAAGGGAGCATTTGGCGGGTCTCGATTAGCCAAATGTTCCAGTTGCCATTGTTGCCGCACATATTTATTGACCCATTTATACTATTCCATTATACTAAATTGCGCACCACCAACGTGCATGCCAAGTACTGTAGGTGTACAAACTACAAGTGTTATATTGCCCAAACTCAATGTTTGTGTTTAGTACTGGATAAATCTGACCAGGATATGCTTATAATACTAATCTGTGCAAAATGCAAAAGATTTTAGTGTATATTCACTACAACCCTCATAACGATGTGATTGCAATCGGACAACAAAACCGTCGGCTCCCAAACGACCTTTGATCTTTTGCGTTATCTTGAAATCGATACTGAATAGAAGCCCATCGACTCTCAGCGTAACCGACCTGTTTTCTTCTTCAACAGGTTGAAACCCGAGAAGAGAAGAGCAGAGCTGTTGAATTCTAAGCAAATTCACACCATTCGACCTCTTGTATTGCAAAACATGCTCCGAATGCAAATGTTATGGGACTGCATGACAAACAGATACGTTCAAAAACGATATTGTCTCCATTTTTCCGAGAAGGAATGTACCGCCAGGCTGTCAAATGCTGGTGTTCCAATGGTACAATGATGACAGCAGTGTGCAAAATATATTTTATCGTGGAGCGTCAATTATGGGCAGCTACGTCACTTTGTGATCGTTCCTTACACATACAAACTTACTTGTTTTTCTCACATAGCTCGCCATTCAGCATCAAAGCATTTACCTGCCTACGTATCTCAAATACCTTAAGAAATGAAAGAATTGCAGTTGTAGGATCATTGCGTGTCGAGTGAGTAATTGTACGTCAAATGGTGCATGCCACTGTAGTTTCTATTGCAATTCAATGCGCTAATAAGTCAATAGATGCAGATGTTTCCAATCAACCTGGTAGATGTGTGCTTGTTTCGCTTCATGCGTGCAAAAATAATATTCATACGCGAACTAATTTGATCAAGAGCTACTATGCATTGATTTCGTTATAGTATTTTCCACGTGGGTTATATGCAATATTTGATTTAGCGTCAGATTCAATAAACGTTCATAATAAAACAAATTATGCAGATGATTCATTTGAAAAAGTTCTGAGTCTCGAAGAACAATGTAAGCTAAATGCTTTTTGCCCGGCTTACGAGATTTCTAATAAAACAACGATGTTTTTATAACTTAAGGTTTATGCTGCTCCGTAGATGTGTAGGACAATGAGGGTTAAATAGACGTAATAAGGATACTCAACTGAAGCCTTAGGTAACGTGCGCATGAAAACATTCAAATGTTTGCTTCCGACGAAAATTGACTGCGTCTACTCGTAAACCTCATAGCCCTCTCATAATTGAATGAAGCAATGAGGCGCCACAATTGTGTGGGATTTGTGTACATATTTTTCTAGGTCCGAACTTCGATACGGGCTTTTGTGGTACTAACATAAATTATATGTGCAATACTTATAAGAAATCATTTGATCATTTCAATACAATGCTTCAGCTACCCCTTTCGTCATGATATATTTATATAATATAATTAAAGCGCGTAGCACATTCTTTTAGATCTGGCCAGTAATTAGATTGTTAACGCTGAATATCATCGTTTATGTGAGACAATGCCTGATAAGCAGTCGTTCACAAGTCAGCAATAGCATAACGTTGTAATGCGTTGTGCGTAATCTGTTTTCCTAATTTTCAAATGTGTTGTGACAATCGTTTTCCCATAAACATTGGACTGCAAACAAGAATTTTCAGAAATTTGACGAAATCGGGGGAAAGATCCAAAAGGCCAGTAAATGATTTTTCCAAATAAGCCACAATGGCATACATAAAAAAAATTCTGACTGTTGATATGTAATTATAGTTCTTGTTTTCGGCATTCAAACTTATTCTAAGCGATTAAGTAGATATGTTAATGCAGCTTAAAACGATTTCGAAAGATTGATTACAATATCAGTATCGTTGAATAACTGTATGATTTATTCATTGACAAACATACAACTTGTGGGTACGCGCACGTTATACCCATATTGGACAACCTATGTTACTTTACTGAATCAGTGGTTTGCTGGTTTTGACGAGCTTTGCATATTCCGCAGTGTGTAAATTCCTTCCAGTCTAGTGGAATAGGATACATTCGGTGATTCATTTGAATACTGACGCATTTGCAAATACGTCAAATTGGCTCGAGCAGCCTGTTAATTAAACCATATACACTAAAAATCGATTACGGCTGCCCTTTAACAGTTTAATAAACTGCTGCTACCTGCGCAAATCGCTCACTCACAATGACCGCCTGCTGGTGAGCTGTTTTGTGAATCACATATTATGGCTACTTGAAAAACATATATGGATCGCAATCACCGTTCCAAATATTGCAGGTAAAAAAAGTATTAGCTGCCAGAAGCTATATATTGTCTTTGGTTTCTTATTTGGTTTCCTTTATTTTGGGAAATAATATCCACCCGAAAATCTGATCACTTGACATGGATAGCACTGGCATGCCAATGTTGACACGGACAAAGCAAAAGCAACCAATGATATCCTTGAACGGACACATAGCTATGAAACTCAATACAGAAATAGTTGGCTTATCATCCTGTATTTTAGCTAGTTCCCGATTGTCAGCGCTATGACTCATACACGACATTTATCATGTGAAAATGGCCTCATTTACACAATCATGTGCATCGGAGGCATAAATAAATTTGTTTGTATTTATGAGCAATTAATTGCTGAAAATCGCAATGATCGCTTTCGCCGACCCGCTCAGCATTGAATACACCCACATTCGCACAGTAAAATTGGGCTTCCACTTGCATTTATCGTAAGGCGTTTACATCAGACCATGTTCACTTACTCACACAATATTGCCCTGCTACGACGCTCGCATCTGCACCATATATAACTAGTACTTTTATGTAAATCATGCAAGTGAGGTAGTCATGTGAGAATGGCAGCGGTCGGGGGACTTAAATGACATGTCAAATGGTGACAACACGGGCAAGTGTGACAATTAGCCAAATGTTCTAAAGGGATACATTTGGTTTGCATGTGTCAGTCCAAACAATTGTAAGATTATATTTTGGCTGTATATACAACATTTGGCTGTAAGGTAACCGTACAACATTTGCATGTAGTGTTGCAGTTGTTGCTTTCTGGCAATTCACGATAAATCCATGAATAACATATTGTGCACATTAGTATAGTGGTTTGCGAATTTGTGAACACTCAACCAGCATGTTAATGTGATGCAACACACCCATTAAGAAAAAAAACAATGGTGCATTTTTATAGCTTGCAGATGCTTTACTACGCGTTGTTTGATGCCAATTTTTTGCATCTATATTCATTTACATTTATCACTAACCACATCTAGGCAGTTTTGAAGATACTGCATGTACAAACTTGAGGCGAGCACTGTACCTACTGCGCATTTGATGGCGTCATATCAAAATAAGACATGTATAACCAACATTATATATTGAATAATACTTTTATTTCATTCGAAGTATCTGATTCATCTATAGCTTTTTAGATGCTATAATTGTTAATTATATAAGCAATTGCATATGCATAACTCTATTGAACGAAACATTATTGGGATCGGTGTCACATGCATGTTGACAACTATTTGGCTTATGCTTTGCGTCCTACCAGGAATTGGTGTGATGTAAGCAGTTACACGTAAGTGACAGCATTCTATGAACAAACTGTATCCATCATCGCCTCAATGTAACTTTAAATTCAAAGTTATGGTACATACTAACGGTTTATTTTGATGCAGCTGACCGAGCAGCATTGATCCGTGAGGCGTCATATGTGAATATAGGCGACTCAGTACAGTAACGATGAGAGGAAAGCATTCTCAATAATATTCGCTCATCGATTTATTTTCAGGTGTAATAGGTATATAATGTTGAGCTCTAGTAGAAGAGAAATTGCTTCATAGTACCATACAAGGCCAGGAAATTATTGCTGCATTTTCATGATGACAATGAAGCCCGCCAAATCACGCTGTTTATTGTTGTTTCTTGCGTGTATGGTTATGTGCGAAGAAAAATATAACTTACCAGATTGAGCTTTGTCTACAGCAGATGCGAAGACACTATCCTTATAAGTGTAAAAGTTTATTAACAGTTAAATACGGCGATTGTGCAAAATGGAAAGGTCATCCTATTGGCAACAGCAAATTGTGCAAGTTGACAGCTAACACCGAGCTTACACAGCCACATAATTTAATTACATTATCGAAAAAATACTGAGCATTCTTGACCTGATTACATATTAGCAATTTGTTTTTACGCATTTGGGCGGTTGACGAATGAGATACATGTGCTTTTAATATTGTATTCTAAAACAGCTAGAAGTTTAGTTTATTGTCGGCAAATTAGACAAACTCTGCGCCGGTTTCCGAAAGTCCATCCAATGTATAGTATATAAAAACGTCTGCCAATCCCCGTCGTCGATGAAGGTAGCCACAGTATCTCTTTTCGAGCCCGTCAATTGTTAACATATATCACATCATATAACATATGCCATGATCCGCGAATCTGCTTTGCAGGGCATTGTTTTGTTACAGATATAAATTGCATCAATCGACCTTTAAAATTGGAATTGTTTGACATCGGCTGGGTTCATCTAAGTAATGCTTCCATAATGCATACGTGTGCCAGTGTCAGAATAAATAATTGAGGAATCAACAAATACTAAATAGCTTTGTGCTCTGATTTGAGTATGTGCTCATAGACATATTTCTTGATTTCAGCTTAATACAAAGCGTACATTTCAGAATTGACGTTTTTCTGTATCAGAAACTACGCAGTCGCGAGTCAGCCAATTGATAGGGTTTATTAACTAAGTAACTATTTGTATACCATATAATAGGCTCCAAACAATGCGATGGCGAGCTCTGCCAATAATGGGTTCGAAAGCTGCTGCTGTGCAGATCTATATTCCAAATTCCGCTGTTGGATTCATAACCATTAGCTTCGAATCGTTATACTCAACTTGCCGATCATTATTCATATAAATTATAAGCAGGGATACTCATATATCGTATCGTTTTATAGTATAGTGTGCTGATGATCCTTTCTGTGAAGGTGCGCAACCTCAATAATTGGATACTTCAGATGATTTTTGCTCGTGCTGTAGCCAAAATGACAAGCCTTTACTGTCCAAGAAATATTGTGTAAGTTCGTGAGCTATTTCGAATAATAGGGCCAAAAATGCACGACATTGCACAGAGCAAAAATTAGTCAATGCCGTCGTTCTCGAATAAATTTAATGACACACATTGGAGCATCTCTAAGGAGGCCGACGAACATGAGTCTCCGTGGATTCGATTCTATGAACACATGCCCACACATAATGCAAAATTAAGTGATGTAGGCTGCCCTAATATATATATATAATATATATATATATATATATATATATATATATAGTATATATATATATATATATATATATATATATATCTATATATATATATATATATATATATATATATATATATATATCTATATATATATATATATATATATATATATATATATATATATATATATATATATATATATATATATATATATATGGAAGTACCAGCGATATATTCATGCATTGCAGTATATAATAATTTACGCATCACTGTTTTTCCTTTTTCTGGTACTCGACATTATGTTATCATGCGCCCTAATGCAAACTTTTCTGGCACATGCTTGGGTTTACGCACCTACTCATTTTTCTCTGTATAAATCTCGCCATAAAGTTGATAACATACGACTGCATTTAGAGTTGCCTTATATTTTCGATTAACACGGTTATCGTATGATGAAGAAACAAAGCAAAAGTATTGTACGCTGCTTGATTCTGGCCTCTATTTTAGTAAAACAATCATGCGATCGGACGGAACAAATAAAATTAAGTCATTGTTCTTACTGGAATCGTCCCTCAGATTGAAAAAAGACAAATGGTATGCAAAATGCAGATGATCTTTGTTGCTAACGTATGGTACTACACGGAGGCTACCGTACTTAACATTCTATAACCAAAGACAACCTTTTGGCGATTATACAGACTTGTGGATGAAACATCCAATTTTGGTCCGTTATCAGCCTTTGTTACAAGTATGACCATAGATGCAATTGCAGTATTTATTTTTCTCCCCTGCTATGAATATACCTCATAATGACGTCATGGGGCGCAAACGGCAGTTACAACGACACCTCTTATGTTGTCTTGCGCTCTTTTTCAATTCTGGGAAACATTGTATAGTCGACTTGGTTCAACACCTATTCACGCGTGTGTGGGGATGTGAACCTTTAGTTGCACGCCTATTTGTTCTGAGAGAAATGAAAATAACATACTGAAAACATTCGTAATGCCAAGCAAATTGCGAATCAAGAGCTGACTTTCAGCATTTGGTTGATGGTGTTACGCTGGGCAACACTAAACCCTAGTGATATGGCCCACCAGCGCATCACTAACGTATCTTGCTGAATGTTGGTTACTTGTCGGCTGCTTTTGGAGCCATTGCCTAAATCAATCCAGCAATGCTTGACTTACTGCCACATTATTTGTCGAAGAGCAGCATGACACGCATTTCGTTATCAAAATATGAACAGGTCGGTTAGTTCATGTTGTCAGTTAAACTTTACATTGATCATTACAATGAACATTGGATACAATGCAATAAGATTTTTCCACTTGTGGTTATTTTCTTGTATGACACGCAGAACATAATTAGTTCTACATATTACGTTGCGGTGCATTATGTATCACACATTCATTACATTTTTATTCGGGGGAGTACAACGAGATTCGCAACAGCAACGGCTGCAAACAGCTGACCTTAAGGAAATATTGCAAATGTGCCCACGCGAGAGATTATATAATTTCAGTTTATGCTATCAAACATTCCTGCATATGAATTACGAGAGTCAAAATATATGCTTGCAAATCGCTGCAGCACTGATACCCCTGTTATGTATGTTTTCAAGTACTAACCAACAACACAATTCAACATGCATACATCTAGTCAGTCACGACTTCACTGGCTTCTTCTCTGCTTGTTTATGTCCGATGCCTCACTTGACAAGATGCAAAGGCTCATATATGGTACCCATAAATATAATTTCAGGTAACGAATGAAAAACATCGCTTTAACGTTTATTATAATTTCCATTTTTGCAGACGATCTATCCTCCTTTTATGTCTAGTTATCATTTGATCTCTCCAAAGAATTCAGCGATGATGAGTGATCGCCACGCTCAATCACTTCTTGGCATCTTACACTCTCATTTTTGGCGTCATTTTCAGATTCGTCAACATTAATGTGTCGTGAATGCACAGCTCGCTTACTAGTTTTCAACACAATTGCCTAGTTGGCGAACAAATGCGCAGCCGGTTGAAGGCAGTCGAGAAATTTCATAAGTTGACTTCGACATATCTGGAAAATGTTATCGTGCAATACACACCTATTTGAGCCTAACTCGGAGCAAAATAGTGTTGTGCTCTATCATTGCTGATGACTATTGAAAAATACATAGGACCTGATGCATATTAACAGCAAGGGTGAATTCTGCTGGATAGTAATAACATCTTCAGATATATAGATCCATAGATGCGACTGACTTTCATACAAGAAACCGCAAATGAACGCTTAAATATCTGCAGTCTTATGCTATCTGTTGCAGTCAGTTAAGCATAAATTAAATTTGGACTGATTACAAATATTTCTTTAACGTTACGGAGCACAAGCAATGCATGCGAAAAGCAGCAGCTCATATTCAGCTAAAATAATTGGCGAGCTTAATTTTCGCTTATTCTCATAACCAACGTACATATTTTGTTCTTACATTGACCAGTTATATTTTTGTGACTGTTTAACATCATGCAGTAGTATAATAGCATTATCTTACATGTCAGAAGAGCAGCGTCGTTCTGATTCTCATGAAATGATACTCCGAGGCTTGCTGAGTTCCTCTGGACAAGAATTAACCTTAGTTGTGTCCGATTTCTATTCTTGCAATTTTATGTAGTTACGTGATACTTTTGTCTATTGTTGCCAAATAGTATTTACGTCAAGGGCATGAAGATATCATGCATTACCCGAGTACACAAGTGGTGTCAATTTTCTATCAGAATGGTTCACTACAAAGTCTCATTGGAGTGGTTTATCAAACGCTCTATACGTCTTAGTCTATAAAGCTGTCATAACAATGATGCCTCCACTTAAAAAATCAGCAATAAACAGGATATATAGATTTTAGTGCGCACATCGTTCTACATATTTACGCCGTATTTTATCTTTTACTACTGTGAGCTATTTGAGATTTACAAAGTGGTACAACCAAATAATTATCTTTTCTGGCCACTATAACATCTGCTACTGCTTTGTAGGATGGAAGAAGGGTAGTTGATTCTTCACAATTTATTAATTGATTGTTTATGTAACGACTTGCACAGGGGGAGACAATATTTCGACTAAGATTGAATATAGCATAAAACGCTTTGCTGATAACTTGTTAGTGTTTAACTAATTGCCCAGTTTCTGCAACTCTAGATTCATATCCTTAATCATTTTATCCGGACATAACATTTTGGTTTCATCGGCATATAGTTTAGATAGTACATTAGTCTTACTGTTCGCAATGTAATTTATGTAGAGTTGGAAAAGAAGAAGGCCCAGAAATATTCCCTGAGGAATGCAAAATTTTACTTGATCGTGTGCAGAATATGAACATTCATAGGATACATATTGTTATCTATCACGCAAAATAATGTGGTTCTGGTCACTGCCTCTTATACCATACGCATTAAGTTGCTGAATTAAATTATCCTCATTTATTGGATAAAATGCCTAATGAGATAAAAATAAATTCCAAGCACTGAATTACCTCTCTCAAGTGCTCTTGGAATGTTATCTATTAAGTAAGTAAGTGCCATTTTAGTGCTGTACATATATATATTTATATATAGATATATATTTATATATAAATATATACATATATACTTATATATATATATACATAAATAAATATATATATATATATATATATATATATATATATATATATACATATACACATATATATACACACCTATATATATATATATATATATATATATATATATATATATATATATATATATATATATATATATATATGTATATATGTATATATATATATATATATATATATATATATATATATATATATATATATATATATATATATATATGTATATATATATTATACATATATATATATATATATATATATATATATATATATATATAATATTATATATATATATATAGGATATATATATATATATATATATATATATATATATATATATATATATATATATATATATATATATATATATATATATATATATATTATATATATATATATATATATTTTATATATATATATATATATATATATATATGTATATTATATATATATATATATATATATATATATATATATATATATATATATATATATATATATATATATATATATCTATATAATATCTCTAATCTATATATATATATATATATATCTATATCTCTATATATATAGATCTAGATATATATCTCTATATATATATATATCTATATCTTCTATCTCTATATATATATCTCTCCTAGATATCTATAGATATATATCTATATAGATCTCTCATATATATATATATATATAGATATATATATATATATATATATATATATATCTAGATAGATATATATATATATATATATATAGATATATATATAGAGATATATATATATATATATATATATATATGATATATATATATAGATAGATATATATATCTCTATATATCTATATATATATATATATATATATATATATATATATATATATATATATATATATATATATATATATATATATGTATACATAGGCTAACTTGTGAGACATTGATTACTCTTGATAGTCGTAGAAAATATCAGTCTTTAGCTAAATTTACAGTTGGCTTCAAGTCCTTTATTCCTTATCTTACGTTTGCCGCTCAAAATCTATGCTATTACATGATATGGTCTAATGTGACATGACTGTTCTGGCGTCAAGCGGCGCACCAACTGATGTTAAATTGCACCATTAGGCTTGATAACAACATATCCTAAGCTTTTCTTGTGCATCCTACAGCTGAGCGAATAGTTGTGTACACGATGACGCCTAACCGCTATTATAAACATGCGCTACAGCTGGTCGATTGCTGATATTAAGACTACGATATATCAGCCAATTAATTGATTATGATCGTGCAGTGCTATCTGCATATGGATCGGTTGTTTCATATTGGAAGCATAATGTTCATGCACTATAACCAGGGGTCATGCGGTGCAAGCATACTGTATCAAATAAATGTACAATAAATATGAGGGATAAGATATGCTGTTCTGCAGATCTAGCGATTAAGATGTCAACTATTTTGATAGACGGCCTTACAACCTGTCCTTGCATTTGGCTTCTAGTTAGTTACTTGCGAGGTACCCCAGTAGATATTATTCCTAAGCTGGCTGATGACCCCAAGGCACGCCTGCATGGTCACCAGGGATACCAATCCATAAAAACTCATTTCGGCGGCCAGTGATCTCTGAAACAGATTTTATGCGCTTTTTGTATTATTGCTATATTGTTTACAACATATGAGATAAGTTGCTGTGTAAACATTTAATCAAATAGTGCTTGGATGCCTTTGTTTTGTGTACGTCAGTAACATTTGACGATATGATTGTTTTACAAATGGCGGTCAGCAGAAATGTAGTTATGCATGCAGGCATGCACTCCTGCTCTATAATGAATGTCGATCTCAGAATCCATGGATTATTTTTTGCAGTAGCGCGTTGCAAAAAGTGTCAGCTTTCGGCTGCGAGGTCATATACGCTGGACAGCTCATCACTTCATGCTATTGCAGAAAGATTGCAATTTTGAAATTTGAAGGTTGGGAAGGCACGGAGCTCGTTTTATTTTTGGGGAATAATGAAATATCTTCACGTTAGATTTAATACAATAATATCACATGAAAAAAGTGCTCGTGCTTCAATAGGCATTTGTACAGTTAACCACTACAACGGGCTCCGTAGAATAGATTGTATCGCTCCGGCTGAGATTGTTTGGAACTGTCACGCTATCGGAATCGCAATTAGGGTCAATATCGCCATACCGCTGCGGTGTCATTATTAAAGCATAGATAATAGTATTGCCAAAGACGATGCCTTCATCTGAACCTGACTTTGCCAGTTGTTACTTATTATCTACTGTGTCATTAACGATCTAATATCGCAACCAGTGTAGTGCAGCCGAGTTCTTAGATAAGGTTTGTTTACTGCGGGTTGGTTCTCGAATCTATATTGCAGAGCAAGTTATAACAATGCAATTGTTATAAATGGCATATGACAACCACACCAGTTAATGAATTATCGGATAATGGCTGCGAGGACCTTGTTGTGTATCATTTGATTGACAATAATCAATAATGGATTCATTAAAAGCAAACAGCATGAATATCGTCAAGGTTCCCATGAATCAATACATTATCAGATGTCTTGTGAATGTCATTGCTACTCTATGATTTAGTACGCAATATACAGCAATATAATGGTCAACTAAGCTTATCTGATATGAGTTTATTAAGCGCGTACCATAACCATCGAAGCATGGGAAGGTCGATTTGGTGCGACACATATTCACGTCAATGAAGGCAGTAAACTTTTTGTTTCTCCCTAATTTGTTTTGAGAGTGGAAAAACACATAAGAATAATTTGTAGTAGCATCAAGTGGACGTCCGACAACAACGCATGACTATCTCTTTTGCTAACAGGCAGTTTAAAGCTGACTAGCGATATGGTTCAATGGAGTGTCGCAATCAAGATTGACCTATTACCTCATGCTATGGCATTAGATAGCCATATTCCAGCAACATACTAACGCATTTTAGATGAATGGCCGATCAGGAGGAGAGCGTGGCTGGAGGAGTTAGGGGCGGAGCCACAACAAGATCCGCTGCAAAAACAGCTGCAGCGCAACAGCGTTTCATGCATGTGCATTAAAACAGCTGACCATGATTAAATATCGACATTATTTAGGTTGGTATTATGCTATCTAACATACCCGAGGATAATTATGCAAATAAATTTATCTACTAGAAAATAGATGCGCTCATGGATTTCTCTGGTATGCACGTTTCCAAGTTTATGATCAACTTCGCAGTTAAACATGCATCCATCTATATGCTGCTGATTTCCAGGATAGGCTCATTCGGTGTTTATTCTGTTTTTCATTTCCGATCTTACTTATAGTATCTACAAAAAAAAGTTCCAAGGTAACGAGTGAAAATCAATGCTTTGACGTCGATTGTCATTTCAAAGCCTGTTTTCATTTTAGCACGCTAATTATCGTGATTTGATGTCAAGTTATTGTCAGGTATCTCTCAATAATTCATAGATTAATATTGATCACTTTGCCCAATCACTCACAGGTACCCACGTGACTAGTTTTCAACGCTATTGCCTACTTGACGAGCAAATACGAAGCGTACGGAAGTTTGACTGTAAAAGGCATCCGCATCAATATTGGTGATGTTTCGGTTTGGCCGACGCTTAACACGTCACGTTGAGTCATAAAATGCAGCTTCATTACCGCGCTGAACGTGTTTGCATCCAGTATCTTGCTAATCAAATGTGCGATGTAACGAACGACTATTATTGATCTTACTCAAGCAACAACGAAGTTGATTGATAAAATGGACAAAAATAAATTGTACACTGTACAACGGTCATGGCGGCATTGCCATGGCATAGTTGTTACCGGCTCATTGAGCTTGTAGTGGAATGCGGATGTGTAGAAAATTGGCAATTAAAATTTGCGCTCGACATGATGAATATGGTATAATGAGGGAATATTCAATACTGTTTAATAGTTAATTTGTTAAGTTGTTAAGTCCAGTAAAAATCACGAAAATTTTACAACATGGTTTATTAGCATACCATGTATTGTCGACATGCCTCCTTCCGTACGAATCCATTCTTAATGCCAGCAGATTATCATTATAAGCATTGACACAAGTGGTTGAATTTAAGGTTTCGGTAAATTGACGGATTTACAATCATTGGCATGAAAGACAATTATTGGGTTAATGTTGTAACTCACCACAAGCATTAGTTGGCATAGCATTTGACAGATGCGACGAACATTAATCGTCCAAACAGATACAACAAACGCTATTTTCTAATTAGTACCCAGCATCGGAAGTTATATCAGGATCTTCCACTTTTTATTTAGGAAGGCAATAACTCGAAAATTGAAGCTAGTTACGACAATCACAATTTTTATGCTACAGCTTATTGAGACTAACTTAGCATAGCATGCACTCGATAGATATTTGTAGGCTATCGATGTTTATGGCAGCATATATAATCGGTTAAGAACATTGTGAGCATTGTCATTGACAACTCGGTTATCGGCATGATCCATGATTTAGTGCCGCTAATTATTCACTTCTGATATCGACGAGAGCTTGTCTGGGCGCTTTAAAGTTGACTTGCGGCCTGTATCGAGCAATATTGTGCTCGATACAAAACAAAAGTCCTCTCAAAGTGATCATGTCTGATACATTTATCAGACAGAGAAAAAAAAATCGCTCTCTTAAAAGGGGGAGGCTAGGCTATGTTGTTTCAACAATATTGATGATTCGGATCGATATTTCGCTAGCGCAATACATTATGGTATATAAGCCGTCTTCTTGCTGCTCATGCTGCAAGTGTTCACATATGTGCCCTAGAACGAATATTATCACGTAATTGACAGGACGAGGGCGTGATATATATTGTAAACCCGACAAGGGCCATTATATGTTGATGCCTAGGGTTCTTCCATTATATGTAACTGTACCTTAGATACACAGCATTGCCAACCCCGTAAATGCAACCCTGCAATACGAATAACAGCTTTTTATCATTTAGTGTGTTGTTGTTTTGTTTTTGCCGTTGTTATTATCCAATTGTGGAATGGAGCTATTGTACTATGTATCATCACATAACGGATGTTTGATAGGAACGATGTCTGTAAGAACTAAAGGTGCAAACAATAATTGACAAATTAATCGATATCTTAAATATCAAAGAATATGAATTCCCGTCCCTACCAAAGCAGTAAACCAAAATGAAAATATCGGCTGTTGTAGGTCATACTGTGGGGCAGAGCAAAGATTAAGTTGAAAAAAAACTTATCAACTTGATTTGCATTTAGGACTGATTCCAAACTTTGGTTTAAACTTACAAAGCATAAACATTGCATGCATAAAGCAGTATGGCATACTCAGCTAACGGATGTGGCAAGCTGAATGGTTAAGGCATATACACGTTTGATCTTTCACTGACCTGTTGTATCTAGTTTGTTTTATATGATATGGTAACGTGATAGCTTTATTTTACAGGGCAAGCGAGCAAAGCGTTGTGGTTTTTCATTAATGGAAAGTAACTCTATGATGATTCCCAATGGAATATATTTAAGCCGATATAATATATTGAAGGATGAACGACATCAATGGATAAAAGAATGTGAGTGATTATCGCACATATTATGCGTCCAAACAATGATAGCAGCTAAACATATGCCTGTTTGTACCCTGAATAACAGCCTTTGTACAACAATAATGTCGCAGAGTCTCTCTAAATGGATCGCATTTTAACATTCAAAAAATAATATGCATCTTTATACAAATAGAAGCATGAAATAAGCTAACAAATTTAATCAACGCACTTTCCCAGAAAGGCTATATGCTTCAAAACACCAAAATCAAGGAATTTCTGCAGTCTCGATCAAATGAATAGGTCTCTGCAAGTTAATTTGCATCCGAACATGCGCCATTAATACTTCCTAAATTAATTTTATGGTGCCATTAATAGTTAATAGAACACAAGTTTAAATGATATTATTCTCCTATCATTTATATAACCAAATCAGCGTACCGGATTGAGTCAAACAGCCATGATAGCTCGTAATGCCCGTCCAATCAAGAAATCGAAAACAGATACATCAAGGAATTCCATAGTCCATCGATTGCAGAAAGATAAATACATATACAATAACAAAGCGGGTGTGGGTAATATCCCAGTTTTACAATAATTTTCAACAAAAATGGTCATATATCCGAATTCATTAGCTGCAGTTTTGATATCGACGTCGGTGTCTGCACGATCAAACTATTAGAAAAGATCATTAGCGTGTGGTTCAAGGCGCTCGGAGTGGTTCAGTGATTTACATGTAAGTGCGTTTGCCGTCCGATAACTTAATGAACTCGCTACTGCGACATAATACAGGTAGCGTTAGCAAAGTGGAAAGCGCCAGTAGCTAGATGGATCGCGCCATGGCTTTCGGTGAATAAGAGAACCTTGTATATCTTTTTCATGGTTCTTTGTACAGAAACTACGTCCATCTTATGTAACTAATAATTGGCAGGTTAGGATACTTATCACATCCACAGGAGTAACACAATCATAATACATGGATAGAGCAGAGCAAATGATGTATGAAATAAAACATGTCGTAACTGCTACGGATCCTGATATATATACCTGATTTAAAAATTTCTTAGTCAGCCAATACGTTAAGGAGAATAATTACAAACCATGGCAAATACTAAATAACCGTCATTTCCGGTGAATCAGATAGATTCAAATATGTCTTCAAATCATATAGATTCTGAATCCTTGTTAATTGCCATGAATGCAATTGATTCGAGTAGCGAGCCAAGAATATCGCTTTGGAGTTTATTATGATAAACATTTCTGCAGGCGATTTATCTTTCTTTATTGTCAAGTTGTTATTTATCTCACCGAAGGATGATGAGCGATCGCCACGTTCAATCACTTCTTGGCACCTCCATTCTCATTGTCGGCGCCATTTGCAGATTCCTCTTCATTAATGTGCAGTAATTGCACAGCTCGCAGACTAGTTTTCAATACAATTGCCTATTTGGAAGATAAATACGTTGCCGTTTGATAGCAGCCTAGAACCATACTTGTACCATAAACGGCATCCGCATCGATATAATTGATGTTTCAGTTTAGCAGACAGTAAGCCAGCTACTTGGAATTATTGCACGCCGCTTCTTACTCGCGCTGAACACGTTTGCCTCCAGACATCCTGCAAATGAAACGTTTGTTATAACGAACGACTGTAATGACCTTACTCTAGCAACAACGGAACTTATGTATAAAACTAACAAACATGGAGTTCACTGTACATGTGTGCCTTATAAAGCAACTTATTTTTGCCTCATTAATGACAATTGATTTTATTTTCTCTCTGGGACACTCTTACAAGTTAACACACTTAAACATATGATATAAACAGCTGATTATTCGTTGATCTGAACGCACACAGTGATGCATGTGCTTTATGGATGCATTTCAATAAACTGTGCCAAAAACAGAGAGATTTGTACATCTGTACGTTCCTCGCCCTCAATTAATGTGGCAAGCCTCAGGGCTACATGAATTGCAAGTGTAAATGTTAAACAAACACCAGTTATAAGCATGTAACTTGTTTTTTCCTATTCCGACCAAAATGGTCGTCAAGTTTCTTCAGCCCAAAAAATCATTGTTTCATTTGTGTCTTGGATGTGCCCAAACAGTGAAATATATTACAATTATATGGGCATCGCTGATAGAATAAGCTGTGCGAAAATTATACATGATTTACTACGTGCAACATTTTCCTCATTTTGACTCGGCCCCTACGAATCACACTGGCGAATTCGAACAAGCATAGATAGGTTTACCGACTGATGCTTTACAAATTATATCTATGGATGTAGGCATTTTTCGTATGCCTGTCTAACGAGTGCTTGATGATTGCTAATGTCAACGGCGCTGGGGATCTTGTTTGTTCAAACGTTTGTTATAATAAACATTTGTTAGTAAAAATGTGTCTCATTGATGTACATGAAAGACATTAATAGACATACTAGATTTTATCAAAAATCAATGTGTCGTGCTTGGTAAATATAATGATTTCCATGAATACTTTGGTGCATTTGTCTGTTACTTGCAGCAATACAGCAGGTTTGCAACCATCGCAGCCTGAAGTAATGAGAACAGTAAAATGATCAAATCTCTGCTTTACATCAGTACAATGATACTAGCTGACACAATTGTTATATGATTTTTCTGATTTAATAAATGAAGAAAGTAGAGCCAACTGCATTTTGCTTTGATTAGTTCAGTGTTCATTTTTATCCTTATATACAATAGTAAATGCGATGGCAATATGCCTTACGTACAACAATGTACTTATTCACAATATGCCTTGTATCAATTTCTGCAGTATAGTGCGAATTCGTGAGTATTAGCCATATATTGATAAATGATATTGATGCAATGCAAACATTTCGTGTAAACACGAGCTGCTGCATGCATTGCTAATCTTCGCCATGATTTTGATTTTTAAAAAAAGAAGGTATTTTTTGGCTTCACAAAAATCACATATAAAAATTTACCATTCTCAGTAACACTTCGCCTAAGTATCACTGTGAAACAGCAAATTAAGCTCTTACTTATATATTCATAACTGTAAATTGGCGTTATGTCTATTTTTCGAAGCACATGTTTGCAACGCGTGGGCTTACGTTAAACGACAGTTCTAGGTGCCAAGGCGTACCTACTCAATGTACACCGATACGCTTGAAAACAACATATCATCAGCTTTTCGTGCGCATTGTACTGCTTTAATAACAGTTCGATGTACAGACAATAACTCCGAGCCGTTCATATAAACATGCCATACAGATGGCCAATCATTAATGCCTAAACGTGCAGTACTAAATACATTTGGATCGATAGATCTACACTGAAAGCACGGTTCTATTGCATTGTAACCAGGGAACATGCACCGCATGATAATTCTATCGAATTAATGTACAAAAAGTGTGAGTGATAAGATATTCAGTTCTGCAGTTCTGGCGATTACGATGTCAACTATTCTGATAGATTGACAACCCATCCATGACTGTGGCTTCTTAGTAGTTTTTGGCGAAGAAACCCAGTGGTCATTATTCCTAAGCTGGCTGATGACCCCAAGCGACCAAAACGCCACCTGGGTACGATAGCTGTGTTGCAGCGTTATCATAGATATCAATATATAAAAACTGCCTTCGACTCTCAATGATCACTCACAATCAAATTATAACATTCGCAGTATCAATACATTTTTCATGATATATTAGAGAGCTGGCCATTAAACATTATCCGGATACGTTCTTTATGAAAGAAATATACTAAAAGCGTCATTGGATACCTCGCTTTTGTGTGCGTCCGTAATATTGGAAGATTTGATTGTTTTGCAAAGGGCAGTCATACGAAATGCATGCCGGCACGCACAGCTGCTTTAACATGAATGTCGATTTCAAAATCCACGGATTAATTTATGTCGATGCTCGTGACTAAAATTGCTGCTTTCGGCTCTGAGGTTATATGCGTTCGACAGCATTTCACTGCAAGTTCATGCTGCTGCGGAAAGATTGTAATTTAGTGTAAAGGTTGGGCAGACACGGAGTTCGGTTTATTCTAGAGCAGGAATGAAATATTACCACATGAGATTTGATATCATTATATCATGTGATTAGCCTTGTTTTGGCTTTGATGCGCCAACTGTGTTAGCGGCAAGCAAACAAACCGTGCTCAACTTGCAAATTGGCATCTGTACAGTTAATCTGAAAGAGTGCAAGAGTGCTTGTTTATTGATCATTGATGACTGTCCGACTCATATCGGTTTGTTAGCCATGACATTGTTGAAGCTGTAATGATATCGACATCGTATTTAAAGTCAATATCGCCATGCGTCTAAGGTGATAATTTGTAAAGCATAGCTAAGAGTATATCAGTCTGCCTTTGTCTGTTTCTACTCAATTTTTTGCAGTGTTTCTAATGATCTAATATCGCATCCAGCGTAGTGCAGCCGAGTGCATGGATATAGTGTATTTACACGGGTTGGTTTCCCAATATATATTGCAGATACGAGTTGTAATGATGCAATTATTATAATTGCCGTCTGCCTCACGAACCAGTTCATGAATTCCACCTGATGATAGTTTCACATATCGTGTTGTGAATAAATTAATTTGATTGATGATTGAGAACATAGCGACTTGGCTGTCAACGAACTGGTTCTTTTTTGCGATATAATTAAATAGGATGTTAAAGAAACTAGAAAATATAGTATGGTGCCATACAAACACGTATACAAAAAGAAGTATGCAAGTCATATTTATTGCTGTTCGCCTGGATAGAAATAAATTGCTTACTCCCATGCGATAATCAATACTGGGTTCATTAATAGCAAACAATATTAATATCTCAAAGGTTTTCATGAATCCATGCATTATTAGATGTCCGATGGGTTTTATTGCTACTCTGTATTTGTTTGGTACGCAGTATACAGCAATTTCGTAGCAAACCAAGCAACTCTAATGATGGTCCATAATCAACTTTTTTGTCAAGCAAAATAATGAATCCGATTCCAGTATTGTTTTTTGTTTCCAAGTATCTGATCCTACCTCCCTAAAACGTCATATGGCGCTACTATGGAACGCATGTTCTAGTCAATGAAGGCAGTGAACTTTTTGTTACTCCCTAATTTGTTGAAGAGAAGTGGGAAAACGCATAAGAAATATTTGTAGTAGCATCAATTCGAAGTCCGCCAACCACACATGACTATCTATTTTTCTAATTGGTAATACTAAGCTGGCTAGCAACATTTTACAATGGATTTTTGCAATAAAGACTTCCCTTTTGCTTCATGCTCTCGTGCTGGAAAACCATAGTACTGCAGCTGACTGGCGGATTTTATTTAATTTTGGTGACTTATCGCTTTCTGTAGTTATCCATTGCTTACTAAATCAAACAATGCATGACTTATTGCCATATTAACTGCCATGGTCAAGGTTAGTTCGATTTGTAAGCTAACACGCTGAACATGCATTGATCATAACATAAGAAAAAGGAAGAGGACCACTACGCCACAAAAGCGCATGCATCTCAGAACAGATGACCATGATAAAATACTGCAAATGCGCCCAGTTAAGGTTATTAAAGTGTGTTTTATGCTATTTCACATACCCGAGGATAATTATGCAAGTAACAATTATCTGCTCTGTAATACCAACCTATTTCAACATAAATCCGAGCAAAACAGTGGTGCACACCACCATTGCTGATGGCGTTTTAAAGATCTAAGATGACTGATTTCACTCAAATTACAACGGCGGACATCGATAAAATGGACAGAGATAGATGGTCATGGCAACATGACTGCAATTAAATTGATACTTGCATATTCATCTTGCAGTTGAAAGCGGATTTGTAAAAGAATCGGAATAAGCATATGCGCTCTATGTAAATAATGATTCAGTTGGCGGAGTAGAATTTTCTACTGGTTTATTAGCAAGACGTGTAATGTCGACATGCCTCATTCCTTACGAATAACCATCCGCCTACGTTTACGCTGGCAGATAGTCGTTGCAAACATCGACACATGTGATTAAATTGAGATATGTTCATACAATAGGCATGTAAGACAAAGGATATCGTCATGACTGCTGCTACTCACCGTTAACATTACGAGCATAATCCTTGTAAAATGCGACAAACCTAGTAAGGACAATGTGAGCATTGTCATTGACAACTTCATTATCTGCATATTCCATGATCTATTGCAGCTAATTATTACCTTCCGATATCGACGAGAGCATTGTCAGGTCCGTTTCATGGTGCCTTTTGGCCTGTATCTAGCTAAATTCCGCTCAAAACAAAACAAAAGACCTCTAAAAGTTGTCGTGTCTGATAGATTATTCAGACAGTAAAACATTTACATGTTTTGGAGGAAGCTAGATTATGTTAATTCAGCAATATTGTGAATCGATATTGCTCAAGCACTATACATTGGGTGTGTTAGCGGTCTTTTTGCTTCGCACGCTGCATGTGGTTTCAAATATGCCCGAGAAAACATTATACCCTGTTATTGACAAGCCGAGAAGAGATACATTCGATAATAAATATTATCTTATGTCGATTGACCTATACGAAATATTTTGATTCCTGCGGTTTCCCCTATTTATTCTGCTGTACGGTAGATACCTGCGACTGCATAACTGCAACCGTGCACTTGACTAACAGCATTTTACGTTCAGTGCAGAGATTTTTTGGCCGTTGTTATTGGCCAGTTGCTGTATAAAGCTATTGTACTATGTATCAGATAAGCTGTTTGAAAGGTATGATGTCCGTTAAATATAAAGATGCATGCAATAATTAGCATATTGATATATTTCGTTTCTATCAAAGAATGACCTTCCTAAACTAAACGGTAGACAAAATTTAAAATATCAAAAGATGCAGCGAAGCAAAGTTCAATGTAGAACAAAATGATCAGCATAACTTTTATTTGGACTGTTTCAAGACTATAATTTAAACTTACAAAGCATAATGAGTGCATTCGTAAAGTAGTATGTCATGTTTAGCTAAACAATATGCCAAGTTTAATGTTGCCCTAATAATTCAAGACAGGTACACGCATTGATCCTTTACTGACCTTTTGTATCTAGTTCGCTTTACATGGTTGCATATAACCTTTATCATACAGGGCAAGCGAGCTTTCGACGCACAAGATGCCCGTGTTAACCTTTTTGAAGGATCTTTTACATACGGTGCATTTTATGTTATTAATAATTGGCACGATCTACCTCGCAATGTATCCGAAGGTAAGAATACTTATCTCGTTAACTCAAATGACATAAATATAACAGAGCAAATGATGCATGAAATAAAACATGTCGTTACTGCCACTGTTTCTGATATATAAAGTTGATTTATTATAAGCGACAAAAGGTTTGGCCTCTGGGAAATCGTGTAGATTATCCGCTGTAAGTCTTCAAAAGTAGATTCCAATACATTCGTTATTGATATGAAGGCAATCTGAATTGTTCACAGCAAGCGCAGGCATTTTCGCAATACCATTATGAACCTACAATGCAACCCGTGTATTAGCAAACTCGATTAAGTTTAATAGTAACAGGGGTTTTACATTCATAATTGATGATCAATCCATTAACATAGTGTGTCACCTTTCGCTGCATAATGAATCTGCAGCTGTTAACAATAAAACACGGGTGCTTATGCCAATGATTTTTAAATGCCCGGCGTAACCATCGCATTTCTTCGTTTCTTAAACGTGCGTTACCCGGAATGTACATTGTAAAGCACGTATAATAATGAACTGGCAAAGCTGCCGGACAATTCTGTGTTCAATTGTGAGTGAGTGGGTATGAAATTACGTTATTCTGCTCAATTCAAAGCTGTATTAAGATGACAATGTCACCAATTTGTAACGGAACTGCATTTTTATATCGCCATTACACTTTCGAAAGTTATACAGGTGGATATTGTGTAATATCAGTTCTTGAATGATTGATTTGAAAGCCTACAGTGATGCCTTCATCCTTCCGAGCAGAGGATGCCGCTCGTACCCATGGAATAATTCTCTGCCCGGTCGTGCATTATCGGCTCCAAACTTGAGAAGCGTTGGCACATGAAGACGCAATGTCCCAGCAATGCACTCTATGGAAAGAAGTTAAGTTGTGTTGCTGTCTATGCTTGGATCCGTCCCCAAGTCGACATTATACGCTAAAACATGACACATGACTTCGAAGGCTTCGTCGATGCCTTTGTTGTTCACTCAACTGCATCGCTCGTGTGGACGATGACACTGACGCGGAAAATTAGTCTATTTAACAAGTTCTAAAGAGAATGTGATTGAATTCAAAAGTGGATATATAATTACCTATGCTAAATACTGATTTCAAAATTAATTAACTAAACGTCAAAAACCGTACAAATAGATTGGTGCAAAAATGATCCCATGGCACTGAGGCAGAGGTGCATGCTGAAGAGGATGTGATGCATATAATCGCTTCGGAAAAACAAGATATGTATATCTGTGCTATCTTTCGGACACAATGATTCGGTCAAATATTTGCAAAAGCAACAATTATATTGCTTAACTAATTACCAATTATATATCGTTTCGTACCAGCATATGAGATTGTATCGAGTACGAAACGCAGCCGATTCAAGGCCGTCTTTTGAATAGGTGTGCTAATGTTTTCGTGTGTCCATAATCACCATTCCCTACCTGATAGTGTATATTGCACTTAATACGGAACAGCTCAACCGACGATCCATCAACAAAAACACATCGGTTGTTGTTGTAAATGGAGCGTTGCACTTAAAACTTTGGCATGTCCAGCCACAGGACTGTATAGCAGCTGCGCCTTATCTATGTGTTGGCAACTATCACTCAGATCATTGAGCAGAAATTGGCACAGCATATATTTCGACAAGAGAATTTATTTATGGGGGGGGGGGGAGGGGTGTATGGGCAGGTGTTTGTGTAATTTAGCACCTCGTGTGCCAGACACGGTCTGAAAGTATATATTGAATCTATTAGCCTTAATCCAAGGGTGTAATCAACATCGCCGCCTGCGTTATGGCATTTGTTATAAATAATTTACCTGAATTCCCCGATGCAAAATAATTGTCAAATGTTAGTGTACAGTATTATGTATTGGCATAATTTCACACATGACCCGCACATTTTCTTTAACAATTTCCCGGTCTGATTAATGGCGTATATAATTGGTATGACTGGTAAAGCACCACTAAACGAATCTATATGGAAATATCATTAAAATACAAATACCCCCAAATTCAAGCACCAACTTGGCACTTGATGTTTCGTTGTCGATGCAACCACATGTTTAAATTCAGACTTGCTCTCCGAGTCACCATATTTCTCTGTACTGTACAATGTATCTTTTAGTCATACAGAAATAACTCTGCTATATATGTTGGCTGGTAGTTGGCTGGGTGATGGTATGTTGATACTCCTTCCTGCAATGCTTCATTTAAGCATGGGAATCAGTCGTATACCATTTTGGGCGACTTTTTGATGCTTCAGAGGAGCACTTTCCTCATATTTGGAAATGATAGGAGTAATGGCAGTTGGATAAATTCTTTCCATGTCACACAGTAGAGGTCACATACTCACAGTTTTTATCCTCTAACGAAGAGGCCCAACGATGATTTAGCGAAAAATATTCACAACAATATTGCTAAAAGTACACCTGCACCTAATAGACGCTGGTCATAGAAAGCCAGCAAAAAATCGTACATTATTGCTGTGCATCGATTATATTAGCGTGGACGGTGGCGCATAGATTTGATGACACAGTCGCTTACCACTTTTTTATAAACTATTCGTACTTTGCAAGCACACGTTATATCATGCAATTTTTAACGCGCAATACGTCTGAAGAGGTAGGGATTGCTTGCTGAAACATTGGTCGTAGGCCAGTGTAGTCTTGGGGAAATAAAAATAGATTGGTGGCTTAATATGTCACGTTCACTAAAACAAAACCACTGCTCTAATGTCAATAATGATGTGTGAAATCAGGAAAAGCACAATGTACTACATGTCTGTCAGTCAATTGCTTTGCGTGTGTCTACAAAATTGGTTAAATTCTTTTCAAGTATGACAATAATTACACAAATATATTGAGCCTTGCAAAAAAAACAGATACATAATCAAAGCGGTGCACTGGGAGAAAAAGACGCATTAAAGTCCTTAATATTTTTATGGTGCATACAAATAAATCAGTTGCGAGTACCTTAGTTTGGGTACAGAGTGAATGCTGCAATTTGTTGTTAAGAACAAGTCAACTTATATGAGTTGTTTAAAGTATTCGAGTCTCATTTTGATGAAAGATTATGTATCATCCTGATGATAAAACGTGTACTCTTTGGGTTTTATTGGAGTTTTACCCAATGTCATCTTTAAGTTTTATTTGACTGCCTACGGTATGACAATAGCTTTTGCAAACATGATGAGGGGCATGGTTGTCAGACGTTGCTGCATATGATAAACAAGCCAATCATGTATAAACTATTATAGTGTCATAAAGTGCGATTCGGAGTATAGAAACTGTGACAAGTGCTCTTTAAAACTCGCAACACTACCACTATAATAAAAAATATGAATCAGATATCTCATGGTTTGCGGTTTACCTTAGGTTATGACAACATGCTACTGAATTATTCAACATGAAGCTAAATTGACTGTATTTTAACTGTTTATTTGGCTTTTATTCCTTTATAAACGCTTTGGTGTGATTCATCAATTTTTCGGGGGAAATAATTCGGGACGACGATGTTCGTAACTGAGAGAAGAATGACAGATGTTACAAATGTGGCTAGCTACCGAGTACAGCTATTTTAACGACGGCCATTCTATTAGGATCACTTAACTTCGAAACAGATATAGAACCATCATTGAAGTTTGAAAAATGATTCGACCGCCTTTAGCATTCTACTTCATGCATGATATTAGACAATTTCCGTGGCTGTGTAGACACCACTTCGATATCTGTCCACATCACATGCTACCATAAATAAAGGTCAAACAGCAGAATGTCATTCAATTGCATCTTAAATCTCGTCATATAAATGTTTCTGATCGAGCTGCCAAAGTAAATCCACGAGGCATAATTTCTCTTAAACGATAATTGTACTTGTTAATCAACGCTCTATGCATTTTGTGCTAGACCTTACATTAAATTTTTCTTCGCGCAATTATCCTTCATTGGTAATTTTACAGAGATTTAATGGTAAATTAAGGAGCCACATAGCGGAAATAGCATGATTGCACATCTTAGCCCATATTGACGTTTATACGGGGTGTTAAGATTGCTGGTATATTGTTGGCTGCATTCAAACTGCAACAACACCTCCATCGAATCGTTTTGCCAAACACTTCCAAGGCGACTGTGAATAGCACTAAAACGTAAATATCATAACTATTATGGTATTATCTTATCCATGCAGTAGGTGAAATACTAGAATACATTGCAAACCAATTATTGAAGTGTAAAACAATAATCGTTTATAGAAACATCCTTTGAACTATAATTATGCTCCATAAATTGCGTCATTGTGTAACGCAATCTAGACTTATAATAGAATCGCGTAATATTTCGTGAGATAGTCAACACTGACTTTCTTAACACGCTGAAAGTACGAATGTTATGGACGCAAATCAATCATCCACTTCGCTTACATATACCACCGCATAATAAATTGTAGGGAAATGCAGAAGAAAAAGATTTCAGCAGGAAAGATGAAGTGAGGGACCCTGCATCATGTGACGAAGTTAATGGTACTTAATGGACATCATTTATGCATCCTGAAGGATTATAAAGAATACGAAGAATAGGTCAGAGACAGCTATAACTATTTCATACCTTACATGGTGTTTAGGATGCCGATTGTTCAACTACTTCTAGTAGAATCGTAGGTCGCTGTTGACAACGAGGTTTATTAAGATATAAATATTAAATGCATTAAAATCCTGATGATTTGGATAAATATCGCAATAAAAGGCACATTGAGAATGCATTCGCAAGATGACATTCAAAAGGAATTAACCCATAATTCAGCACCAGCGTGGGTGCAGATCTTTCCTCAGGGCACAAGTACCTATAATAATATTCACACTCCCGTGATTGCGTTCTTATATCCACAATTATACTTGTGATTTATCTGTTGGCCGTATGGACAATTCAGCAATACTCACGACGCGCTCAAAGGTGGCAACACAAATGGAATAATTAACAAAGTAACCATACCCGCCAAGGACAATACGCAATAAATAAGTAAATGTTGTTGTGAAAAGAATCCAATAACCGATGCACACCTCGTCCATTATTCAAATCACATATCTTAATTAGACTTGTTTTAAGACATATATTGCCTGAGTATTTATACTTTTGCGCACAAAATTGATTTATTGTCAAGCAATATGCATTCATAAGGAATGGCATAAATCTAATTATCTGAGGCCAAAAAATAAGTTAATTACTTTTGGTAATCTGCTGAATATATCGCCAAACTTTTCCCAGTGACTTTCTACTGCAAATTATAATTACTGGTGTTATGCATTTCATTTAGCATACATACAACGGTATGCAACAAACAGAACAAATGTCTTATACTTCACGTGTTAATAGTACTCGATAATACACCCTGAAAAATTGCGGTTTCTAACGTTTATTCGTGTGCGTTGACCGCAATGCGATTGATGAAGCTGAACAAGATAAATTCTTCTCATTAAATGGTCGATCATATTTATGACATGTCGCTCAATCATTAACCTTGGTTCTTTCGCGGTTCAGCATATTTCTATACACTGATACTAGTGAAACTAAAGACAAATAAAGGTTCGATACCTTAGTTGTAAGTGGTATAACCCCAATTCCTGCTCTTAATAAGATATTCATTTGCCAAGTCATAAATAAGCTGGCATTTGCTCTTCTCTTTGGACGATAATGTTTGACCCAAAAGCGTCCAGCATAGTCATTTAAAGTTTCAAAAAGCTCTTACGCCTATCCATTTAATGCTGGTAATGAGATATACATTTAAACGTGTGAATCTCAAGATCGTAGGATCAAAATAGAATCTTGTTTTTGTTAATAGTCCATGCTTACTTTTGTAACATTTAACACTATAGAAACCGTACGAAACACCAACTTTATCATAACTGACAGTTGGCGTCGTGTCTTTTATTTCGAAGCTCAAGTTTGTAACTTGAGAGCTAATGTCCCACGACAGTTTAAGGTGTCAAGACGTGCCAACCGAATGTGCACCAATGTGCTTGAAAACATCAGCTTTTCGTGCGGATTGTATTGCTATACGTACAGTTCTATGCACATGAAATAGTGTCGAACCGTTCATATAAACATGCGGTACAGCTGGTTCCATGGTTGGCCAATCAGCGCTCCTGACCCTCGTTCGTGCGTGTCGCCCCATTGCTTCAGGGCGACAAAGATGGCGAAACAACAATATGTGTTTAGTCAGCGACATGCAGATTCAGCCGAACGCGTTTGCAATGCGAGCTCTTATTGGCTAGTCTGGTATGGCGGTTTTAATTCGACACCTGAACGCAATTGCGCAGTTATCTGAGTAATTTGTCGTCCGAGATAATTGAACCAGAGAGAGCGGTGGCAGTCAGGGTGCGGGGATCAAAGAAAATGGGATTCTAGACTAATCGCAATAATATCCTATGTTCGTTCGCAGTATCAGTAAATTATTCATGATGAATGAGAGCGCTGGTCATCGAAATGTTTCCGGATAGGTTCATTGTGAACAAATGTTAAACAAGTGTGATTGGATGCCTTGGTTTTATGTGCGTCAGTAATATTGGACGATATGATTGCTTTGCAGACAGCAGTCAGAAGAAATGAAGGTACTCGCTGGATATCGATTCCAGAATCCAAGGATTAATCCCTGCAGCTGCTCGTGACTAAAAGTGTAGGCTCTCGGATGTGAGGTAATATACGCTCAACAGCACATACTGCAAGTTCATGATGTTTCGTAATGATTGCAATTTAGATGCTTGAAGGCTGCGCAAGCACAGAGTGCTATATTATATCATGTGACTAGCTTTGTTTTGTCTTTAATGTTGTGTTAGCAGCAAGCGAGCAAAAGGAGCATGGCTTACAATTAGCCTTTGTACAGTTAATCTTAAAGAGTGCAGGAGTGTTTTTTAGTAAATAGACATTGATCGACGATGATTGCACGACATATTTCCGGCTCTTCAGAATACATCAAATCGCTCCTGTCGGCTGCGTTTGTAAGCCATGACATTGTTTGAAACTGTTACGCTATCGAAATCTTGATTAAAGCCAATATCGCCATGCCTCTATGGTGGCAATTTGTAAAGCATAGCTAAGAGTATTGACATAGACGATGGTTGTATCTGTAGTGCAGCCGATTGCATATATAGGTCTTGCTTACCACGGGTTAGTTTCCGAATCTACATTGCAGAAACAAGTTATAACGATGCAATTATTATAATTGCTGTCGGGCACACACACCAGTTGGTGGATTCCATATAATGATGGCTTCACGGATCGTGTTGCTTATTAATGAATGATTAGATTGACAATTGAGATCAAAATGACTATACAGCAAACTATTCTTTGCGATATAATTAAAGAGGGAGGTAAAGCAACTAGTAAATATAGTATGATTCCATACAAACGCGTATAAGGACAGGTTACATGCAAGTCACATTTATTGCTGTTCGCCTGGATTGAAATAAATTGCTTCCCCTAAACGATAATAAATATTGGGTTCATTAGGAGCGAACAATATGAATATCTCCAAGGTTCCCATGGATCCCTACATTAATAGATGTCCGATGGATATCAGTGCTGTTTGGGGTTATTTAGTACGCAGTATACGGCAATATAGCAGCCAATCAAGCTACTCTGAAATGCTTACAATATCTGTCAGAATAACAATCGTTGGCTGCCTAAAGACATCTATACGGGCTTGATAATAAAAATTCTATTGTTAGTTCATAATCAGCCTTATTGTCACGTGAAATAATAATTTCAATTCCAGTTTTGTTTTTTTGTTTCCAAGTATTGGAATTTACCTCTTAATTACCTCATATGACGCTACTGTGGCACAGAACGGTCGATGTATGCTTTTGAGTCGCTAATTTACGGAGGCATGGCAAGGTCGATTTAGTGTAATACGTCAATGAGGGCAGTGGACATGTTGTTGCTCCCTTATTTGTTCTTAGAGAAGTGGAAAAATATACAAGAAATATTCATAGTAGCATCAAGTAGACGTTCGCCAACCACGCATTTGTTTATTTTGGACAATTTCGAGCTGGCTACCAACTTGGTTCAATGGGTATATGCAATTAAGACTTACCTTTTACCTCATGCTAAGGTGCTGGACATTTCGCGAGATTTGGTCAACCACTGCAACCGAAAATCAAGCAATGTTTGACCTGATGTCAAATTACCAGCCTTGGACAGCGTAGCGCGCATTACATACAAACGTACAAGATATATTTTATTTAACCACTAACTTATTTTACTATCGACCATTTCTTTCAACTAATGTGGTCTGAGGTCATTAGGGAGGGAGCGGGAGGTAGGGGTGGGGGGGGGGAGTGGTTGTATAACAAAAGAGACACGATGCAATGCACCAGATAACATACTGCAAAGTCGCCCAGTCGACATTAATAAGGTTCGATTTTTGCTCTCAAACATACCCGATGACAATTATGAGAGTCTTCTGCTAGAAGATGGCTGCTTACATTGATACTCCTGGTGTGCCCGTTTCCTAGTTCATGAACAACAAAACAATTCAACATGCACACATTGCTAAGCTGCGGCTAGTCACGAAATATCAACTCGGCGTCATTTCTTCCCAATAATGTCTGATGCCTCATTAGACAAGGTTTGTAATCTCCTATATGGTACCAACATAAATGTTTAAAGTTAACGGGTAAAAAATTGACGCATTGACATTTATTGTCATTTCACTCCCTGCTTACATTTTAGCAGGCGATTTATCTGGATTTTATTTCAAGTTATTGTATGATATTTACAATGATATATTATTGATGTTTCTGTGTGACCGACGTTAAACACGCTTTAACGCATAATGGCCTGCAACTTCATAACAACATTTGTTATATGAAGTACACCCTAAGTCACACATGCTACTTAATTGTCAAATCTTAGGGTTCAGTATCTTAGTGCATGGGCTTACAAATTAAAGACCCATCCAGCTGCTTCAACAGTTTCTTGGTCTGCTTTGCAACTAATTAGACAGGAATGTGCAAATAAGAAAAAATGAGGAATTAAATATGACATAGCTGTGCCACAGAACATTATATTTAGCACTTGAAGAAAAATTGGCCGATAAAGATGTTCATCTGGATGGCAGTGACATAATAGGACAAGTTTGAGAAGACGAGCCTCCTCGGCATCGCATTACACTCTAGCTATAATTTACGGCGCATCTACTCTGTTGGCACTGAGCAAGCTGGATGGATTAGTAAATGCTGTCTCCGTATTTATAAATTGTATTACTGATGGCGGTTGACAAAACATGCTGACTAAGTAGTCAACTTTCCATGTAACACAGTAGAAGTTACGTGAATTCCTAATGAAAAGGCCCAATGATGATTTCGTGACCAATATTCACAACTATAATGATTACAATAACTAGTATGACAATAACATATTCAACAACAAAAAAAAATATATCTAAATAGATAGAATAATCTTTCCCAAATTTTGCAATGACGAATCAAATGTTTTGCTGCATTGCAGAATAGCAGTGGTGTGATTAAAGCGAATCATTGTCATTGCCATTGTGCTTACAATAAAATCATTTGCGGTTTCCCTTATTTTGTCAACACAGTGAATACAGCGACACATTGATAAGAACAAGCAAGATTATCTGGGTTAATGAAAACATTTATCAACTCATTTGAACTAACGATCCTAGATATTATAACAGCTGTTTTTTGGGTAAATAATAAATAAATGTGTAGGGTGTGGTTTCGAATTCACGTGTTTAGTCTCATGCTGATGCTGACTATAGTATGGGTACTCTTTGGATTATACAAGAGTTTTAATCATTGTCATTCGTAATCTAAATATGCCATCTCTGCTGAATGACAAATACGTTTGCAAACGCAATGCACCCATCCGGGCCCCTTTCTTTATGCAAGAGCAATCGCTTGATATGATTGTCAGAAGATTTGGCCTATGATAATCAAGACCATCAAGTATAAACTCTGATACGGTCGTAAAATGCGAGTATTATTATAGTATATGCATCAGGTGCTCTTTGAAAAACGTAAAACTACTACTACAGTAAGAAGTACGTATGAGATGCACATCGAGTTATCATTTGTGAGGTTTACCTCAGATTACCTGCTAGTGAATTATTCAAAAGAAGCTCGACTGGCTGATACCGCTGCTCCTAAGCCCTTTAATTATTGTATTTTCACGCAATCCTCCTTCGTAATTCATTACTTGGAAGAGATTTAATGGTAAGAAATGGAGCCACATCACCTTCGTATTCACTACTCACTATTGAACCTTTCACTGAGGAATATTCGACTCTTACAAAAAAAAAGGCGTAGTCACGCAAACACTTCACGGTAGTGTTACTTATAATGTAGAGGCTTAATAATTAAAGTTAGAGATGAGAGCAATTGATGCATAACATTTTCATATCGTTTATTAACAGAAACATTTCGATAACTGGTTATCAATCTTAAGCACCCCCAGTTGCTAAAGTGTACTTTCTGCGATCGATATTGCAGCTCGCTTAACGTATATCATTGGCACATATTATAACCTGAATGGTTTTTTTATGATTCGCGTAAATTGTTTGACCAAATGAATGACTTCAACGGTCTTGAGGCTGGTAAATGCAAAAGACCAATGCCGTTTACCAGCGCATTACTGCTAATGACATAGTTTCGCCGACATTGATTGGCCATGATCTAATGGCCGAAAGGAATTTATACATCGCGGTGATGTACTGCAGTTGTCTTTAATTATTCATGGCTGGATGTGGTGGGCTCTTCGTTGGTATTATACGAACAAAGCAAATGCACCAAGCGACTTGCTGTTATGACAAATTGATGCTGTATTGCTGTTGATGTCGTCGTTAGGATTTGGCCTAAATTTGATCCACGGATCATCGCCCGTAGTCTAAGAAAATTATATCCTGTGGAAACAGTCAAATATAGACTTGCAAACGAAACTAGCAGTTTGAGAATCTCCGCGTAGTCGGCAAATAGCGCACCTTATAAGTCGGTGTTTACCTGATGGTTGACTTGGTACATTCAGTTATCCAAATATGCATAATTGATCGGCACTGTCGTCATATATGGGCAGGGATATGAATAGGACACTATTTGCATAATGTTGCGGAGCCGCTGACTAATAATGCAATTATTTGAGTAAGTGCTCTTTTAACTGCGTATCTCTATATGTACATTTATATTGGGACAAGGCAAATATGGTTGCGGAGCCGCTGATAAATAATGCAATTATTTGCATAAGTTCATTTTTAACAGCGTATCTATATTTATACATTTATACTGTGACATGCTAAATACTGTCTATAGAAATAAGCAGTGTTCGCTATTTCCTGATGATCAGACCATTCACGGTCAAGTGAATTTTACTTCACTGACTGTTTCAGCACCATGATACGTCTTACACGTCGGAGTATATCAATATAATGAAGGTTCCAGTAAAAAATCACGGACTTGAATAGATTATGTATTCCTTTAAATTTACGTTCTCTCTACTTGCGTGTATAGTAAGGTCGCACATTTTTGTCAGCGCGTGTCGCCTTGATGTTTGTTTACAAGTATTCATTTAAAAAAATACCGGATTGATTACTAACATATTTTGAGCATAGGCAAATGCAGTCAGTTATGATTGCTACAGTTGGTGACCGTGCCTGGCACACGACGACTCCTTAGCAGGGGCTGCAAAATAGGCAACGAGGCTAACTTAACGCTTTGATTGACTGCCTTCGCTGACTCCTTTCTGAACAGAAGGCTTTTTCCAAATTGGAGTATGCCGTGATGCTATTCGTCTGGGATATAAATTAACATTTCACGTGATCTTTAACGTGGTTTGATATACTATTCAGAGGCGGTGTCAGAGGAACGGAATTTATGTGTCATAATTGATCAGTCATTCAAGTCGACCAATGTTATTAGCCGTTGAGGGTTTAGAATGATTAGACGAATGTTTACTAGTCACTACTGTCGATTGTTTCATAGAACATTTTTCGAAATTCATTGGGTGACCATGGCCTCAACGAGGCGTGGCCATCTTGTAAAGAATTCACAAGCTAGCTGAAAAGAACGTTGCCGGTATATTCAAGTTACGAGCATAGATTGAAAACACGAAAACACGAGGATCTCATCGGGGGTCCTGTACAGGATTACAAACTGTTGAATAGATTAGACCAATGATGTCCTGAAAATAAAATCCTACGGATATATTAATACACTACTGCTAGTACGGAACTAAATATCAATAATGGTTCCTCTATGTAGTGCCTTCATCGACTAGTTAACTGATCCAAACCGTTTCAGCCAGTTAATTCAATTTTTAGAAACCGCAAGATGAATTGTAATAATTAATGCCTGTAAAATTGTTCTCAGTATAGCCAAGCGGCGTTCTTTCTCCCCGGCAATCCTTCACTTTTGAGCTTTTCACTTTTAAGCCTATCAATGAATATAACATTGATTAATCAAAATCAAAAGAATAGTGCAAGCATATCGCAACGATGCTTCAAGTATATGTAATATATTCTATCAGTAATACAAACAGCTCACAATAAAAAGCCTCAAAGAGCAAGTAATATTTTGAATGACACGCAAAGCCATTTTACTCCTTGTGGAACAATCGCCGCAAGACTATCGAATGCTTTACATGCAAACGGAACTGTAATTTGTTTTTATCCCCTTATGCGTTCCCTGACATATCTTAAAGCGTATTTGACAGTTTACAGCTAGTTTTTTTCTGGTGCTAATAAGGCAAAATATTGCGGTTATTATGCGCGCGTCACGTCGAGCGGCGGCATGTTAAATACTATTATCAATTGTGCATAAACATGCATAATTATATAAGCATATCAGTATATAATTTTTGACCAATACCGACATCTTCAAGAATTTACGTTGACCCTGGTGCATAGTGACCGATTTTGAGTAAGTCATGATTTTTAACGCTACTCCGACGGACATTTTAGCATGCGACATCAAATGTACCAAATACACTTCGATTATTATTTTAACACATTAATATTGCGTTCACATGATCATCTCGAATCTTGAACGTACTGCGCTACCCACATTTGCATTTATTATTTCACGCTAAATTACCGTTCTCATGCATTATAAGTAAGGACCATGCAGTGCAAAGATATACTCTTGACTCAGTGTACAATAACTGTGATGGACAAGGCATTTCTGCGTATCGGGCGTTAAAAAATGTCTACTTATCTGAGAGATGGCCTCACAAGGTATCCATGCATTTGACTTCGTATCCTTTATTGGCAAAGAAACAACCATTGTGGTCATTATTACTACGCTTGTGGATGACCCCAAGTGATGAGAAGTAAATTGTTGCATGTTTACCAAACGTTTACCTTATCGCAAATTTAGTAAATTTGTGATGCTTATGTTATTTGACAGTCAATTTCGTATTCGTCCCGACTCCAATTGCAATTTGGTCATAAATCGGAAATTTTACCCGCAGAGGTATCGTATATGTCATTAGTAAGAGCTGCAGAGTAATACCATATACAACCAGTGCAGGTCGATGTTTTATATTTGGACTATTATATTTTATCCAAACCAGTTAAAGCAGCTCAAAGGTGCCAAATTATCCTCTTCTGTATTCATAATTCCATGCTGGAAGCACCCTGGTCAGACTTCAGGCAGCGCAAATATATAGCATCTAATATATCGAAGCCACATTGAATGGATAATGTACGCAACAGATTTGGCAATCATGATCTCGATGATAAATAGACATGGTCTCACAAGCTATGCATATAAATGGAGGTTCTTGCGTAAGTTAAAAAATGTTCGGTGGTAATTACACGCAGCTGCTAATGCAAAGTGGCTGGTTGAAAGTTATGCAAATGTAACCGCGCGGAGATATAATAGTCCATTTACAGGGTCAATAACATTTTTGATTGCCTGCAAACGCATTTCGTCCATCAGAATTCACGAATCCTAGAGAGACGTAGGTCAATTAATCATCGCACGCAAGGCTGTAGGTGATTGTACATTGTTCAAAGGCCGCTTTTGTAATGAAATGTTTTTTTATGGATTGCATATGCAAACTGATTAGCTTGCTGTAAAAATTGCTTAGCTTGGTTGCCATGACCCTTGACTAGCAGCAATATTTGGCTATGACTACCATATAATACATTTCTATATGTAAGTGGCGTGATAGCGTGGCGCAGTCAATGTTTTTTTCCAAAGCCATGAACCATAATTTGAAATTTGTAAAGGTTCTGGTAATTGTCAACCGGCAGAGCATTACAGGTGTACAGGATTCTAGGGTATCTAAAGAAATCCTGTATATTCCATAGGCAGAATTGGTTGGTGACGATGCTCAGATAGCAATGCCATGCAACCTTCAAAATGGTTTCACATATCGCCTTAGCTGGGTGCTATCCGCAATTTCAATTTGAACTGATGTAATGCATTTGTTTTTAGTTATAAAGCATGAAGTGAACTAGATTTTGAGAGCAAAATATAATTACTAATTAGAATATCATGCACGGTTAAGTCGTAACCGGTAACAGCAAAATGAAGCACACCATCGGTCTTCTTTGAACGCGAAGACGTTGCTAACGTTTCTGATGAAGCTAAGTGCATCAGAAACTTCGAGATAAATATTATCCACCTCGCGTTGGTCCTTAAGTTGCGGCGCTAACCACGTTTGCTGTATCTGACATTTCGATAGTCACGGTAAGCTATGACCAGGAGGGAGAAACATTAAATGATCACGGATGATGTATGAGATACATCATGATTTATTTCCTATGATTCATGATGTATAGTGCTGATGTAGGAATTCAAAATCTACTGACATCAGCATGTTCATTTACTAACCACGTCAGTTAATGGGCAAGTTTGTTCCACGTGAGACACCCCAGTGCTTGTCTAAGATAGTTATAGGTTTTGATTTCGTGGTTATGCAATGATTGCAAATTAAATTTACATCAGCATGTTCAACTAACCACGTCAGTTAATGGGCAACTTTGTTCAAAGAGCAGGCAGATAGTTTTGGTTGGATTATTATGAAAATTATATTGTTCAAAGTGCAGGCATTGAATCCCACACATACGCCAAAATAATTGGGTTGAATGATGATGATGATACGTTGAATTTGTTGCCTGATTAGGCTCAGTGTGCTTAAAATTAATCTAACAACAATGTATGTATATGTACCGTAACGCTTCGCTGCATAACAAATCTGCCCCCTTAAAACATTGATTGCTGGGGCTCATGTCTTTTACTGTTCGATCCATCTGCGGCATTGTTAAAAAAATCATTCATGTAGTCTCCAAAAACGGTGTCGTAACGCATGAATATTGCTAGGTTGTCAGGCCAACCTGTGAGAAACCTAGAGAGAATGTGTTGGAACTCGGCTATCCTTCTCCATTATCCGCCTTTAGCCTGTCTATTGGTAGCATATGGCAAAATGTCAATTATTTACGGCGATTGATATCCTGTCGTCAGTGAATGTTTTTGTCGTTTCGGTCTGACACAAAAAAGTACTCGTCATTTTAACAGAAACTTATGCATGTGACGTTAGTCTAATGCGTTAGTGATCGGGAACGGATGAGCGCATGACATGGCTCCATATGCTTCCTGGTAGGCGCTGGTTAATTTAACAAGTTATATTATCAATGATTGAATTTATCCCAGCATAACGCACTATACGACATCTTAGATTTGCATGGAATGGCAATAAAGCGGCATACCAATAAATCAGTTGATTATTTTGCTTAATTCATTGTCACCCACATTAATGTTTTGAGGGATTCATTGGACAACATCCGGATAACACTCCACCTGTCTTAACATTTTTAAGTCAAAGTTTGGAAAGGGGTCAAATATAATACACACACACACACACACACACACACACACACACACACACACACACACACACACACACACACACACACACACACACACACACACACACACACACACACACAAAAACAAACACACACACACACACATATACACACACAAAATATATGTATATATATATATATATATATTCATTCATATATATATATATATATATATATATATATATATATATATATCATGTGTGTGTGTGTGTATATATATATATATATATATACATATATATATATATATATTCATATATCTATATCCATGTCTACATTTATTTATCAATATATGTATATATATATATATATATACATCCATGTATACAATATTTATGCGCATATATGTATATATATGTATATATATATATATATATATATATATATATATTTATCGCATATATGTATATATATATATATATTATGTATACATGAAATATATATATGTATGTATATTTATATATATATATATATATATAATATATATATATATATCTATATATATATACATGCATATATATACGTTTATTTATATATATATATGTGCATGTATACATATATATATATGCATATGTTAATATAAATGCATATATATATATATATATATATATATATATATATATATATATATATATATATATATATATATATATATATATATATATACAATGGCCATCACCCCTACATAAATCATGCAGTGCATGAATATAACATCAATTAAGTCATATATGACCTGTTTTATAGTCTTGTAATGTAATCTACTGTGATGTATGGTCGTAACAAATGTACCAGTTACCCCTTTTTTCATTATTCCTGGCTGAATATTTATGAATGCTAGACCCGGGAAAAGAATGATGCCTTCAGTGCTTTAATATCTTTCGTAGCTAACGCTAATCAATTACGTTTCCTTGTGATCGCTATCGCTAATTTGACACAACCTTATCATTTGTATATTTTATTAAAATTCATGAGCTTAGGAAAAGCATACCACTTGCCAAAAAATTAACGATCTTATGGGCACAAAATGCATTAATGTTGTGCGCTTTGTGATATATTGGGCAGTCATCAAATAGTATTTAGATACAACTTCAAGCATTTGATCTCATTGTATTGTAAATGATTCTAAAGACCGAAAGCATTGTTTGCTTATTCATATGCTGTGTGCACAGCTGAATATTCAACCAAAAGATGGCCGGTAGAATGTAGACTAGCGCATTCAGCAAGCAGTTTGTCCTGCTGACACATTGTTATGGTCTATCGCACGGGTGGCAAACCGTTGGATGAATCCTGGCTCGGACGGAAGAACTCAAACACGAGCTGGTTTCAAAGGTTTAATTCATTCTTCTGAACATCGAGGACAGAACTCTCGGTGATCAACCCCTTTTATGCCACCCCCCCTTTTCCATCTCTTGAATATCATAAACAGCACACACTAATCACTCAGTGAAGGCGGACGACCATCCAAACACCACCGATGCTTGTTTGTAAACTGTAGGCTTTATGGCAGGCTAAATAGCGAATCCAACAGTTGTATAATTATAGTGAACAAAAGTACGTAAATACAACATTCAGATAAAAGCAACATTATAGTACCCACAAACAAACAAACACATATAAGAGCACATTCCTGCAGGCACCGTGGAGTACTGAGCACTGACACCATCAAAACATACTTTACCATCGGTGATGCCAGCTGCTATTCGGCCAGAGCATTTTCCCATACTCATGATCCCTTTTTTGATATGCGGTACCGAGACTGAACCGGCTCACAGAACGATTCCGGAGATACATCGTTATAATTTGATGTCAGATGTGATTCTACTCAATTTGCTACAGTCAAATTGAAAGCAGTTGTCAAATGCCCGCATTGTCAATTTGACTCAAATGGAGGCTCACATAATTAATAGGTCTTTTCATTTTGTTTTGTGTGTGGGAGGGGGAGGGGGGGGGGGGAGTATCAAAGCCGCGTCCAGTTGATTGCCCTTCGTAACATTGCTTTGCAGTGTCCCAAAAATTGTTTAATCATCAATGAAGCAATGTGATCAGTTCTATATCCTTTCGGAAATGCATTGAGTGAGCCAAAGTATCCTGATTATTCATACGCACAATGTCGTCATCTGCAGGACCCTTATGTCTAACCAAGCTCATCAAATATTTACCACTGATTTATTACTTTGACAGCTGGCTGTTCGGAGTTGGCAACAATGAGGCTAGAATAAAGCTGCAAACGCAGCATCAGTCTGGCACGACGTTACAGCTTCATTAGGTGGTTGATTGATGTTGCAAGTTAAATTACATCATTTACACGATTTACAAGGATTTAATGTTTTCATGGAATGATAAAGATTGGTTTAATTCTAGCGATATCACAAGAACTATGGTTGACGTTTTAGGTTTGTGTCATTGCTAGTGACAGAAGTCGATTGTTTAATTTCTGCTGAACACTGCTGTTAACCAAACCATTCAAATGTTACAGTAAGGCAACAAAAACAAAATATGATTGCCAGGCAGGTTACACAAACCGAACCTCGTCCATGTAACAGTGATAACCGATTAACAGCGGTTATCTCTAAGTTTGCTCTAGACCAATAGCTTGCAAACGGTGTTATTAATACGTTTTGCTTGACATTTGCGTGATATTTCTATCCGCTGTGTGAACTGAAGTGATCTGCGGTATTGCAGAGCAAGCTGTGAAAGGGGCTCCTGCATTTGGTAGATTTTGGGTGTACCACCAAACCTCTATTAAAAGCAAATCAACATATTTATTTCCATTCCATAAACGGATTAGTGAGGACGCAGCACAGCCAATATGCCAGTGCAAGGTATATGTTTTTGAATGTTCAATAAAGTCGTTGGTACGATACTGCTTCTTCTGCGGTTGTTTTTGTAAATCAGGTAATGGTTGCCGATGATGGCAAGTGTAATGTTATTAATGGCGCTCACGACAACAGTTTTTATATGCCATTAACCTACAATTTCATATTAAGCCCCTACTGAGTGCTGTAGAAAATCCCATCTTACATGTGCAAATCGATAAACAAGCTGCATAGTACATTTGTAATATAGAGAGTATTGAAATCTCAATCAGAAGAAGTCCTGTCCAATTAAATAACTTCGCCTCGAAGCCAATGAAGGCAGCATGAGCATATTAAACCATCTTCATCTGTATTCATTCCATGTCAGACCAAAGCTCCACATACATAGAAACAAATCATTGCAAAGACATATTATCAAACGAATCAACGTCAATCTTAATGGATATGATACGCAGCTCTGACGATCGGGCAATTAAGATGGTCTTCTGAAATGTCAAAATGTTTGATAGATGGTATCACAAGCCATGCATATATATTGAAGTTTATCGGATAATAGCTGGAAAGAAATGTGGTGACTAGTCCGCAGCAAGCTTATGGCGACCGGCTGGTCTGAACTGATGCAAATGTTGGATCGCGGATGTATACTATAGTATAACTCTCCATATAAATTGGTACAGTATACATCAGATATGAGTCTGCAGGGCCCCTTAACCGTAAACGGCTATTGTGATAAAACGTAATGCCTTGCTATGTCAGTGCATAGATCTATGTCATAATGCATATCTGCATTTGACAATTTTTCTTGAGCCTCTGATGCATGGGACAAGGGTAGTATTTACACCTTAGTGTTAAGGCTAACTTCTCGTTTGCTTTGTGAATGCAGTTGCCCTGTTATTTGTTAGTACCGAAATAGTAACAGCAGTACGTTTTTTTCAAGCTTTGCTGTACTTATATTCGCTCGACAATATACAAATCTTTGCGGCGGTGCCTAACCACAATCGGTCAATGCGAACGGTTCCAATCCATGAAGTGATCACACGTCGAAATCATAGAGACCCGGGTGGTAATAAATCGCCAGACGCAAAGTTGCTGACTATCTGGTCAGGCATAAATGTCCAGTACTCAGAACAGTGCTGAAGGCGTTGTGGTCCTGCGTTTGACACATACGATATGGGGTAACGGGGTGCTTCAAAAAAATTTCAGCCGCCTGTTCTGCTTCACATAGATTCATGTGATTTTGCCAAATATGCTATTGGTTGCCAGAATCTGAACGAACCGAGCAAATAATAAATTGGGCAATTCGGCAACTCTGCAGCTATTCTATTTTTCTCCCTCAACATATTAGGCGGTTGTAATTACCATATGCGTATATTTTACTGCTGTGCAATATATTGTTGAAGTCAAATTATTAATCTCTGATGAGTATCTGTGAGACTGACACTTGTTAGAGGTCACCTGGTCACTCCCAAATTATTGCACCTGTAGCACTATTTATCTCTCCGCAGAGCTACCTGTCTTCTCTATTTGTTCCTGATCCATCGATAAATCATTGCTTTGTCTACAATCTCTACAAACAAGCTCCGTGGTCTTGAATGACCCCTTCTGTCTGTCATGCCGGCTGCCGGGCAGCGATGTGACCATTTTATACTCTATTTCTTTAAGACAAGCGTTTTCGCCATGAATTTTTATTTGTAGTACTAATGATGTAAAGTCACAAAATGACGTCAGCAGTAGATGCGTCTGTACACTTGCACGAATTTAAGTTCATTGTTTTGTATACTAGTCTTAGTCATTGGAAGCTCCATGAAGCTATATCGAGTTATAATCACTTACGGAAAAATGAATCTCTCCTGTGCCAACGTGTTACCTTAGGTCCTGTAACCGTATCATGGTGCCAAACTTTGGCTTGATATTATATAAGTAGTTGCACGGAATAGATTAGCCATGTGAGCATGTATAGTAGTAATCAACCAAGATTGAAATTACTTATATGGATTTAGCGTCTCGACTTCTTTGTTTCGATGACGGTTAAAAAATCATCATCAGAGTAATTATGTTCTGCATTGTACAGTCGCTTGATGACGACACGGATAAACCACCATTTGACTGTTAGCACACCTAGTATATACACGACGACGAATAAATGCTCATCTATGGAACATTAGATGTCACAGAAAGTTACAACGCCGATCATTAGTCCATATCCAACAAACCCTCAGGTCCGTCATAGACATGACATAACTTCCCTGCATGCATCATCGATTTTTCTAGCCGCTGCTTAAGGGCCAATATGATTTTCAAGTTCATTGCAACCACGGGGCACATATAAATGTTTTCACTCCATCATTACATAGACGCATGTTTCGTTCGCGCAGATTACGGTAGCACTGTTGTCCATGCATCATTGTATATGTTACTTTGACCATAGTCAAAACGGGATTGAAACATTTAATGAAGCGTGGGGTCATTAAAAGCCGAATAGATTGAGCAAACCATATTGACCGATACAGGCTTACCAATTTGTTTCTTCAACTCTTGAACTACACCGTTATATCTGAGGCTGTGTGGGTTACAACGAGATGGCTATACAAAAGAGGCCCCTAAAATCCAGCACACCTTGCGAGGGTTACAACATCGGAATTCTCAAAAGTGCTTTGCTTGCCGAACGCTAATCTGGTTGCGAGTTGCTTATAGGAAAGTAACGGTATCATCTCTTCCGTTTTTCGTTGAAATCGTTGCATCTTAATATTTTAGCTTGTATTAATGCATATGATTTAGCATAGGAATATGCACAACACGATGCTTTGCGTTAATTCACGAATATAAAAGCACAAATATTCACATTTGACATATTATAGATAAGGATTTGTATGTTACGTATCGCATTTTGGCATTTGCTCTGTGCGAATAAAGCAATATTTCAAGCTTAGCCCAGAATACAGACTTTAATACTGATTAAAATTTATTAAACAGAGTGTTGATGTAATAGATACTATGTTTTTGCTAGGGATCTAATTTAACTCATATTGATTATGCGTTAATAAGCTGGTTAAATGGATCCTTAGGCTTCAATATGAAAGACAAATGGATGAGGCGTTGAGCGAGCAGCTGAATGTAGGTTTGATATAACGACTTGAAGGGAAGTTACTTTGGTCAAGGGAAAGCATCTTAATTTGATCAGTGTAATGACGAGTCAATTGTATATTCACATCTTGAATATGTTGGATAAAAAGCCAAGCTATTGGAGCTCTTGCATATTGTATTTTTTGGGGGCACTATATAAATACTACGCTCATTGGATTAATTGAAATGTGGTAGATTTTTGCGTTGGTGGGCATAATGGACAGCGCTCGGAACTTTTCAAATTGTACTATATTACTTGACTTGATTGCACAAACGGCAATCGCAATAAACAGGGACCAGAGGGATCAACCGACATACACAATAGTGAATATATTTGCATCCATGATCAACAAAACAATAAATCTTGCTTACATTTTAATTGGTGGATGAACCAAAACAGACCCGTCATCTTCTCTGCTGGACAATATCTGATGCTTCTTTAGACAAGATTTGAAAGAATATATAAAACATCCATAAATATAAGATCATTTGAAGACATTTATTGTCGTTTTTAGACGTATTCCCACGAGCCAATTTCGCAAGAAATGTTCTCTGTTTGAAACGTCCGAAGGATTTAGAGAGGAGGATTGATCACACAGCTTCATCATTCTTTGATGCTTACATTCCCACTTTCAGTATCATTTTGTGATTCGTCGACGTTAGTGCGTCGCGGATGTACAGCTCACAAAATCACTGTTCGTATAATTGACTATTCATCTAGAAATTATATACCTGGTAGAACGTAGCGTGGCAATTGTAATATAATGGGCATCAGCATTAATATTTTGGCTTCTCAGTTTGGCCGTCGGTCAAAACGCAATTTAGAGTTAATGGTGATAATTCCAATATCAAGCTGAACACATTGGCCGGAAGCTGATTTGCCAATAAACTGGATGATGACTTTTATTGTCGTCGCTAAGGCAACTACGACGAGTATCGATTAATTTAAAAACAAAACCTTGCGTCTATGCTAGCGTGCTAACTTGTATGTGTGTGTGCAACACTGCCGTGCATCAATACAAATAGCAAATCAGATTGCGGTGGATATGGTTGCTTGTTGTTATTTCGAATCAATAAGAGCTGTGCATGATATCATTTTGAATAAATGTGAAAATGTGTTACATGGCTGAGTAGGTACTTGGGAGATAAATAGAAATGCAGTCCATTTGTGGTAAATGTTCTGGATCCATTGTCAATCACTAGAACTTGCTGTGTGTATGCAGCATGCCCATTTAGTGGGCTATTCGATAGTCATGTTGTCTGAAACAAATTAAATAGCAGTAAAAGTCGTAATTCTCTTTAATTGGCGGTGTCATAAATTTAACCGTGAACGGTATTTTTTATCGGATCTGCTTGCTTGTGTCATATAAAGTAAGGGTGCAAGGCTTTTGTTAAATAGATGGATAACCGCAATCTGAATTTGAACTGATTGTAGCAAAGTTTAGCTGAATCATTTGATAAAATATGAGCATACTTTAGATGAGGCGGTGTTCTGTTTCACACTAAATGCAAGGCGCTTAATCTCCATGTCGGTTGATAAGAGGAATGACCCACCACGCGATGTGCCCGCAGGTTACCATACTTGCCACGCTCACTTAACGACTAAGAACAAAATACAGAGATACAACAGGGCAAATGATGCATAGGTAAAATCATGTTTCTATCTTCTATGATTCCTGGTTCATAGCGCTGGTTCGTATATATATCAACAGTTCTTATTTAAATAATCATCTATTAATGACAAGCTTGAACCGCAACAGAATCCTTTAATAAATATCTTATAGATTTCTCAACCTTGGTATGCATACTGTATTTTGAGAATCACAGCGCTAAGGCTAGACCATTTTTAACTTACAATCACACTCGCATATATTCTCATCTGATTAAATTCAATAATAAAAAAATATATTACTTTAATTGATTAAGCTTAGTGTGCTTGAATTCAATGCATTTGCATTGCATGTCAATGTACCGCAACGGTTTGCTTGATAACAAATATGTGCCATTTTATTATTACCCACCAGGTTTCATGTTCATCATCGCTTAATTCACGCTGTTGCCTCATTTCTTTGTGTCCCCAAAACGGCATGACACCGCACGAATAATTGTAATTATACAAGGCTGCTAGAATAAGCTGTGAGAAACATTGCGCGATTAAGATAGAAATTAGTTATCCTTCTCCATTATCCACCATTACTCCGCATATGAAAAAATGTCAATCATCCACGAGGAATCACTCCCCGTTGTCAATGAATATTGCAAACACTATGCAGCCTTCATCTTTACTTATATTTTATGGATCTAAAGGTTTCGTTCTGCACTTGCTATTGCAAACGATTGACAACTTGAAATGTTTCCATACTTGATTCTACCATCATTGGTCGCTACATTTGGTTTTTGGTCTAGTTTAAACTGTGCTCCAGAGATTTGAAAAGGCAATGTAGACATGGATTCTATGCGATAGAATATCAGAGCGTTTATGGAACTTAACGCTTTAAAAATCACGAAACACACAGCCTGTGTTGGATGATTGCAGCGCTAACTCGTTACTGAATTATCACATTATCTTGTCATGCTGTTTTACCTCTGTGGTTCTCTGCAGAAGAGGGTACATTGAATGTAACGAATCAGGGAAAGTAATTCTAGTAGCCTTCATCAGCAAGGTGGATTTCCTATACAAATTGACAACATTGAAATGCTGTTGCGACAAATTACAGATTCGCTCCGTCGAGCATCACTCCATCAGCCTCAGGGATGACCAAATGATAGAGTGCGCTAGGCATTACGAGGAATCCACATGTGACCCGAACTATCAATATGTTTCACATTATGGAGATCATCAGAGGCAATTATTTACCATGCTCATCTATCTTGAAGGATATCCACCACATGGAATGCATACTTATGCATCCTGGCACGGTATTGCAAAGACAAAACAGTTGCGATATTGTCGACAAATATTAAATTACGAACACCTGCATATTCAACGCTATTAGGGTTGGGATTAGCTTTTTATGGCTTGATTGAATTCATCTACTTTGGGCATCGTGGCTTTTTACAATATAGGCACAGTATGGAATATTGAACGCCGATACTTCCCGCTCAATGACGCGAAGTTTATCCCCTGTTAATGTTATATGCTTTACAACCAACGCCTTGTTTGCTGAGCCTGCTGAACAACACACACAGCTCAAATGAACAATTGAACAAATCTAAGAATCCCGTAGAGGATATGTTAATTATACTACGAAGATAAAGATGATTAAGGTACTCACATACACTAAACGTATTACTGCAAACTCTATTTGATCATTTTAACCTTTTTTTTCGTTGGCTTAAGTAATGCTAGGCATAGCAATGCAGCTAATATGATTACATAACATTATGATTCCAGTAATCGGCTGGTATTTGCTGGGCCGTATACATCGGCAATTAGAATGTGTACGTGTCTAAAACACTGACGGCATTATGATAAGACAGCCTTTGCCACTGCAATTGTACCGCAAATAACAAATCGACAAGGTTTATTATTTTTATTGGTAAACTTCGTTCACTGCAATTACACTGCTGTCTTTGCCGGGCTATTATAGACATATGGATAGCAATTAAAGACCTTGTAGGATATAACCCTTATAGAACGGTCCTGGACTCCAAAAACGTTCTTGTGATGTTGCTTTTCACTTGAGTGAAAAATGTATTCACCACTACTATCTTTATTTGCTTTATCGAGTGACAGGTGATTGCATGACTATAAGCCGACAAATAACTCGTGACCAGCACAATGAATGCACAGGGGGTCAATGGAGGTTAATTCCGTCAAACGTGTTGTTTATAAAATGGCTTCCGTCGCTTGATTACGTTAGCTAGAACGTCCGTGTCGGTAGAAGTACTATACAAAGTAATTTGCAGAGGTATAAAGCAGCCAAGAATACATGATTAGTGAGCAAAAAAAATCAACCGAATGTCTATGAGCAACAAGGAAACACATCATTGCGGTATATGTACATGCGGGTTGCAATAACATATAAAATAATTGACATGCAAACTTATTGCTTGACAGTTTAATATTTGAAACGTGCTTGGTTGCACTTACCCACTTCGTCTGTTCTAATAACATGCATACGAGAAATGATTACTAATTGCAGGAGATGAAAATAAATCAGGATTCGTTAGATTTTGGGGTCGAACGAATTACAAGTGTAAATTTAGTTCAAATTATCCTTATTGAATACTCAGTGCTTCATACTTGCGCTTCGTAATATATATCGGTTCGAATGTAATAGTTCCACGGTTACTGACTACATTTGTATGCCCTTTATGTTTATGCATAGTTACGTAATCTCGGACAAGCGAACGTTATGAAATATTTGCCACTCCATGGTATGATTAATCGTGGTATAATAAATACTGGACACATGCATCAATGTCACTGTAAAAATTATACATCGCTTACGTATGCTGGCGTAGTAAGCATCAATGTCCTGGTGAACATCAATGTTTTTGTACAGCTTTATGGGCGTTACGCGAACAGATTTTTTTACGTGCAACGGTCATTTGATTGCTTTGTTGGTAAGGAGCGTTTTTTGACAAACCAAAATTAAAATGTTAAATAATAATCAGTATAGCCCTCTTGCATAAAACCCCAAATTACCGAAATTACTCGTTTACAAAATGCACCTAACATGCAACATTCCAAAGTCACTATAAAGTCAAGTCATTACCTTATGACGAAATGTGTATCCCATAGGATGTCTAGTGCTTAACTGTTTTTTTGCGTTGCAAAGTAAATTACTACATCGACTTCACCTAAGCCACTCTCGTTTTTTTCGTTTCATGAAATAATGGCAAAACCTAATCACATCTTGTGATAAACGCAACGCATGCTAAACCGTTATGTGCTTCTATTCACAGAGTGGCAACGGATGGTATGCATACAAACACGAATGTTATTTCTTCTATATCCTCTACTTCGTTAGGGGATTCGACTGTTTCTCCAAGAGGCATCGCGAACTTAAACAAGTCTCATTAATCTACCAGCGAAAATTCCCATTTAGCATTTATTCCAAGTTTAATTAGGCAATACTTAAATGTTTACTTTCTGTGCGGGGTAGTTCTGACCAGTTCTGCATGACAGCTATAGTTGCAAAGTGTAGTAAATTGCCGTCGATTTTTGGATTTATTACTTCACGATATAATTACAGTCATATGATAATTTAACCTGCTCTCGAATGGCCTTTAATATTTTGCGTACACCTGATCGACAAAGAGCTAACTGGCTGCAGATCAAAACGATACCAGTGCCTTGGTCCTCTTTGCACACAGATGTAAGACACAGACTATTATAAAGCAGTTGCACTGATAGCATTGAAATAAGAACAGCTGACTGCACTTATCTCAGAGTGGAGCCAGCAAGTAAGTATGGCTGTATCGCAACTGATTCAATTCGACATGGAACTATGTCGCCTTTGGTCGGAGTGTCCACTGGATCTAGCGACATAGCCCCGAATAGTATGTTATCTCCAGTATTGGGTAATGAAACAGTATGCTGTGATTTACTCGTCAAATATGTTCGTATAGATAAATAATCATTCCAGTGCACGGCTTAAATAAACGTGACCACTCCAAATTACAAAATCGCTCGTGATAAGCGATAAACATCGTTATCAACCTCGACATTGTTGGTAGTTACAAATGATGAGGATTTTTTTTGCGAAAACAGAAGAACTTTATATTCTTTTGTCCCTGGTCCCTACAGAATGTAACCTGACGGAATACATAACCATCGAACACTGGTATTTATCTGCTCATGCATCCTCCAAAATTCCCCCAACCGAGGTGAATACAGAATAAATGTCCTGTACAGTATATTTAGGTGAAGATGCGATACTTTGCAAACCTTCATAACTGGAAAGTGAGGAGTGGATGATCTCTCTGATGTCTTCAGTTATTATTTACAAATGCGTTCGTCGAATCGTAATGCTTTATCCATTCCAATAGATGTAAATACTGACAACGTTATGTCTAAAGATTGTCAGGGATTCTTGCGTGGTGATCGGCTCTCGTGGATTCAGGCAGTAAAGGTAGATGTTAAACAGTACAAGAGTGAATTGGATATTTTACTTGATGATGTGTGTGTATTGCATGATGTACATCGATGAGTGGTGCCGTGATAGCAGTCAACAAAGCAGCTATTGATGCATTTAGTAAAGCAGTTGTTGGCTGTTGTAATAAAGCCGGTAAAGAAAACATTGCGTCAAAGAAGCTTTTTTCAAGGAAAATAGCGTGATGGTTAGAAATTGCAGAACCAGAGAATGTACGTTCACTTTTCTGGTCTTTGATTGGCTCGAGTGTGGCAAACATCACAAAGGCACTGTGTATGATATAATAAAGCAGTCATATATTTCTGACCCCTTGATTAGGGGGACGCACAAACTTAATAACCTGTTATATAAATTGTTCATTGTTATGATTTTACATAGCCATACTGCTGATAATTCATTGAATTATAGGAATGTTCCTATTAGAAAAGATATGAGATCATCATTAAGGTGTAGTGATAAATACAGACAAATTGCATTAAGTGTGATAATATTAAAACAGTATGGTGATTGTCTGATCTTTAATTTGGCTTCCAAAAGAGACATTCTACAATCCTTTGCACAATTGCATACAAAGAAACAATATGCTATTATATGCAAAGGAATAGCGTTGTTTATTAGATGCTTGTTATGTTTTTGACAGGGCAAATTATGGAAATTTATTTCAATTGCTACTGCAGCGGAACGTGTCTCCTCTTATAGATAGGTTTCTTATGGACAGACTATATCTGTTGAATGGGATGCATGTTTATCGAAAGAGTGCAATGTATCACACGTTGTTAAACAAGGTGGGGTTGTATCACCTATATTACTTAATATTTTCATTGATAAGTTAGCCCTGAGTTTAAAAATGCCTGGAATATACTGTCATAAAGACAATGGATATGTTGGTGCGCTTGGTCATGCCGATGACATCACCTTATTCAGTCTATCAAAATCATGGCATTAAATAGTATGTTGGAAATGTTTGAACGATATGCTGATGAATATAACGTGACTTTAATCCGTTGAAAATAAATGCATATAATACGGCAAGGCAGTAAATGTTTTTCATATAGTGATATTAATGGGCCACAAATATTAAAAATTTAGGGAACGACATTGATAACAAGTGGACTAATTATAGTTATTGTACATCACAATGTGAAATGTTAAATGTAGCATTATATTTATATATATATATATGTATATTAATATATGCATTTGAATTTATATGTTTATATATATATGTATATATATATATATGTATATATAAATATATATATGTATATATATACATATATATACATATATATGTAGGTATATATATCTATATATTTATATTTATATTTATATATGCAAATATATATAAATACATATAAATATTTATTTATAATATATCTGTATATTTGTATATATATATATATACTAACATATATGTATATATTTGCATACATACACATATATATATATATATATATATATATATATATATATATATATATATATATATATATATATACATATATATGCATACATATATAAAGATGTATTTTTTATATATGTATATATATATGCATATATATATGCATATATATATTTATATATATAAAAATGTATATATCTATATATATGCATATATATATATTCATGTTCATTTATATATGTATATAAGTTTATATGCATGTATATATATGTTTATATATATAAACATGTATAAATGTATATATACATATATATATATATATATATACATTTATATATATCTATGTATATATATAAATATATATATATACATAAATATATATATATATATATATATATATATATATATATATATATATATATATATATATATATATATATAAACATTCGCTAGGATCAAGTAGCATTTTGAGTTTATATTGATTGAAAAAATATTGTCACGGCCTTTCCAATTTTACATTGACAGATTCTGCATCGCATGCACTATCGGTATCCTGAATGTTAAGATGCATTTAATATTTTCATTAACAGCATCGTAGTTTGGAAATTCGCTGTATGCCTTTTGCAAAGAATGATCAGGACATGTACAATTAGGAGGCAACCATCATTGAAGTGAACATATTACTTAAAGTAGTGTTGGCAGTGTTTGCGAACTTAATTGCACGTTAATGTTCCAACTTGCCATAGAGAGCAACACGAGCCCATTTGAAATGCTTTTCACATTTTCAAACGTATAGATTAATGAATATTTCGAATGAGGTCGACAGCATTCGTTACTAGCTATCCGTAGATGCAAAGTGAGTTAGTGATGACGTGTTCTTTTACTTAATACACATTAAGATATAAGATAATGTAAAACGTATTCAATTTTGCTATGCTACATATAATGATGCATTTTACATTTTACGCTTAATGGACTTACTAATGAAAACATATTAAAGACTTAGGGGAAAAATGTTGATGCTAATGTCCAGCAATAATGCCTGACATCAGTAATACACTCAATGATAATAATGTTTCGACATTTCGCCCAGTTAAAATCCTTGAATTGCGATGTGTCATCGGCAAGACTGTATGTGGTACAATTCATATTTGCGATGCAATCGATAATCCTGTCCTCCACTTTACTGTATAGAAGATGTCTAAATGTCTGCCATAATTAACAGCCGCTCTGTGTGGTATTTTTAGTTACAGTTCCAAAAACAGCAAAACCATCGGTCATGAAAATACACCGTTCCTAGTGATGCTCTTTCTGGAACAATGTTCATTTAAAAACGATGTCATTATATAAATTTGCACTCAAATGGAGAAACACATGATGCATGGGTGCTCGTGTTAGATATACCTTACGTTAAATCTCACTTTACGCCACAGTCTACGTAGGTGACTCAGAATCCTGAACCATCCTCATCGTTATATATTTGTTAAAGTTGAAAAAAACAAGGGCCAATCATCCTCAACAGGGTTCAGAGAGTGCAAGCAAAAAGCATGCACTCAAAAGCCAGCACATGCAATGCATACTTACGCATCATTGCAGATATGGAATAATGAACTTTCCCAAATGTCACCTGCATTATTCTATTGGACAAATCTAACATAGACATATGACTCTAAGTTTGCACATATTCCAGTGTGCTGTTCTGTACTGCATAGACAACATGTGCCAAATTCGTCAGTAGATAACGAAAGCCTTTGTATTCTTTACTATCACAAAATTATGCATGCGTACTAGTGAATACCTTATATAAAACTTTACATTTACGCCACAGACTACGCGGTTGGCTCAGAATCTTGAACCATGTTCATCGTTATATATGCCTGAGAAACTTTAAGAAAACACTAAAAGTAATATATATTCATACATAACTACGGCTATGAAAAAACATGTCATCTTCATTATTCGAACTGACCAATCTTACATAGCCAATTGACTAAATGTATGCGCATACTCAAGTGTGCTATTCCGTACTGCATGGACAAAACATGTGTAAAATTTGTCCAAAGTCGTTAGATTGCGAACACTTGTATATTCTACACTATCGTGCCCTTTCCGAATAAATCTTCTGTTTTGGGCATCGTGGCTATATGCAGCAGAGGCATAGAAATGAATATTAAAAGCAATTACTGCTTGCTCAATAACGGGAAGTTGTTGATTTATGTTTCAGGCCTTACATACAAAGCATTAGTTGCTGATCTGTTTACCATTCAACAAAGATCGATATGATGTGAGCGATTATATACAATTATCGTATGAACGCGAACTGTATTGGAATCTTTTATCTTATCGGCTACATTGGACCAGGTGTGCCAAGCATAGCAACACATCATATATGTGAGCGGCATTTTACAAATCAGGTAATCGGCTAGTAGTTGCAAGTCCGTATACATCGGGAGATTAAGATGTTTACGTGCCCAAAAACATATGTGTGATACAAAGCATTATGATAACAGAGCCTTTGCCAAGGCGATTGTACCGCAAATAACAATAAAACAAGATATTCTCTGTTATTTGTTAACCTCAACCAACGATAACTACAACCAAAAGGAAATAATTGTTGTGGGATATGTATATATGTTTCGCAATGCAATACAAAATAATTGACACGCAAACTTGATGCTTGACAGTTTTGTATGTGAATCGTTTTGGTGATAGCAGTCCCATTGGTCTGTTATCATGACTTGTATACAGATAATACAAGATGGTGCTAAATATAGTATTTAGATGCAAACGTCGCGCCTACAGAGGAAGGAAATACATAAGAATTCTGTGAATATTGAGGTCGAACGAGAAAACAGTGTGCTTCTAGCTCAAATTACACTTATGTAACAATTAGGGCTTCATATTTCCGGTTTTTTTTATAGACATCGGCTCGAATGTAACAATTAACAAGTCAATGACTGCATTTTAGGGCAATTTACTTTCCTGGATATCAGCATTATCTCGGACAGCATTGAACAGATTGTAGGACTGACAATAGCTTTGAGATTGCCTTGTATTTAAAGATTATGCTTTCACTAACCAATAATGAATTGTAAAACAACGTGCAGTAGATCACTCTTGCAAAACTACCCGAATAACTGCCCCCCAAGGCAAGATTTGTATCCCATCGGCTTATATGTGCTCTACCGTATTTTAGCTCTGCAGAGGTCAATACTATGCTCATCTCTGCAAAGCCTTTTTCATAAAACAAAGGCCACAAAAAGACCGCAGCTTTTGTTCAGCGCAAAGCCTGCTACATTGTTGAGTGTTCCATCAGATGCTACTATTCACTGAATGACAACGAATGGTACGCGATGAAACAAACGTCTAATTACATCGATATAATTCCCTTCTCAATGTGATTCGATTATTTTGCCCTGAAGTCACATTATTCTACCGAAGAAAAATCTCGTATAGCAATGTTGTTTGCCTAATGCATGCTTTTCACACCTGTAATACGTTGTGTCTTTACTTCACGCACATGTGTAACTTGTTTTGCTTCCGTAGGCTATTGCGATATACAGTTTTTAACTTACGTAGATAGGCCAAGCCATTTGCGTTCTCTTCAGCTTGTGAAAAACTTGATATTTGTTCACCTAGGTTCCTTCGTTGACTGTCGTGTTGATTTGGATCAATGTTTTTTTACATAAGGGAGCATTTGGCGGGTCTCGATTAGCCAAATGTTCCAGTTGCCATTGTTGCCGCACATATTTATTGACCCATTTATACTATTCCATTATACAAAATTGCGCATCACCAACGTGCATGCCAAGTACTGTAGGTCTACAAACTACAAGTGTTATATTGCCCCAACTCAATGTTTGTGTTTAGTACTAGATAAATCTGACCAGGATATGCTAGTTATACTAATCTGTGCAAAATGCAAAAGATTTTAGTGTATATTCACTACAACCCTCATAACGATGTGATTTCAATCGGACAATAAAACCGTCGGCTCCCAAACGACCTTTGATCTTTTGCGTTATCTTGAAATAGATACTGAATAGAAGCCCATCCGCTCTCAGCGTAACCGACCTGTTTTCTCCTACAACAGGTTGAAACCAGAGAAGACCTGAGCAGAGCGGTTGAATTCTAAGCAAATTCACACCATTCGACTTCTTGTATTGCAAAACATGCTCAAAATGCAAATGTTATGGGACTGCATGACAAACAGATACGTTCAAAAACGATATTGTCTCCATTTTTCCGAGAAGGAATGTACCGCCAGGCTGTCAAATGCTGGTGTTCCAATGGTACAATGATGACAGCAGTGTGCACATGGTAATGCAAATTATCTTTTATCGTGGAGCGTCAATTATGGGCAGCTACGTCACTTTGTGATCATTCCTTACACATACGAACTTATTTGTTTTTCTCACATAGCTCGCCATTCAGCATCAAAGCATTTACCTGCCTAAGTATCTCAAATACCTTAAGAAATTAAAGAATTGCAGTTGTAGGATCTTTGCGTGCCGAGTGAGTAATTGTACGTCTAATGGTGCATGCCACTGTAGTTTCCATTGCACTTCAATGCGCTAATAAGTCAATGGATGCAGATGTTTCCAATCAATCTGTTAGATGTGTGCTTGTATCGCTTCATACGTGCAAAACAATATTCATACGCAACTAATTTGATCAAGAGCTATTATGCATTGATTTCGTTATAGTATTTTCCACGTGGGTGATATGCAATATTTGATTTAGTGTCAGATTCAATAAACGTTCATAATAAAACAAATTTTGCAGATGATTCATTTGAAAAAGTTAATAATTAATCGCTTCAACTTTTTAAATGATATAGTTATTGACTCTTGTACCGATGCATTGCCCTTATAACTCCATTCCCACCAAACTAGTCGTGTACTCACATCTGTGTAAAGATTAACTTGGCAGCTGTACGGCGGGAGATACTGTTTGCCTGTTCAGACCACTAGATATTTTCACGTATCTTACAATAGTTTAAATAGTCACGTTGTACAAGCTAGAGATTGCGATCAAATGGCAGTCTGATTAAACCATTGCCGCAAAATGGCTGTCGAAGCCCACTTGTGAGTCTCGAAGAACAATGTAAGCTAAATGCTTTTTGCCCTGCTTACGAGAGTTCTAATAAAACAACGATGTTTTTATAACTTAAGGTTTATGCTGCTCCTTAGATGTGTAGGACAATGAGGGTTAAATAGACGTAATAAGGATACTCAACTGAAGCCTTAGGTAACATGTGCATGAAAACATTCAATTGTTTGCTTCCGACGAAAATGGACTGCGTCTACGCGTAAACCTCATAGCCCTCTCAATAATTCATAGATTAATATTGATCACTTTGCCCAATCACTCCCAGGTACCCACGTGACTAGTTTTCAACGCTATTGCCTAATTGACGAGCAAATACGAAGCGTACGGAAGTTTGACTGTAAAAGGTATCCGCCTCAATATTGGTGATATTTCGGTTTGGCCGACAATTAACACGCCATGTTGAGTCATATAACATGCAACTTCATTACCGCGCTGAACGTGTTTGCTTCCAGTATCTTGCTAATGAAATGTGCGATGTAACAAACGGCTATTATTTATCTTACTCAAGCAACAACGAAGTTGATTGATAAAATGGACAAAAATAAATTGTACACTGTACAACGGTCATGGCGGCATTGCCATGGCATAATTGTTACCGGCACATTGAGCTTGTAGTGGAATGCGGATGTGTAGAAAATTGGCAATTAAAATTTGCGCTCGACATGATGGATATGGTATAATGAGGGAATATTCAATACTGTTTAATAGTTAATTTGTTAAGTTGTTAAGTCCAGTAAAAATCACGAAAATTTTACAACATGGTTTATTAGCATACCATGTATTGTCGACATGCCTCCTTCCGTACGAATCCATTCTTAATGCCAGCAGATTATCATTATAAGCATTGACACAAGTGGTTGAATTTAAGGTTTCGGTAAATTGACGGATTTACAATCGTTGGCATGAAAGACAATTAATGTTGTAACTCACCACAAGCATTAGTTGGCATAGCATTTGACAGATGCGACGAACATTAATCGTCCAAACAGATACAACAAACGCTATTTTCTAATTAGTACCCAGCATCGGAAGTTATATCAGGATCTTCCACTTTTTATTTAGGAAGGCAATAACTCGAAAATTGAAGATAGTTACGACAATCACAATTTTTATGCTACAGTTTATTGAGATTAACTTAGCATAGCATGCACTCGATAGATATTTGTAGGCTATCGATGTTTATGGCAGCATATATAATCGGTAAAGAACATTGTGAGCATTGTCATTGACAACTCGGTTATCGGCATGATCCATGATTTAGTGCCGCTAATTATTCACTTCTGATATCGACGAGTGCTTGTCTGGGCGCTTTAAAGTTGACTTGCGGCCTGTATCGAGCAATATTGTGCTCGATACAAAACAAAAGTCCTCTCAAAGTGATCGTGTCTGATGCATTTATCAGACAGAGAAAAAAAATCGCTCTCTTGAAAGGGGAGGCTAGGCTATGTTGTTTCAACAATATTGATGATTCGGATGGATATTTCGCTAGCGCTATACATTATGGTGTATAAGCCGTCTTCTTGCTGCTCATACTGCAAGTGTTCACATATGTGCCCTAGAACGAATACTATCACGTAATTGACAGAACGAGGGCGCGATATATATTGTAAACCCGACAAGGGCCATTATATGTTGATGCCTAGGGTTCCTCCATTATATGTAACTGTACATTAGATACACAGCATTGCCAACCCCGTAAATGCAACCCTGCAATACGAATAACAGCTTTTTATCATTTAGTGTGTAGTCGCTTTGTTTTTGCCGTTGTTATTATCCAATTGCGGAATGGAGCTATTGTACTATGTATCATCACATAACGGATGTTTGATAGGAACGAGGTCCGTAAGAACTAAAGGTGCAAACAATATTTGACAAATTAATCGATATCTTAAATATCAAAGAATATGAATTCCCGTCCCTACCAAAGCAGTAAACCAAAATGAAAATATCGGCTGTTGTAGGTCATACTGTGGGGCAGAGCAAAGATTAAGTTGAAAAAAACTTATCAACTTGATTTGTATTTGGACTGATTCAAAACTTAGGTTTAAACTTACAAAGCATAAACATTGTATGCATAAAGCAGTATGGCATACTCAGCTAATGGATGTGGCAAGCTGAATGGTTAAGGCATAGACACGTTTGATCTTTCACTAACCTGTTGTATCTAGGTTGTTTTATATGATATGGTAACGTGATAGCTTTATTTTACCGGGCAAGCGAGCAAAGCGTTGTGGTTTTTCATTAATGGAAAGTTACTCTATGATGATTCCCAATGGAATATATTTAAGCCGATATAATATATTGAAGGATGAACGACATCAATGGGAAAAAGAATGTGAGTGATTATCCCACATATTATGCGTCCAAACAATGATAGCAGCTAAACATATGCCTGTTTGTACCCTGAATAACAGCCTTTGTACAACAATAATGTCGCAGAGTCTCTCTAAATGGATCGCATTTTAACATTCAAAAAATAATATGCATCTTTATACAAATAGAAGCATGAAATAAGCTAACAAATTTAATCAACGCACTTTCCCAGAAAGACTATATGCTTCAAAACACCAAAATCAAGCAATTTCTGCAGTCTCGATCAAATGAATAGGTCTCTGCAAGTTAATTTGCATCAGAACATGCGCCAGTAATACTTCCTAAATTAATTTTATGGTGCCATTAATAGTTAATAGAACACAAGTTTAAATGATATTATTCTCTTATCATTGATATAACCAACAGCAATGATAGCTCGTAATGCCCGTCCAATCAAGAAATCGAAAACAGATACATCAAGGAATTCCATAGTCCATCGATTGCAGAAAGATAAATACATATACAATAACAAAGCGTGTGTGGATAATATCCCAGTTTTACAATAATTTCCAACAAAAGGGTCTTATATACGGCGTCATTAGTTGCAGTTTTGATATCGACGTCGGCGTCTGCACGATCAAACTATTAGAAAAGATCATTAGCGAGTGGTTCAAGGCGCTCGGAGTGGTTCAGTGATTTACATGTAAGTGCGTTTGCCGTCCGATAACTTAATGAACTCGCTACTGCGACATAATACAGGTAGCGTTAGCCAAGTGGAAAGCGCCAGTAGCTAGATGGATCGCGCCATGGCTTTCGGTGAATAAGAGGACCTTGTATATTTTCGATGGTTCTTTGTACATAAACTACGTCCATCTTATGTTGCTAATAATTGGCAGGTTAGGATACTTATCACATCCACAGGAGTAACACAATCATATGACATGGATAGAGCAGAGCAATTGATGTATGAAATAAAACATGTCGTAACTGCTACGGATCCTGATATATATACCTGATTTAAAAAATTCTTAGTCAGCCAATACGTTAAGGAGAATAATTACAAACCATGGCAAATAATAAATAACCGTCATTTCCGGTGAATCAGATAGATTCAAATATGTCTTCAAATCATATAGATTCTGAATCCTTGTTAATTGCCATGAATGCAATTGATTCGAGTAGCGAGCCAAGAATATCGCTTTGGAGTTTATTATGATAAACATTTCTGCAGGCGATTAATCTTTCTTTATTGTCAAGTTGTTATTTATCTCACCGAAGGATGATGAGCGATCGCCACGTTCAATCACTACTTGGCACCTCCATTCTCATTGTCGGCGCCATTTGCAGATTCCTCTTCATAAAAGTGTAGTAATTGCACAGCTCGCGGACTAGTTTTCAATACAATTGCCTATTTGGAAGATAAATACGTTGCCGTTTGATAGCAGCCTAGAAATTGTACCATAAACGGCATCCGCATCGACATAATTGATGTTTCAGTTTAGCAGACAGTAAGCCAGCAACTTGGAATTATTGCACGCCGCTTCTTACTCGTGCTGAACACGTTTGCCTCCAGACATCCTGCAAATGAAACGTTTGTTATAACGAACGACTGTAATGACCTTACTCTAGCAACAACGGAACTTATGGATAAAACTAACAAACATAGAGTTCACTGTACAAGGGCGTTGCCGCCATGTTTTTAACCGATGATGGGCTACTATATCGTCAAAACATGACGTGCTGAGATAAAACTTCTACAAATCTTGAAGCTGTTGCCACGTTACTACGAGCAAGATATTTATGTGCCCCACCATACAAATGACCTCACTGCAGTAAATAAAAAGGATAGATGGTGCACTGTACAATGACGATTAAAAGTAACACAAGAAACAGCAAATGAACGTGAAACAATCTGCTGTCGTATATCAAGTGTTACAGGCGGATTAGCTAAATGAAAATTTTGAACTGATTCCAAATATTTGTTTAACTTTACCAAGTACAATAAATGCATGCAAAATGAAGTAGAACGTACTCAGCTAAACTAAATGAGGCGAGGTTAATGTTCGCTTATTCCTTTAAGAAATGTATATCTTTTGTTTTGTCATCATATAGTTATAAAATAAAATTATCTTGCAGGAAAGAAAAGCAATGTCGTGCGGATTCTCATAAAATAACATTATATTGCTGAATTGATTTTCATCCAAGAGAATTGACCTGTGTTGTGTCCGATTTCCATGCATTGACGTTGGTATGTAGTCGTCGTTTTAGTTTTAGAATATATGCGGTGTCATTAACAGCATTTAATGATGGGGACCATCGCATGCATAGAGCAAAGACATCACAGTTTGCATTTTCGAACTAACAAGAATGTTTAGTAGCATGTGGTTCAATACGTTCCAAGAGGTTCATCCGATTTACATTTACAGTGCGTATGCTCTCCGATAACTTAATGGACACGCTATTGGTGATGTAAACCGGGTACAAATAGCAATTTCAAAGTAGAGATCGATAGAAGGTTGATAGAGCGCACCATGGCTTTCGTTGAACTAGATTAACTTCTAAATCGCTTTGGTTGATGACAGCGCTACATCGTATGTTACTGACACAAGTCACGGCCCACCTCGCGATATGTCGGCAAATTATCTGGAGCTTATATGTTGCGTAACAGATAAACAATACGTTAATCTGTAAAATACCAAACCATGACGATTAATTGATAAGGAGTATTCCCGACAGCTGTCCTCCTGTAGGTTTCGATAAAGTGGCAATATCCATAAATGCAAACTGAAATGTTTGCAACATGCACGGACGCTAGTGCAAGAAAATTATGAACCTAGAATTTAATCGATATACATGCAAGTTCGATTTATTTGAACAGAAGTAGCTTTGTCATATTTTTCATAGATATTCACCAAACCTCATTTAATCAACCTATCAAATAGAGCAAGTTACTCTTTTGCAGCATAACTAATATGCAGCCGTTCAAAACACAGGCGCTTATGCTTATGATTGTTACATCACCAGCGTTATAAAGCAATTATTTTTGCCTCATTAATGACAATTGATTTTATTTTCTCTCTGGGACACTCTTACAAGTTAACACACTTAAACATTTGATAAAAACATCTGATTATTCATTGATCTGAACGCACACAGTGATGCATGTGCTTTATGGATGCATTTCAGTAAACTGTGCCAAAAACGGAGAGATTTGTACATCTCTACGTTCCTCGCCCTCAATTAATGTGGCAAGCCTCAGGGCTACATGAATTGCAAGTGTAAATGTTAAACAAACACAAGTTATTAAGCATGTAACTTGTTACCTATTCCGACCAAAATGGTCGTAAAGTTTCTTCAGCCCAAAGAAATCATTGTTTCATTTGTGTCTTGGATGTGCCCAAACAGTGAAATATATTACAATTATATGGGCATCGCTGATAGAATAAGCTGTGCGAAAATTATACATGATTTACTACGTGCAACATTTTCCTCATTTTGACTCGGCCCCTACGAATCACACTGGCGAATTCGAACAAGCATAGATAGGTTTACCGACTGATGCTTTACAAATTATATCTATGGATGTAGGCATTTTTCGTATGCCTGTCTAACGAGTGCTTGATGATTGCTTATGTCAACGGCGCTGGGTATCTTGTTTGTTCAAACGTTTGTTATTATAAACATTTGGTAGTAAACATGTGTCTTATTGATGTACATGAAAGACATGAATAGACATACTAGATTTTATCAAAAACAAATGTGTCGTGCTTGGTAAATATAATGATTTCCATGAATACTTTGGTGCATTTGTCTGTTACTTGCAGCAATACAGCAGGTTTGCAACCATCGCAGCCTGAAGTAATGAGAAACAGTAAATGATCAAATCTCTGCTTTACATCAGTACAATGATACTAGCTGACACAATTGCTATATGATTTTTCTGATTTAATAAATGAAGAAAGTAGAGCCAACTGCATTTTGCTTTGATTAGTTCAGTGTTCATTTTTATCCTTATATACAATAGTAAATGCGATGACAATATGCCTTACGTACAACAATGTACTTATTCACAATATGCCTTATATCAATTTCTGCAGTATAGTGCGAAATCGTGAGTATTGGCCATATATTGATAAATGATATTGATGCAAAGCAAACATTTCGTGTAAACACGAGCTGCTGCATGCATTGTTAATCTTCGCCATGATTTTGATTTTTAAAAAAAGAAGGTATTTTTCAGCTTCACAAAAATCACATATAAAAGTTTACCATTCTCAGTAACACTTCGCCTAAGTATCACTGTGAAACAGCAAATTAAGCTCTTACTTATATATTCATAACTGTAAGTTGGCGTTATGTCTATTTTTCGAAGCACATGTTTGCAACGCGTGGGCTTACGTTAAACGACAGTTCTAGGTGCCAAGGCGTACCTACTCAATGTACACCGATATGCTTGAAAACAACATATCATCAGCTTTTCGTGCGCATTGTACTGCTTTAATAACAGTTCGATGTACAGACAATAACTCCGAGCCGTTCATATAAACATGCCATACAGATGGCCAATCATTAATGCCTAAACGTGCAGTACTAAATACATTTGGATCGATAGATCTACACTAAAAGCACGGTTCTATTGCATTGTAACCAGGGAACATGCACCGCATAGATATTCTATCGAATTAATGTACAAAAGTGTGAGTGATAAGATATTCGCGGTTCTGGCGATTACGATGTCAACTATTCTGATAGATTGACAACCGATCTATGAGTGTGGCTTCTTAGTAGTTTTTGGCGAAGAAACCCAGTGGTCATTATTCCTAAGCTGGCTGATGACCCCAAGCGACCAAAACGCCACGTGGGTACGATAGCTGTGTTGCAGGGTTATCATAGATATCAATATATAAAAACTGCCTTCGACTCTCAATGATCACTCACAATCAAATTATAACATTCGCAGTATCAATACATTTTTCATGATATATTAGAGGGCTGGCCATTAAACATTATCCGGATACGTTCTTTATGAAAGAAATATACTAAAAGCGTCATTGGATACCTCGCTTTTGTGTGCGTCTGTAATATTGGAAGATTTGATTGTTTTGCAAAGGGCAGTCATACGAAATGCATGCCGGCACGCACAGCTGCTTTAACATGAATGTCGATTTCAAAATCCACGGATTAATTTCTGTCGATGCTCGTGACTAAAATTGCAGCTTTCGGCTCTGAGGTTATATGCTTTCGACAGCATTTCACTGCAAGTTCATGCTGCTGCGGAAAGATTGTAATTTAGTGTTAAGGTTGGGCAGACACGGAGTTCGGTTTATTCTAGAGCAGGAATGAAATATTACCACATGAGATTTGATATCATTATATCATGTGATTAGCCTTGTTTTGTCTTTGATGCGCCAACTGTGTTAGCGGCAAGCAAACAAACCGTGCTCAAGTTGCAAATTGGCATCTGTACAGTTAATCTGAAAGAGTGCAAGAGTGCTTGTTTATTGATCATTGATGACTGTCCGACTCATTTCGGTTTGTTAGCCATGACATTGTTGAAGTTGTAATGATATCGACATCGTATTTAAAGTCAATATCGCCACGCGTCTAAGGTGATAATTTGTAAAGCATAGCTAAGAGTATATCAGTCTGCCTTTGTCTGTTTCTACTCACTTTTTTGCAGTGTTTCTAATGATCTAATATCGCATCCAGCGTAGTGCAGCCGAGTGCATGGATATAGTGTATTTACACGGGTTGGTTTCCCAATATATATTGCAGAAACGAGTTGTAATGATGCAATTATTATAATTGCCGTCTGCCTCACGAACCAGTTTATGAATTCCACCTGATGATAGTTTCACATATCGTGTTGTGAATAAACTAATTTGATTGACGATTGAGAACATAGCGACTTGATGGTGAATGTTACCAAATTTACATTGAGATTTGGCTGTCAACGAACTGGTTCTTTCTTGCGATATAATTAAATAGGATGTTAAAGAAACTAGAAAATATAGTATGGTGCCATACAAACACGTATACAAAAAGAAGTATGCAAGTCATATTTATTGCTGTTCGCCTGGTTAGAAATAAATTGCTTACTCCCAAGCGATAATCAATACTGGGTTCATTAATAGCAAACAATATTAATATCTCAAAGGTTTTCATGAATCCATGCATTATTAGATGTCCGATGGGTTTTATTGCTACTCTGTATTTGTTGGGTACGCAGTATACAGCAATTTCGTAGCAAACCAAGCAACTCTAATGATGATCCATAATCAACTTTTTGTCAAGCAAAATAATGAATCCGATTCCAGTATTGTTTTTTGTTTCCAAGTATCCGATCCTACCTCCATAAAACGTCATATGGCGCTACTATGGAACGCATGTTCTAGTCAATGAAGGCAGTGAACTTTTTGTTGCTCCCTAATTTGTTGAAGAGAAGTGGGAAAAACGCATAAGAAATATTCGTAGTAGCATCAATTCGAAGTCCGCCAACCACACAAGACTATCTATTTTGCTAATTGGTAATACTAAGCTGGCTAGCAACATTTTACAATGGATTTTTGCAATAAAGACTTCCCTTTTGCTTCATGCTCTCGTGCTGGAAAACCATAGTACTGCAGCTGACTGGCGGATTTTATTTAATTTTGGTGACTTATCGCTTTCTGTAGTTATCCATTGCTTACTAAATCAAACAATGCATGACTTATTGCCATATTAACTGCCATGGTCAAGGTTAGTTCGATTTGTAAGCTAACACGCTGAACATGCATTGATCATAACATAAGAAAAAGGAAGAGGACACTACGCCACAAAAGCGCATGCATCTCAGAACAGATGACCATGATAAAATACTGCAAATGCGCCCAGTTAAGGTTATTAAAGTGTGGTTTATGCTATTTCACATACCCGAGGATAATTATGCAAGTAACAATTATCAGCTCTGTAATACCAACCTATTTCAACATAAATCCGAGCAAAACAGTGGTGCACACCACCATTGCTGATGGCGTTTTAAAGATCTAAGATGACTGATTTCACTCAAATTACAACGGCGGACATCGATAAAATGGACAGAGATAGATGGTCATGGCAACATGACAGCAATTAAATTGGTACTTTCATATTCATCTTGCAGTTGAAAGCGGATTTGTAAAAGAATCGGAATAAGCATATGCGCTCTATGTAAATAATGATTCAGTTGGCGGAGTAGAATTTTCTACTGGTTTATTAGCAAGACGTGTAATGTCGACATGCCTCATTCCTTACGAATAACCATCCGCCTACGTTTACGCTGGCAGATAGTCGTTGCAAACATCGGCACAAGTGATTAAATTTAGATATGTTCATACAATAGACATGTAAGACAAAGGATATCGTCATGACTGCTGTTACTCACCGTTAACATTACGAGCATAATCCTTGTAAAATGCGACAAACCTAGTAAGGACAATGTGAGCATTGTCATTGACAACTTCATTATCTGCATATTCCATGATCTAGTGCAGCTAATTATTACCTTCCGATATCGACGAGAGCATTGTCAGGTCCGTTTCATGGTGCCTTTTGGCCTGTATCTAGCTAAATTCCGCTCAAAACAAAAGAAAAAACCTCTAAAAGTTGTCGTGTCTGATAGATTATTCAGACAGTAAAACATTTACGTGTTTTGGAGGAAGCTAGATTATGTTAATTCAGCAATATTGTGAATCGATATTGCTCAAGCACTATACATTGGGTGTGTTAGCGGTCTTTTTGCTTCGCACGCTGCATGTGGTTTCGAATATGCCCAAGAAAACATTATACTCTGTTATTGACAAGCCGAGAAGAGATACATTCGATAATAAATATTATTTTATGTCGATTGACCTATACGAAATATTTTGATTCCTGCGGTTTCCCCTATTTATTCTGCTGTACGGTAGATACCCGCGACTGCATAACTGCAACCGTGCACTTGACTAACAGCATTTTACGTTCAGTGCAGAGATTGTTTGGCCGTTGTTATTGGCCAGTTGCTGTATAAAGCTATTGTACTATGTATCAGATAAGCTGTTTGAAAGGTATGATGTCCGTTAAATATAAAGGTGCATGCAATAATTAGCAGATTGATATATTTCGTTTCTATCAAAGAATGTCCTTCCTAAACTAAACGGTAGACAAAATTTAAAATATCATAAGATGCAGCGAAGCAAAGTTTAATGTAGAACAAAATGATCAACATAACTTTTATTTGGACTGTTTCAAGACTGTAATTTAAACTTACAAAGCATAATGAGTGCATTCGTAAAGTAGTATGTCATGTTTAGCTAAACAATATGCCAAGTTTAATGTTGCCCTAATAATTCAAGACAGGTACACGCATTGATCCTTTACTGACCTTTTGTATCTAGTTCGCTTTACATGGTTGCATATAACCTTTATCATACAGGGCAAGCGAGCTTTCGACGGACAAGATGACCGTGTTAACCTTTTTGAAGGATCTTTTTACATACGGTGCATTTTATGTTATTAATAATTGGCACGATCTACCTCGCAATGTATCCGAAGGTACAAATACTTATCTCGTTAACTCAAATGACATAAATATAACAGAGCAAATGATGCATGAAATAAAACATGTCGTTACTGCCACTGTTCCTGATATATAAAGTTGATTTATTATAAGCGACAAAAGGTTTGGCCTCTGGGAAATCGTGTAGATTATCCGCTGTAAGTCTTCAAAAGTAGATTCCGATACATTCGTTATTGATATGAAGGCAATCTGAATTGTTCACAGCAAGCGCAGGCATTTTCGCAATACCATTATGAACCTACAATGCAACCCGTGTATAAGCAAACTCGATTAAGTTTAATAGTAACAGGGATTTCACATTCATAATTGATGATCAATCCATTAACATAGTGTATCACCTTTCGCTGCATAATGAATCTGCAGCTGTTAATAATAAAACACGGGTGCTCATGCCAATGATTTTTAAATGCCCGGCGTAACCATCGCATTTCTTCGTTTCTTAAACGTGCGTTACCCGGAATGTACATTGTAAAGCACGTATAATAATGAACTGGCAAAGCTGCCGGACAATTCTGTGTGCAATTGTGAGTGAGTGGGTATGAAATTACGTTATTCTGCTCAATTCAAAACTGTATTAAGATGACAATGTCACCAATTTGTAACGGAACTGCATTTTTATATCGCCATTACACTTTCGAAAGTTATACAGGTGGATATTGGGTAATATCAGTTCTTGAATGATTGATTTGAAAGCCCACAGTGATGCCTTCATCCTTCCGAGCAGAGGATGCCGCTCGTACCCACGGAATAATTCTCTGCCCGGTCGTGCATTATCGGCTCCAAACTTGAGAAGCGTTGGCACATGAAGACGCAATGTCCCAGCAATGCACTCTATGGAAAGAAGTTAAGTTGTGTTGCTGTCTATGCTTGGATCCGTCCCCAAGTCGACATTATACGCTAAAACATGACACATGACTTCGAAGGCTTCGTCGATGCCTTTGTTGTTCACTCAACTGCATCGCTCGTGTGGACGATGACACTGACGCGGAAAATTAGTCTATTTAACAAGTTCTAAAGAGAATGTGATTGAATTCAAAAGTGGATATATAATTACCTATGCTAAATACTGATTTCAAAATTAATTAACTAAACGTCAAAAACCGTACAAATAGATTGGTGCAAAAATGATCCCATGGCACTGAGGCAGAGGTGCATGCTGAAGAGGATGTGATGCATATAATCGCTTCGGAAAAACAAGATATGTATATCTGTGCTATCTTTCGGACACAATGATTCGGTCAAATATTTGCAAAAGCAACAATTATATTGCTTAACTAATTACCAATTATATATCGTTTCGTACCAGCATATGAGAGTGTATCGAGTACGAAACGCAACCGATTCAAGGCCGTCTTTTGAATAGGTGTGCTAATGTTTTCGTGTGTCCATAATCACCATTCCCTACCTGATAGTGTATATTGCACTTAATACGGAACAGCTCAACCGACGATCCATCAACAAACACATCGGTTGTTGTTGTAAATGGAGCGTTGCACTTAAAACTTTGGCATGTCCAGCCACAGGACTGTATAGCAGCTGCGCCTTATCTATGTGTTGGCAACCATCACTCAGATCATTGAGCAGAAAAATGGCACAGCATATATTTCGACAAGAGAATTGATTTATGGGGGGGGGGGTGTATGGGCAGGTGTTTGTCAGTGGTTTGCTAACTTGCGCTATCATCGACGTCATCCATCACTTCTAGGTCTGGATTGCGTCAACATATTAGGTCTATCTTCTGCTCCGTGATAATACGGACGCCGTGCCATTAATTAATAAGACTTTTGTGTAATTTAGCACCTCGTGTGCCAGACACGGTCTAAAAGTATATATTGAATCTATTAGCCTTAATCCAAGGGTGTAATCAACATCGCCGCGTGCGTTATGGCATTTGTTATAAATAACTTACCTGAATTCCCCGATGCAAAATAATTGTCAAATGTTAGTGTACAGTATTATGTATTGGCATAATTTCACACATGACCCGCACATTTTCTTTAACGATTTCCCGGTCTGATTAATGGCGTATATAATTGGTATGACTGGTATAGCATCACTTAACGAATCTATATGGAAATGTCATCAAAATACAAATACCACCAAATTCAAGCACCAACTTGGCACTTGATGTTTCGTTGTCGATGCAACCACATGTTTAAATTCAGACTTGCTCTCCGAGTCGCCATATTTCTCTGTACTGTACAATGTATCTTTTAGTCATACAGAAATAACTCTGCTATATATGTTGGATGGTAGTTGGCTGGGTGATGGTATGGTGATACCCCTTCCTGCAATGCTTCATTTTAGCATGGGGATCAGTCGTATACCATTTTTGGCGACTTTTTGATGCTTCAGAGGAGCACTTTCCTCATATTTGGAAATGATAGGACTAATGGCAGTTGGATAAATTCTTTCCATGTCACACAGTAGAGGTTACATACTCACAGTTTTTATCCTCTAACGAAGAGTCCCAACGATGATTTAGCGAAAAATATTCACAACAATATTGCTAAAAATACACCTGCACCTAATAGACGCTGGTCATAGAAAGCTAGCAAAAATTCGTACATTATTGCTGTGCATCGATTATATTAGCGTGGACGGTGGCGCATAGATTTGATGACACAGTCGCTTACCACTTTTTTATAAACTATTCGTACTTTGCAAGCACACGTTATATCATGCAATTCATAACGCGCAATACGTCTGAAGAGGTAGGGATTGCTTTCTGAAACATTGGTCGTAGGCCAGTGTAGTCTTGGGGAAATAAAAATAGATTGGTGGCTTAATATGTCACGTTCACTAAAACAAAACCACTGCTCTAATGTCAATAATGATGTGTGAAATCAGGAAAAGCACAATGTACTGCATGTATGTCAGTCAATTGCTTTGCGCGTGTCTACAAAATTGGTTAAATTCTTATAAAAGTATGACAATAATTACACAAATATATTGAGCCTTGCAAAAAAAAACCAGATACATAATCAAAGCGGTGCACTGGGAGAAAAAGACGCATTAAAGTCTTTAATATTTTTATGGTGCATACAAATAAATCAGTTGCGAGTACCTTAATTTGGGTACAGAGTGAATGCTGCAATTCGTTGTTAAGAACAAGTCAACTTAACTGAGTTGTTTAAAGTATTCGAGTCTCATTTTGATGAAAGATTATGTATCATCCTGATTATAAAACGTGTACTCTTTGGGTTTTATTGGAGTTTTACCCAATGTCATCTTTAAGTTTTATTTGACTGCTCTACGGTATGACAATAGCTTTTGCAAACATGATGAGGGGCATGGTTGTCAGACGTTGCTGCATATGATAAACAAGCCAATCATGTATAAACTATTATAGTGTCATAAAGTGCGATTCGGAGTATAGAAACTGTGACAGGTGCTCTTTAAAACTCGCAACACTACCACTATAATAAGAAATATGAATCAGATATATCATGGTTCGCGGTTTAGCTTAGGTTATAACAACATGCTACTGAATTATTCAACATGAAGCTAAATTGACTGTATTTTAACTGTTTATTTGGCTTTTATTCCTTTATAAACGCTTTGGTGTGATTCATCAATTTTTCGGGGGAAATAATTCGGGACGACGATGTTCGTAACTGAGAGAAGAATGACAGATGTTACAAATGTGGCTAGCTACCGAGTACAGCTATTTCAACGACGGCCATTCTATTAGGATCACTTAACTTCGAAACAGATATAGAAATATCATTGAAGTTTGAAAAATGATTCGACCGCCTTTAGCATTCTACTTCATGCATTATATTAGACAATTTCCGTGGCTGTGTAGACACCACTTCGATATTTGTCCACATCACATGCTACCATAAATAAAGGTCAAACAGAAGAATGTCATTCAATTGCATCTTAAATCTCGTCATATAAATGTTTCTGATCGAGCTGTCGATCCAAAGTAAATCCATGAGGCATAATTTCTCTTAAACGATAATTGTACTTGTTAATCAACGCTCTATGCATTTTGTGCTAGACCTTACATTAAATTTTTCTTCGCGCAATTATCCTTCATTGTTAATTTTACAGAGATTTAATGGTAAATTAAGGAGCCACATAGCGGAAATAGCATGATTGCACATCTTAGCCCATATTGACGTTTATACGGGGTGTTAAGATTGCTGGTATATTGCTGGCTGCATTCAAACTGCAACAACACCTCCATCGAATCGTTTTGCCAAACACTTCCAAGGCGATTGTGAGCAGCACTAAAACGTAAATATCATAACTATTATGGTATTATCTTATCCATGCAGTAGGTGAAATACTAGAATACATTGCAAACCAATTATTGAAGTGTAAACCAATAATCGTTTATAGAAACATCCTTTGAACTATAATTATGCTCCATAAATTGCGTCATTGTGTAACGCAATCTAGACTTATAATGGAATCGCGTAATATTTAGTGAGATAGTCAACACTGACTTTCTTAACACGCTGAAAGTACGAATGTTATGGACGCAAATCAATCATCCACTTCGCTTACATATACCACCGCATAAAAAATTGTAGGGAAATGCAGAAGAAAAAGATTTCAGCAGGAAAGATGAAGTGAGGGACCCTGCATCATGTGACGAAGTTAATGATACTTAATGGACATCATTTATGCATCCTGAAGGATTATAAAGAATCCGAAGAATAGGTCAGAGACAGCTATAACTATTTCATACCTTACATGGTGTTTAGGATGCCGATTGTTCAAATACTTCTAGTAGAATCGTAGGTCGCTGTTGACAACGAGGTTTATTAAGATATAAATATTAAATGCATTAAAATCCTGATGATTTGGATAAATATCGTAATAAAAGGCACATTGAGAATGCATTCACAAGATGACATTCAAAAAGAAATTAACCCATCATTCAGCACCAGCGTGGGTGCAGATCTTCCCTCAGGGCACAAGTACCTATAATAATATTCACACTCCCGTGATTGCGTTCTTATATCCACAATTATACTTGTGATTTATCTGTTGGCCGTATGGACAATTCAGCAATACTCACGACGCGCTCAAAGGTGGCAACACAATTGGAATAATTAATGCTGACCCTCTGACTTTAACAAAGTAACCATACCCGCCAAGGATAATACGCAATAAATAAGTAACTGTTGTTGTAAAAAGAATCCAATAACCGATGCACACCTCGTCCATTATTCAAATCACATATCTTAATTAGACTTGTTTTAAGACATATATTGCCTGAGTAATTATACTTTTGCGCACAAAATTGATTTATTGTCAAGCAATATGCATTCATAAGGAATGGCATAAATCTAATTATCTGAGGCCAAAAAATAAGTTAGTTACTTTCGGTAATCTGCTGAATATATCGCCAAACTTTTCCCAGTGACTTTCTTCTGCAAAATATAATTACTGGTGTTATGCATTTCATTTAGCATACATACAACGGTATGCAACAAACAGAATAAATGTCTTATACTTCAAGAGTTAATAGTACTCGATAATACACCCTGAAAAATTAGGTTTCTAACGTTTAATCGTGTGCGTTGACCGCAATGCGATTGATGAAGCTGAACAAGATAAATTCTTCTCATTAAATGGTCAATTATATTTATGACATGTCGCTCAATCATTAACCTTGGTTCATTCGCGGTTCAGCATATTTCTATACACTGGTACTAGTGAAACTAAAGACAAATAAAGGTTCGATACCTTAGTTGTAAGTGGTATAACACCAATATCTGCTCTTAATATCATATTCATTTGCCAAGTCATAAATAAGCTGGCATTTGCTCTTCTCTTTGGACGATAATGTTTGACCCAAAAGCGTCCAGCATAGTCATTTAAAGTTTCACAAAGCTCTTACGCCTATCCATTTAATGCTGGTAATGAGATATACATTTAAACGTGTGAATCTCAAGATCGTGAATCAAAATAGAATGTTGTTTTTGTTAATAGTTCTTGCTTACTTTTGAAACATTTAACACTATAGAAACCGTACGAAATACCAACTTTATTATAACTGACAGTTGGCGTCGTGAGGGAAGATCTGCACCAATGTGCTTGAAAACATCAGCTTTTCGTGCGGATTGTACTGCTGTACTTACAGTTCGATGCACATGAAATAGCGTCGAACCGTTCATATAAACATGCGGTACAGCTGGTTCCATGGTTGGCCAATCAGCGCTCCTGACCCTCGTTCGCGCTTGTCGCCCCATTGCTTCAGGGCGACAAAGATGGCGAAACAACAATGTGTGTTTAGTCAGCGACATGCAGATTCAGCCAAACGCGTTTGCAATGTGAGCTCCTATTGGCTAGTCTGGTATGGCGGTTTTAATTCGACACCTGAAAGCAATTGCGCAGTTATCTGAGTAATTTGTCGTCCGAGATAATTGAACCAGAGAGAGCGGTGGCAGTCAGGGTGCGGGGATCAAAGAAAATGGGATTCTAGATGCCTCATTAGACAAGGTTTGTAATCTCCCATATGGTACCAACATAAATGCTATTCGTCTGGGATATAATTAGGCGAGTCAAAGTAAGGTTTGACCCCCAAAAAATTGCAAGAAAAGCTTTTTTTGTCTTTTTGTGTTCAATTAACTGTACTTAAGCGCATCCTAAAAGTTTACCAAATTTGAGCCACCGGAAAGTGGTGAAATTACATAATATCCAATATGGCCGCCATTGAATTATGAATGCACAGCAAACTTTTTAATGGTTGGTTTTAGACCCCATAAATGTATTACAAACATATGTAAATGTGATACCTTAGATTCAAATAAGGTTATGATGAATTCACCTGAATGTCCCTATGACGTAGTATTACATCATCATGACGTAGTGGGTTGCTGAATAGATCAAGACCGCCAGAACTGGTAGAAAACCAACATTTAGGCTCTTGATAATTAATCAGATTGACATACACAAGGAACCACAACTTGGAAGGGCTATGGAACCATCTGCGTCATGGTCATGCGCCCTACGTCACACATCATAAATTACCAAAATGTCCCAAATAATTGACATAGTACACACCTGAATTTTCTTATCAAGTTCAAGTGTCATTCACACAATATAATTGTTCAAAACACAGCATGGTTATTATCATCACAATCTTCTTCTTCGGAACCGTCTATGGTAGAATCACTATTATGCGGATTGTAACATGACTCAGCTTGGCAGGGTCCACAAGCAGAAGTACATGGAAGACCGTACTTCCTGCAACTACATCGAGTATTACTACAACCTGTTGTGCAGTTACAATGGATAACATTGAGAAGCCTTTGTGGAGCCGCTTTCTGGTCAGTCATAACAGGTAACAAAATGTTGTCTTCACACTTCCAACCCCAGTCCTTTGGGTCCATGTTTACATCTTTTCCCATCCACACCATGATCTGATAAAATGAACGTTGAGAGTGGAACTTTGCCACAGATTCCGTTGGGGGAAATTTCTCGGGCTTCACAAATGATGTAGCAGATGAAACCTTTTTAGCAAGCAATGTATTTCTAAGGTTTACCAGAGATGTGCCAGCTTTTCCTCTAAACAAAGAAACAAAGACTTTGCATCCTGAATCAACTATTGTTGCCACATCCTGACCAGCTGTAGTAAAGGTCTTTGCACAAGCTCTTATCTTAGAATCATTTTTCATCACGTTTTGGAAAAGGGATTTCTTGCCAATACCATTAAACCCTGGAAGTGCTATCACAACCTGTAAAAGCATGTACAAACAGCAGCTGTAAAGATATGTCATTTCCCAAGAGTTCCTTCAGACGGACAATATCATATACATGTTTTGCTTTCTTCTTGTCCGAACGAATGTAGAGTTTCTTGCTGTCCCTCTCAGTGTAATGTAGAAGCAGAACCAGAAGGTCTGTGTCTTCCCCAATCAAAGTTATGTCTCGAACTTTTGCAGATGTTGTTGCTGCCTTCACAATATGAACATCTGCATCTCCATGCTAGTTGATGACTTCGCAACCCCTCTGTTTCAGTTTGTCACTGATGAGGAGGATTAGTTTCTGTTAATTAGAGTCCCTTGATAAGAAATCCTCCATTCTGCCAGAGGAAAAGACGGTATTCATTTCAAAAGACACAAGCGGGTGTGATTTCGTTTGTCGTCTCTGATGTTCATTGTCCTTGATGCTAGGCTCTTCACTGTATCCGTCAAAAACTACTGTGGCTTGTCCATACTTGGAAATTGCGTACTCCTCGGCAATTTCTTCGTAGGTCATCCCTTTTTTCCAAGACAGACGGTGAAGTACAAAATGTTCGGAATCTGGCGTCGAATCTGTTAGAACGGCCTAGCTGGAGCTGCAGGATTTATTTGCGTAATCCCGTAGAGCATTAGCCAACCGTAGCTTGTCAGCCTTCTGGAACACATGTTTTGCCGCGAATAGGGCAGGAGGATATGGACTAAGTTCGTAGTACATGATATCTTGCAGTGTCAAGTCGCCAGTTTTTGAAACTACAAGACATCTCTGGAACAGGAGTTCAGAATTTATCATTTGTTCGGTATTCACTTTCACTGACAATGAGTCACCAAGTGTCTTGGCTTTGTCCTTTCCTTTAAAGGAATAAGTGAATATTGGCTGCCCAACCATTTTTTGTACTATGGCTTGCCGACAGCTCCATATTCATGTACATTGACATCTGCGTTGGCCACTACACCAGTCACAACATTTCTAAATGAAGAATCCTCAGCAAATGGATTGCAGTCAACTAATTTTTGCATCAGTTTAGTACTGTCCACATGATCACGTTGCACCCTTTTCAAATTTTGTAACAATGTCTGGATGCTTGTGACCTAGTTCATTCATGCACTGTAGGTAGAGGTATGCAGACTTAACATAATTGAAATGTCCAGCAGCTGCGAATATCGGAATGCAATCAAACACTGCACTGAGATGCATCCTCCAGTCGCCTTAGCGATCAACCAAGACAGTCCTTAGTAAGAGCATGAACATAATGAATTCATATAAAACACAAAGCAATTTTGAATATTTTTAGCTTTGGTTTCCCATATAATGTAGGCATGCCATTGAACCACATGGTTTCACTTTCATTATGACTATTCTATCTACTCAGGCCTGAAATGGGCCTATTTTAATCTTGTTTCGACTACCTTCAGGGCAGGAGATGCAGAAGATAATTGGTAATATCAGAGTTGTCTACATGATTAGTTTGTTTTTGTTGATTTCAAGAATATTGTATTAACAAGAGATAATGAAATAATGAGCTGCTTTCGTTTTGATCTTAAGTCTTTGATGGTAGCACTGTAATCATACGGAGAGCTAATTAGTAAAAAATTACATTGAAAATCAATATTTACCTGTATCCTTAACCGGCAGAGCATCACAGGAGTATAGGATTCTAGGGTATCTTAAGAAATCCTGTATATTCCATAGGCAGAATTGGTTGGTGACGATGCTCAGATAGCAATGCCATGCAACCTTCTAAATGGTTTCACATATCGCCTTAGCTGGGTGCTATCCGCAATTTCAATTTGAACTGATGTAATGCATTTGTTTTTAGTTATAAAGCATGAAATGAACTAGATTTTGAGAGCAAAATCTGATTACTAATTAGAATATCATGCACGGTTAAGTCGTAACCGGTAACAGCAAAATGAAGCACACCATCGGTCATCTTTGTACTATGGCTTGCCGACAGCTCCATATTCATGTACATTGACATCTGCGTTGGCCACTACACCAGTCACAACATTTCTAAATGAAGAATCCTCAGCAAATGGATTGCAGTCAACTAATTTTTGCATCAGTTTAGTACTGTCCACATGATCACGTTGCACCCTTTTCAAATTTTGTAACAATGTCTGGATGCTTGTGACCTAGTTCATTCATGCACTGTAGGTAGAGGTATGCAGACTTAACATAATTGAAATGTCCAGCAGCTGCGAATATCGGAATGCAATCAAACACTGCACTGAGATGCATCCTCCAGTCGCCTTAGCGATCAACCAAGACAGTCCTTAGTAAGAGCATGAATACAATGAATTCATATAAAACACAAAGCAATTTTGAATATTTTTAGCTTTGGTTTCCCATATAATGTAGGCATGCCATTGAACAACATGGTTTCACTTTCATTATGACTATTCTATCTACTCAGGCCTGAAATGGGCCTATTTTAATCTTGTTTCGACTACCTTCAGGGCAGGAGATGCAGAAGATAATTGGTAATATCAGAGTTGTCTACATGATTAGTTTGTTTTTGTTGACTTCAGGAATATTGTATTAACAAGAGATAATGAAATAATGAGCTGCTTTCGTTTTGATCTTAAGTCTTTGATGGTAGCACTGTAATCATACGGAGAGCTAATTAGTAAAAAATTACATTGAAAATCAATATTTACCTGTATCCTTAACCGGCAGAGCATCACAGGAGTACAGGATTCTAGGGTATCTTAAGAAATCCTGTATATTCCATAGGCAGAATTGGTTGGTGACGATGCTCAGATAGCAATGCCATGCAACCTTCTAAATGGTTTCACATATCGCCTTAGCTGGGTGCTATCCGCAATTTCAATTTGAACTGATGTAATGCATTTGTTTTTAGTTATAAAGCATGAAATGAACTAGATTTTGAGAGCAAAATCTGATTACTAATTAGAATATCATGCACGGTTAAGTCGTAACCGTTAACAGCAAAATGAAGCACACCATCGGTCTTCTTTGAACGCGAAGACGTTGCTAACGTTTCTAATGAAGCTAAGTGCATCAGAAACTTCGAGAAAAATATTATCCACCTCGCGTTGGTCCTTAAGTTGTGGCGCTAACCACGTTCGCTGTATCTGAAATTTCGATTGTCACGGTAAGCTATGACCAGGAGGGAGAAACAGTAAATGATAACGGATGATGTATGAGATACATTATGATTTATTTCCTCATGATGTATTGTGCTGATGTAGGAATTCAAAATCTACTGACATCAGCATGTCCAGTTAATGGGCAAGTTTGTTCCAGTGCTTGTCTGAGATAGTTATAGGTTTCGATTTCTTGGTTATGCAATGATTGCAAATTATATTGTTCAAAGGGCAGGCATTTTGGCTGGATTATTACAAACAAACATTCAATCTCGCACATACGCCAAAATAATTGGGTTGAATGATGATGATGATGATACGTTGAATTTGTTGCCTGATTAGGCTCAGTATTCATACGCACAATGTCGTCATCCGCAGGACCCATATGTCTAACCAAGCTCATTAAATATTTACCACTGATTTACTTTGACAGCTGGCTGTTCGGAGTTGGCAACAATGAGACTAGATTAAAGCTGCACCCGCAGCATCAGTCTGGCCCAATGTTACAGCTTCATTAGCGGTGGTTGATTGATGTTGCAAGTTAAATTACATCTTTTATACGATTTACAAGGATAAAATGTTTTCATGGAAGGATAAAGATTGGTTTAATTCTAGCGATATCATAAGAACTATGGTTGACGTTTTAGGTTTGTGTCATTTCTAGTGACAGAAGTCGATTGTTTAATTTCTGCTGAACACTGCTGTTAACCAACCCTTCAAATGTTACAGTAAGGATCCAAAAACAAAATATGATTGCCAGGCAGGTTACACAAACCGAACCTCGTCCATGTAACGGTGATAACTGATTAACAGCGGTTATCTCTAAGTTTGCTATAGATCAATAGCTAGCAAACGGTGTTATTAATACGTTTTGCTTGACATTTGCATAATATTTCTATCCGCTGTGTGAACTGAAGTGATCTGCGGTATTGCAGAGCAAGCTGTGAAAGGGGATCCTGCATTTGGTAGATTTTGGGTGTACCACCAAACCTCTATTAAAAGCAAATCAACATATTTATTTCCATTCCATAAACAGATAAGTGAGGACGCAGCACAGCCAATATGCCAGTGCAAGGCAGCATGAACATATTAAACCATCTTCATCTGTATTCATTCCATGTCAGACCAAAGCTCCACATACATAGAAACAAATCGTTGCAAAGACATATTATCAAACGAATCAATGTCAATCTTAATGGATATGATACGCAGCTCTGACGATGGGGCAATTAAGATGGTCTTCTGAAATGTCAAAATGTTTGATAGATGGTATCACAAGCCATGCATATATATTAAAGTTTATCGGATAATAGCGGGAAAGAAACGTGGTGACTAGTCCGCGGCAAGCTTATGGCGACCGGCTGGTCTGAACTGATGCAAATGTTGGATCGCGGATGTATACTATAGTATAACTCTCCATATAAATCGGTGCAGTATACACCAGATATGAGTCTTCAGGGCCCCTTAACCGTAAACGGCTATTGTGATAAAACGTAATGCCTTGCTCTGTCAGTGCATAGATCTATGTCATAATGCATATCTTCATTTGACAATTTTTCTTGAGCCTCTGTTGGATGGGACAAGGATAGTATTTACACCTTAGCGTTAAGGCTTACTTCTCGTTTGCTTTGTGAATGCAGTTGCCCTGTTATTTGTTAGTACCGAAATAGTAACAGCAGTACGTTTGTTTCAAGCTTTGCTGTACTTCTATTCGCTCGACAATATACAAATCATTGCGGTGGTGCCTAACAACAATCGGTAAATGCGAACGGTTCCAATCCATGAAGTGATCACACGTCGAAATCATAGAGACCCGGGTGGTAATAAATCCCCAGGCGCTGACTATCTGGTCAGGCATAAATGTCCAGTACACACAACAGTGCTGAAGGCGTTGTGGTCCTGCGTTTGACACATACGATATGGGGTAACGGGGTGCTTCAACACATTTTCAGCCGCCTGTTCTGCTTCACATAGATTGATGTTATTTTGCAAAATATGCTATTGTTTGCCAGAATCTGAACAAACCGAGCAAATAATAAATTGGGCAATTCGGCAACTCTGCAGCTATTCTATTCTTCTTCCTCAACATATTAGGCGATTGCAATTACCATATGCGTATATTTTACTGCTGTGCAATATATTGTTGAAGTCAAATTATTAATCTCTGATGACTATCTGTGAGACGGACACTTGTTAGAGGTCACCTGGTCACTCCCAAATTATTGCACTATTTATCTCCCCGCTGAGCAAACTGTCTTCTCTATTTGTTCCTAATCCATCGATAAATCATTGCTTGTCTACAATCTCTACAAACAAGTTCCGTGGTCTTTAATGCCCCCTTCTGTCTGTCATGCCGGCTGCCGGGCAGCGATGTGACTATTTTATACTCTATATCTTTAAGACAAGCGTTTTCGCCATGTATTTTTATTTGTAGTACTAATGACGTAGAGACACCACATTACGTCAGCAGTATATGCGTTTATACATTTGCACGAATTAAAGTTCATTGTTTTGTATACTAGTCTTAGTCATTGGAAGCCCCGTGAAGCTATATCGAGTTATAATCACTTACAAAAAAATGAATTTTTTCTGTGCCAACGGGTTACCTTAGGTCCTGTAACCGTATCATGGTGCCAAAATTTGGCTTGATATTATACAAATAGTTGCACGGAATAGATTTGCCATGTGAGCATGTATAATATTAATCAACCCAGATTGAACTTACTTATATGGATTTAGCGTCTCGACTTCTTTGTTTCGATGACGGTTAAAAAATCATCATCAGAGTAATTATGTTCTGTATTGTGCGGTCGCTTAATGACGACACGGATAAACCACCATTGGACTGTGTAAGCGCACCTAGTATAAATGCTCATCTATGGACCATTAGATGTCACAGAAAGTTAAAACGCTGATCATTAGTCCATATCCAACAAACCATCAGGTCCGTCATAGACATGACATAACTTCCCGGCATGCATCATCGATTATTCTTGCCGCTGCTTAAGGGCTAACATGATTTCCAAGTTCATTGCAACCACCCGGCACATATAAAAGTTTTCACTCCATCATTACATAGACGCATGATCCTTAGACTGCAATATGAAAGACAAATGGATGAGGCGTTGAGCGAGCAGCTAAATGTAAGTTTGATATAACGACTTGAAGGGTGGTTACTTTGGTCAAGGGAAAGCATCTTAATTTGATAAGTGTAATGACGAGTCAATTGTATATTCACATCTTGAATATGTTGGATAAAAAACCAAGCTATTGGAGCTCTTGCATATTGTATTTTTTTTGGCACTATATAAATACTACGCTCATTGGATTAATTGAAATGTGGTAGATATTTGTGTTCGTAGACATAATGGACAACGCTCGGAACTTTTCAAATTGTACTATATTACTTGACTTGATTACACAAGCGGCAATCATCATAAACAGGGACCAGAGAGATCAACCGACATACACAACAGTGAATATATATGCATCCATGATCAACAAAACGATCAATCTTGCTTGCATTTTAATTAATGGGTGAACCAAAACAGACCCGTCATCTTCTCTGCTGGACAATATCTGATGCTTCTTTAGACAAGATTTGATAGAATATGTAAAACATCCATAAATATAAGATCATTTGAAGACATTTATTGTCGTTTTTAGGCGTATACCCACGAGCCAATTTCGCAAGAAATGTTCTCTGTTAAGTTATTGTTTGAAACGTCCGAAAGACTGAGAGAGGAGGATTGATCACACAGCTTCATCATTCTTTGATGCTTATATTCCCACTTTTAGTATCATTTTGTAATTCGTCGACGTTAGTGTGTCGCGGATATACAGCTCACAAAATCACTGTTCGTATAATTGACTATTCATCTAGAAATTATATACCTGGTAGAACGTAGCGTGGCAATTGTAATATAATGGGCATCAGCATTAATATTTTGGCTTCTCAGTTTGGCCGTCGGTCAAAACGCAATTAAGAGTTAATAGTGATAATTTCAATATCAACCTAAACACGTTGGCCAGAAGCTGATTTGCCAATAAACTGGGTGATATAGTGAACGACTTTTATTGTCCTCGCTATGGCAACTACGACGGGTATCGATTGATTTAAAAACAAAACCTTGCGCCTTTGCTAGCGTGTTAACTTGTATGTGTGTGTGCAACACTGCCGTGCATCATTACAAATAGCAAATCAGATTGCGGTGGAAATGGTTGCTTGTTGTAATTTCGAATCAATAAGAGCTATGCATGATATCATTTTGAATAAATGTGAAAATGTGTTACATGGCTGAGTAGTTACCTGGGAGTTAAATAGAAATGCAGTCCATTTGTGGTAAATGTTCTGGATCCATTGTCACTCACTAGAACTTCCTGTGTTTATGCAGCATGCCCATTTAGTGGGCTATTCGATAGTCATGTTGTCTGAAACAAATTAAAAAGCAGTAAAAGTCGTAATTCTCTTTAATTGACGGTGTCATAAATTTAACCGTGAACGGTATTTTTATCGGATCTGCTTGCTTTTGTCATATATAGTAAGGGTGCAAGGCTTTCGTTAAATAAATGGATAACTGCAATCTGAATTTGATCTGAGTGCCGCGAAGTTAATCTGAATCAATAAATAAAATATGAGCATACTTTAGATGAGGCGGTGTTCTGTTTCACACTAAATGCAAGGCGCTTAATCTCCATGTCGGTTGATAAGAGGAATGATCCACAACGCGATGTTCCCGCAGGTTACCATACTTGCCACGTTCACTTGACGATTAAGAACAAATTACAGAGATATAACAGGGCAAATGATGCATGGGTAAAATCATGTTTCTATCTCTTATGATTCCTGGTTCATAGTGCTGGTTCGTATATATATCAACAGTTCTTATTTAAAAAATCATCTATTAATGACAAGCTTGAACCGCAATAGAATCCCTGAATAAATATCTTATATCGTATGCATACTGTATTTTGAGAATCACCGCGCTAGGGCCGGACCATTTTTAACTTACAATCAGACTCGCATATATTCTCATCTGATTAAATTCAATGATAAAAAAATATATTACTTTAATTGATTAAGCTTAGTGTGCTTGAATTCAATGCATTCGCATTGCATGTCAATGTACCGCAACAGTTTGCTTGATAACAAATATGTGCCATTTTAATATTACCCGCCAGGTTTCATTTTCATCATCGCTTAATTCACGCTGTTGCCTCGTTTCTTTGTGTCCCCAAAACGGCATGACACCGCACGAATAATTGAAATTATACAAGGCTGCTAGAATAAGCTGTGTGAAACATTGCGCGATTAAGATAGAAATTAGTTATCCTTCTCCATTATCCACCATTACTCCGCATATGAAAAAATGTCACTTATCCACGAGGAATCACTCCCCGTTGTCAATGAATATTGCAAACACTATGCAGCCTTCATCATTACTTATATTATATGGATCTAAAGGTTGTGTTCTGCACTTGCTATTGCAAACGATTGACAACTTGAAATGGTTCCATACTTGATTCTGCCATTAATGGTCGCTACATTTTGTTGTTGGTCTAATTAAAACTGTGCTCCAGAGATTTGAAAAGGCAATGTAGACATGGATTCTATGCGATGGAATATCAGAGCGTAAATGGAACTTGACGCTTTAAAAATCAAGAAACACACGGCCTGTGCTGGATGATTGCAGCGCTAACTCGTTACTGAATTATCACATTATCTTGTCATGCTGTTTCACCTCTGTGGTTCTCTGCAGAAGAGGGGTACATTGAATGTAACGAATCAGGAAAAGTAATTCTAGTAGCCTTTATCAGCAAGGTGGATTTTCTATACAAATTGACAACATTAAAATGCTGTTGCGACAAATTATAGATTCGCTCCGTCGAGCATCACTCCACCAGCCTCAGGACTGACCAAATGATTGAGTGCGATAGGTCGATTGCATTACGAGGAATCAACATGTGACCCGAACTATCAATATGTTTCACATTATGGAGATCAACAATGATCATCTATCTTGAAGGATAGCCACCACATGTAATGCATACTTATGCATCCTTGCACGGTCTGGCAAATACAAAACAGGTGCGAAATTGTCAACCAATATTCAATTACAAAAACTTGTATATCTAACACTATTAGAGTTGGGATTAGCCTGTTATAGCTTGATTGAATTCTTCTACTTTGGGCATCGTGGTTTTTTACAATATAGGCACAGTGTGGAATATTGAACTCAAATACTGCCCTCTCAAAAGCAATTTATTGACCTTGCTCATCTATCTTGAAGGATATCCACCACATGGAATGCATACTTATGCATCCTGGCAGGGTATTGCAAAGACAAAACAGTTGCGATATTGTCGACAAATATTAAATTACGAACACCTGCATATTCAACGCTATTAGGGTTGGGATTAGCTTTTTATGGCTTGATTGAATTCATCTACTTTGAACATCGTGGCTTTTTACAATATAAGCACAGTATGGAATATTGAACGCCAATACATCCCGCTCAATAACGCGAAGTTTATTCCCTGTTAATGTTATATGCTTTACAGCCAACGCCTTGTTTGCTGAGCCTGCTGAACAACACACAAAGCTCAAATGAACAATTGAACAAATCAAAGAATCCAGTTGAGGATATGTTAATTATACTACGAAGATAAAGATGATTTAGGTACTCACATACACTAAACGTATAATTGAAAACTCTATTTGATCCTTTTAACCTGTTTTTTTCGTTGGCTTAAGTAATGCTAGGCATAGCAATGCAGCTAATATGATTACATAACATTATGATTCCAGTAATCGGCTGGTATTTGCTGGGCCGTATACATCGGTAATTAGGATGTGTACGTGTCTAAAACACTGACGGCATTAAGATAAGACAGCCTTTGCCACTGCAATTGTACCGCAAATAACAAATCGACAAGGTATATTATGTTATTGGTAAACTTCGTTCACTGCAATTACACTGCCGTCTTTGCCGGGCTGTTAGAACGGTCCTGGACTCCAAAAACGTTCTTGTGATGTTGCTTTTCACTTGAGTGAAAAATGTATTCACCACTACTATCTTTATTTGCTATATCGAGTGACAGGTGATTGCATGACTATAAGCCGACAAATAACTCGTGAACAGCACCATGAATGCACAGGGGGTCAATGGAGGTTAATTCCGTCAAACGTTTTGTTTATAAAATGGCTTCCGTCGCTTGATTACGTTAGCTAGAACGTTCGTGTCTGTAGAAGTACTATACAAAGTAAATTGCAGAGGTAAGAATACATGATTAGTGAGCAATAAACTTCAACCGAATGTCTATGAGCAGCAAGGAAACACATCATTGCGGTATATGTACATGCGGGTTGCAATAAGATACAAAATAATTGACATGCAAACTTATTGCTTGACAGTTTAATATCTGCAACGTGCTTGATTGTACTTACTCACTTCGTCTGTTCTAATAACATGCATACGAGAAATGATTACTAACTGCAGGAGATGAAAATAAATCAGGATTCTTTATATTTTGGTGTCGAACGAAATACCAGTGTAAATTTAGTTCAAATTATCCTTATTGAATACTCAGTGCTTCATACTTGCGCTTCGTAATATATATCGGTTCGAATGTAATAATTTTATGCCCTTTATGTTTATGCATAGTAAAGTAATCTCGGACGAGCGAACGTTATGAAATATTTGCCATTCCATGGTATGATTAATCGTGGTATAATAAATACCAGACATATGCATCAATGTCACTGTAAAAATTATACATCGCTTACGTATGCTGGCGTAGTGAGCATCAATGTTCTAGTGAACATCTATGTTTTTGTACAGCTTTATCGGCGTTAGGCGAACAGAGTGCAACGGTCATTTGATTGCTTTGTAGATAAGGAGCGTTTTTTGACAAACCAAAATTGAAATGTAAAATAATAATCAGTATAACCCTCTTGCATAAACCCCCAAATTACCGAAATTTACTCGTTTACAAAATGAACCTAACATGCAACATTCCAAAATCACTATAAAGTCAAGTCATTACCTTATGACGAAATGTGTATCCCATAGGATGTCTAGTGCTTAACTGTTTTTTTGCGTTGCAAAGTAAATTACTACATCCACTTCATCTAACCACTCTCGTTTTTTTCGTTTCATAAAATAATGGCAAAACCTATTCACATCTTGTGATAAACGCAACGCATGCTACACCGTTATGTGCTACCATTCGCAGAGTGGCAACGGATGGTATGCATACAAACACGAATGTTATTTCTTCTATATCCTCTCCTTCGTTAGGGGATTCGACTGTTTCTCCCAGAGGCATCGCGAACTTAAACAAGTCTCATTAATCTACCAGCGACAAATCCCATGTAGCATTTATTCCAAGTTTAATTAGGCAATACTTAAATGTTTGCTTTCTACGCGCGGGGTAGTTCTGACCAGTTCTGCATGACACCTATAGTTGCAAAATGTAGTAAATTGCCGTCGATTTTTGGATTTATTACTTCACGATGTAATTACAGTCATATGATAATTTAACCTGCTCTCGAACGGCCTTTAATATTTTGCGTACACCTAAACATGATCGACAAAGAGCTAACTGGCTGTAGATCAAAACGATACCAGTGCCTTGGTCCTCTTTGCACACAGATGTAAGACACAGACTATTATAAAGCAGTTGCGCCGATAACATTGAAATAAGAACAGCTGCTGTTCTGCATCACTGATCAGTGACAAAGCCACGTACATATACAGAACAGCACTGGTTGATGTTTGATATTGAGGCATTAACATACCTAAGCCGATGAAACTACCAAAATAGCTCCCTCAATGTTCATTCATAGCTTTACAAACCCTAATAACCAATAGGGATCAGTCACTGCAAAGTTATGATATCACGTAAATAAACGCGTACTTAAATGGATAAGATACTCAACTCCGCAGATCCAAGATATACTTATGAGTGACAATGAATTTGATAGATGGTGTCAAAATCTACGCACAATTCTGTGATTGCCGATACTTAGTAACTCTCATGGTGGTTGTTCGATTGAACAAGTCTACATAATGCAGAAGGAGCGATAAGTGATTCGCTGAATTATTGACATAGTTTTAATTGTGCCAAGATATCGAATTCGCTCAACCGGCAAAAGAACAGTTAAGCGTGCCTAGTTGGAAAAACATATTCATATTTCATTGCTTTTAAATAGTATAATATGAAATTTTTCACGCTGACTGCACTTATCTCAGAGTGGAGCCAGCAAGTTAGTATGGCTGTATCGCAACTGATTCAATTCGACATGGCACTATGAGCTAGCTGCGCAAAACGAACATTATCAATGTCGCCTTTGGTCGGAGTGTCCACTGGATCTGTCAGCATAGCCCCGAATAGTATGTTATCTCCAATATTGGGTAATGAAACAGTATGCTGTGATTTACTCGTCAAATATGTTCGTATAGATAAATAATCATTCCAGTGCACGGCTTAAATAAACGTGACCGCTCCAAATTACAAAATCGCTCGTGATAAGCGATAAACATCGTTATCAACCTCGACATTGTTGGTAGTTACAAATGATGAGGAATTCTTTGCGAAACAGAAGAACTTTATATTCTTTTGTCCCTGGTCCCTACAGAAAGTAACCTGACGGAATACATAACCACCGAACACTGGTAATTATCTGCTCATGCATCAACCAAAATTCCCCTAACCGAGGTGAATGCTGAATAAATGTCCTGTACAGTATATTTAGGTGAGGATGCGATGATTTGCACACCTTCATAAATGGATCGTGAGGAGTGGATGATCTCTCTGATGTCTTCAGTTATTATTTACAAATGCGTTCGTCGAATCGTAATGCTTTTCTTTTCCAATAGTTGTAAATACTGACAACGTTATGTCTAAAGATAGTCAGGGATTCTTGCGCGGTGATCGGCTCTCGTGGATTTAGGCAGTAAAGGTAGATGTTAAACAGTACAAGAGTGAATTGGATATTTTACTTGATGATGTGTGTGTATTGCATGATGTGCATCGATAAGTGGTGCCGTGATAGCAGTCAACAAAGCAGCTATTGATGCATTTAGTAAAGCAGTTGTTGGCTGT
>CM067351.1:25122950-25195450 GCA_034190875.2 Urechis unicinctus | reverse complement strand
AACAGCATCGTAGTGGGGAAATTCGCTGTATGCCTTTTGCAAAGAATGATCAAGACATGTACAATTAGGAAGCAACCATCATTGAGGTGAACATATTACTTAAAGTAGTACACATCTACCGTCCTCTGTAACCCTGTCAATCGCTGCAGTGTTTGCAGTGTTTGCGAACTTAATTGTACGTTAATGTTCCAACTTGCAATAGTGAGCAACACGAGCCCATTTGAAATGCTTTTCACATTTTCAAATGTATAGATTAATGATTATTTCGCATGAGGTCGACAGCATTCGTTACTAGCTATCCGTAGATGCAAAGTGAGTTAGTGATGACGTGTTCTTTTAGTTAATACACATAAAGATATAAGATAATGTAAAACGTATTCAATTTTGCTATGCTACATATAATGATGCATTTTACATTTTACGCTCAATGGACTTACTAATGAAAACATATTAAAGACTTTGGGGAAAAATGTTGATGCTAATGTCCAGCAATAATGCCTGGCATCAGTAATACACGCAAGAATAATAATGTTTCGACATTTCGCCCAGTTAAAATCATTGAATTGCGACGTGTCATCGGCAAAACTGTATGTGGTACAATTGATATTTGCGATGCAAACGATAATCCTGTCCTCCACTATACTGTATATAAGATGTCTAAATGTCTGCAATAATTAACAGCCGCTCTGTGTGTATTTAAAGTTATAGTTCCAAAAACAGCAATTACCATCGGTCATGAAAATACACCGTTCCTAGTGATGCTCTTTCGGGAACAATGTTCATTTAAAAACGATGTCATTATATAAATTTGCACTCAACTGGAGGAACACATGATGCATGGGTGCTCGTGTTAGGAATACCTTATGTTAAATCTCACTTTACGCCGCAGTCTACGTAGCTGACTCAGAATCCTGAAACATCCTCATCGTTATATATTTGTTAAAGTTGAAAAACCCAAAGGCCAATCACCCTCAACAGGGTTCAGAGAGTGCAGTCAAAAAGCATGCACTCAAAAGCCATCACATGCAATGCATACTTACGCATCATTGCAGATATGGAATAAAGAACTTTTCCAAATGTCACCTGCATTATTCGATTGGACAAATCTAACATAGACATATGACTCTAAGTTTGCACATATTCCAGTGTGCTGTTCTGTACTGCATAGACAACATGTGCCAAATTCGTCAGTAGTTAATAGATAACGAAAGCCTGTGTATTCTTCACTATCACAAAATTATGCATGCGTACTTGTGCTAGTGAATACCTTATATAAAACCTTACATTTACGCCACAGACTACGCGGTTGGCTCAGAATCTGGAACCATGTTCATCGTTATATATGCCTGAGAAACTTTAAGAAAACACTAACAATAATGTATATTCATACATAATTACGGCTTTGGAAAAACAGGTCATCTTCATTATTCGAACTGACCAATCTTACATAGCCAATTGACTAAATGTATGCGCATACTCAAGTGTGCTATTCCGTACTGCATGGACAAAACATGTGTAAAATTTATCCAAAGTCGTTAGATTGCGAACACTTGTATATTCTACACTATCGTGCCCTTTCCGAATAAATCTTCTGTTTTGGGCATCGTGGCTATATGCAGCAGAGGCATAGAAATGAATATTAAAAGCAATTACTGCTTGCTCAATAACGGGAAGTTGTTGATTGATGTTTCAGGCCTTACATACATAGCATTATTTGCTGATCTGTTTACCATTCAACAAAGATCGAGTTGATGTGATCGATTATATGCAATTATCGTATGAACGCGAACTGTATTTGAATCTTTTATCTTTTTCGGCTACATTGGACCAGGTGTGCCAAGCATAGCAACACATCATATATGTGAGCGGCATTTTACAAATCAGGTAATCGGCTAGTAGTTGCAAGTCCGTATACATCGGGAGATTAAGATGTTTACGTGCCCAAAAAACATATGGGTGATACAAAGCATTATGATAACAGAGCCTTTGCCACGGCGATTGTACCGCAAATAACAATAAAACAAGATATTCTCTGTTATTTGTTAACCTCAACCAACGATAACTACGACCAAAAGGGAATTAATTGTTCTGGGATATGTATATATGTTTCGCAATGCAATACAAAATAATTGACACGCAAACTCGATGCTTGACAGTTTTGTATGTGAATCTTTTTTAGTCATAGCAGTCTCATTGGTCTGTTATCATGACTTGTATACAAATAATACAAGATGGTGCTAAATATAGTATTTAGATACAAACGTCGCGCCTACAGAGGAAGGAAATACATAAGAATTCTGTGAATATTGGGGTCGAACGAGAAAACAGTGTGCTTCTAGCTCAAATTACACTTATGTAACAATAAGTGCTTCATATTTCCGTTTTTTTATAGACATCGGCTCGAATGTAACAATTAACAAGTCAATGACTGCATTTTAGGGCAATTTACTTTCCTGGATATCAGCATTATCTCGGACAGCATTGAACAGATTGTAGGACTGACAATAGCTTTGAGATTGCCTTGTATTTAAAGATTATGCTTTCACGAACCAATAATGAATTGTAAAACAACGTGCAGTAGATCACTCTTGCAAAACTACCCGAATAACTGCCCCCCAAGGCAAAATTTGTATCCCATCGGCTTATATGTGCTCTACCGTATTTTAGCTCTGCAGAGTTTAATACTATGCTCATCTCTGCAAAGTCTGTTTCATAAAACAAAGGCCAAAAAAGACCGCAACTTTTGTTCAGCGCAAAGCCTGCTACATTGTTGAGTGTTCCATCAGATGCTACTATTCACTGAATGGCAACGAATGGTACGCGAGGTAAAAAACGTCTAATTACATCGATATGATTCCCTTCTTAATGTGATTCGATTATTATGCCCTGAAGTCACATTAATCTTCCGAAGAAAAATCTCGTATAGCAATGTTGTTTGCCTAGTGCATGCTTTTCAAACCTGCAATACGTTGTGTCTTTACTTCACGCACATGTGTAACTTGTTTTGCTTCCGTAGGCTATTGCGATATACAGTTTTTAACTTACGTAGAAAGGCCAAGCCATTTGCGTTCTCTTCAGCTTGTGAAAAACTTGATATTTGTTCACCTGGGTTCCTTCGTTGACTGTTGTGTCGATTTGGATCAATGTTTTTGTACATAAGGGAGCGATTAGCCAAATGTTCCAGTTGCCATTGTTGCCGCACATATTTATTGACCCATTTATACTATTCCATTATACAAAATTGCGCACCACCAACATGCATGCCAAGTACCGTAGGTCTACAAACTACAAGTGTTTTTATTGCCCCAACTCAATGTTTTTGTTTAGTACTCGATACATCTGACTAGGATATTCTAGTTATACTAATATGTGCAAAATGCAAAAGATTGTAGTGTATATTCACTACAACCCTCATAACGATGTGATATCAATCGGACAACAAAACCGTCGGCTCCCAAATGACCTTTGATCTTTTGCGTTATTTTGAAATAGATACTGAATAGAAGCCCATCGGCTCTGAGCGTAACCGACCTGTTTTCTCCTACGACAGGTTGAAACCAGAGGAGACCAGAGCAGAGCTGTTGAATTCTAAGCAAATTCACACCATTCGATCTCTTGTATTGCGAAACATGCTCAAAATGCAAATGTTATGGGACTGCATGACAAACAAATACGTTCAAAAACGATATTTTCGCCATTTTTCCGAGAAGGAATGTACCGCCAGGCTGTCAAATGCTAGTGTTTCGATGGTATAATGATGACAGCAGTGCGCACATGGTAATGCAAATTATCCGTTATTGTGGAGCGTCAATTTGGGGAGCTACGTCACTTTTTGATCGTTCCTTACACATACGAACTTATTTGTTTTTCTCACATAGCTCACCATTCAGCATCAAAGCATTTACCTGCCTACGTATCTCAAATAAGGAATGAAAGAATTGCAGTTGTAGGATCATTGCGTGTCGAGTGAGTAATTGTACGTCTAATGGTGCATGTCACTGTAGTTTCTATTGCACTTCAATGCGCTAATAAGTCAATGGATGCAGATGTTTCCAATCAACCTGGTAGATGTGTGCTTGTTTCGCTTCATGCGTGCAAAAATAATATTCATACGCGAACTAATTTGATCAAGAGCTACTATGCATTGATTTCGTTATAGTATTTTCCACGTGGGTTATATGCAATATTTGATTTAGCGTCAGATTCAATAAACGTTCATAATAAAACAAATTATGCAGATGATTCATTTGAAAAAGTTAATAATTTATCGCTTGTGAGTCTCGAAGAACAATGTAAGCTAAATGCTTTTTGCCCGGCGTACAAGATTTCTAATAAAACAACGATGTTTTTATAACTTAAGGTTTATGCTGCTCCGTAGATGTGTAGGACAATGAGGGATACTCAACTGAAGCCTTAGGTAATATGCGCCCGACGAAAATTGACTGCGTCTACTCGTAAACCTCATAGCCCTCTCATAATTGAATCAAGCAATGAGGCACCACAATTGTGTGGGATTTCGATACGGTCTTATGTGGTACTAACATAAATTATATGTGCCGTATTTATAAGAAATCATTTGATCATTTCAATACAATGCTTCAGCTACCCCTTTCGTCATGATATATTTACATACTATGATTAAAGCGCGTAGTACATTCTTTTAGATCTGGCCGGTAATTAGATTGTTAACGCTGAATATCATCGTTTATGTGAGACAATGCCTGATAAGCAGTCGTTCAAAAGTCAGCAATAGCATAATGTTGGTGTGGATTGCGTTTTTTCTGTTTGCAAAACTAATTTTCAAATGTGTTGTGATAATCGTTTTCCCATAAACATTGGACTGCTAACAAGCATTTTCAGAAATTTGACGAAATCGGGGGAAAGATCCAATAGGCCAGTAAATGATTTTTCCAAGTAAGCCACAATGGCATACATAACAAAAATTCTGACTGTTGATATGTAATTATAGTACTTATTTTCGGCATTCAAACTTATTCTAAGCGATTAAGTAGATATGTTAATGCAGCTTAAAACGATTTCGAAAGATTGATTACAATATCAGTATCGTTGAATAACAGTATGATTTATTCATTGACTAACATACAACTTGTGGGCCATATTGGACAACCTATATTAATTTACTGAATCAATGGTTTGCTGCTTTCGACGAGCTTTGCATATTCCGCAGTGTGTAAATTCCTTCCAGTCTAGTGGAATAGGATACATTCGGTGATTCATTTGAATACTGACACATTTGCAAATACGTCTAATTGGCTCGAGCAGACTATTAACCATATTCACTAGAAATCGATTACGGCTGCCCTTTAATAGTTCAATAAACTGCTGCTACCTGCGCAAATCGCTCACTCACAATGACCGCCTGCTGGTGAGCTGTTTTGTGAATCACATATTATAGCTACTTGAAAAACATATATGGATCGCAATCACCGTTCAAAATATTGCAGGTAAAAAAAGTATTAGCTGCCAGAAGCTATTGTCTTTGGTTTCTTATTTGGTTTCCTTTATTTTGGGAAATAATATCCACCCGAAAATCTGATCACTTGACATGGATAGCACTGGCATGCCAATGTTGACACGGACAAAGCAAAAGCAACCAATGATATCCTTGAACGGACACATTGCTATGAAACTCAATACAGAAATAGTTGGCTTATCATCCTGTATTTTAGCTAGTACCCGATTGTCAGCGCTATGACTCATACACGACATTGGTCATGTGAAAATGGCCTCATTTACACAATCATGTGCATCGGAGGCATAAATAAATTTGTTTGTATTTATGAGCAATTAATTGCTGAAAATCGCAATGATCGCTTGCGCCGACCCGCTCAGCATTGAATACACCCATATTCGCACAATAAAATTGGGCTTCCACTTGCATTTATCGTAAGGCGTTTACATCAGACCATGTTCACTTACTCACACAATATTTCCCTGCTACGACGCTCGCATCTGCGCCATATATTTACTTTTATGTAAATCATGCAAGTGAGGTAGTCATGTGAGAATGGCAGCGGCCGGGGGACTTAAATGACATGTCAAATGGTGACAACACGGGCAAGTGTGACAATTAGCCAAAAATTCTAAAGGGATACATTTGGTTTGCATGTGTCAGTTGTTGGTCCAAACAATTGTAAGATTATAGTTTGGCTGTAAGGTAACCGTACAACATTTGCATGTAGTGTTGCTGTTGATGCTTATTGGCAATTCACGATAAATATTGAATAACATATTTTGCACTTCGTTTACTTCGATTTGTTCGAATTTCACGTCCTAACATGCAGTTGCCGTTTAATTAAGTTCATGAGAGCTTCTCATAGATCATTAGTAATAGTGGTTTGCGGAATGAACACTCAACCAGCATGTTAATGTGATGCAACACACCCATTAAGAAAGCAATGGTGCATTTTAATAGCTTGCAGATGCTTTATTACGCGTCGTTTGATGCATATTTATGCATATATATTCATTTACAAGACATCAATATCACTAACCATTTCAAGCGGCAGTTTTGAAGATACTGCATGTACAAACTTGAGGCGAGCACTGTACCTACTGCGTATTTGATGGCGTCATATCAAAATAAGACATGTATAACCAACATTATATATTGAATAATACTTTTATTTCATTCGCCGTATCTGATTCATCTATAGCTTTCTAGATGCAATAATTGTAAATTATATAAGCAATTGCATATGCATAACTCTATTGAACGAAACATTATTGGGATCGGTGTCACATGCATGTTGACAATTATTTGGCTTATGCTTTGCGTCCTACCAGGAATTGGTGTGATGTAAGCAGTTACACGTAAGTGACAGCATTCTATGAACAAACTGTATCCATCATCGCCTCAATGTAACTTTAAATTCAAAGTTATGGTGCATACTAACGGTTTATTTTGATGCAGCTGACAGAGCAGCATAGATCCGTGAGGCGCCATATGTATATATAGGCGACTCCTTACAGTAACGATGAGAGGAAAGCATTCTCAATAATATTCGCTCATCGATTTATTTTCAGGTGTAATAGGTATATAATGTTGAGCTCTAGTAGAAGAGAAATTGCTTCATAGTACCGTACAACGCCAGGAAATTATTGCTGCATTTTCATGATGACAATGAAGCCCGCCAAATCACGCTGTTTATTGTTGTTTCTTGCGTGTATGGTTATGTGCGAAGAAAAATATAACTTACCAGATTAAGTTTTATATATATATATATATATATATATATATATATATATATATATATATATATATATATATATATATATATATATATATATATATATATATATATATATATATATATATATATATATATATATATATATATGGAAGTACCAGCGATATATTCATTCATTGCAGTATGTAATAATTTACGCATCACTGTTTTTCCTTTTTCTGGTACTCGACATTATGTTATCATGCGCCCTAATGCAAACTTTGCTGCCACATGCTTGGGTTTTACGCACCTGCTCATTTTTTTCTGTTTAAATCTCGCCATAAAGTTGACAACATACGACTGCATTTAGAGTTGCCTTATATTTTCGATTAACACGGTTATCGTATGATGAAGAAACAAAGAAAAAGTATTGTACGCTGCATGATTCTGGCCTCTATTTTAGTAAAACAATCATGCGATCGGACGGAACAAATAAAATTAAGTCATTGATCTTACTGGAATCGTCTACACCACGCCTTATTGCTTTAAAACCGCTGGTTTTCATATGCGATGAACGAAAACATACCCAACCTTAATCTAACAGGCGATCGTAAGAGCTTCCCTCAGATTGAAAAAAGACAAATGGTATGCAAAATGCAGATAATCTTTGTTGCTAACGTATGGTACTACACGGAGGCTACCGTACTTAACATTCGATAACCAAAGACAACCTATTGGCGATTACACAGACTTGTGGATGAATCATCTACTTTTGCAGTATTTTATTTTCTCTCCTGCTATGAATATACCTCATAATGACGTCATGGGGCTCAAACGGCAGTTACAACGACACCTCTGATGTTGTCTTGCGCTCTTTTTCGATTCTGGGAAACATTGTATAGTCGACTTGGTTCAACACCTATTCACGCGTGTGTGGGATGTGAACCTTTAGTTGCACGCCTATTTGTTCTGAGGGAAACGAAAATAACATACTGAAAACATTCGTAATGCCAAGCAAATTGCGAATCAAGAGCTGACTTTCAGCATGTGGTTTATGGTGTTACGCTGGTTACTCGTTGGTTACTCGTCGGCTGCTTTTGGAGCCATTGCCTAAATCAATCCAGCAATGCTTGACTGCCACATTATTTGTCAAAGAGCAGCATGACACGCCTTTCGTTAACAAATATGAACAGGTCGGTTAGTTCATGTTGTCAGTTTACTTTACACTGATCATTACAATGAACATTGGATACAATGAAATAAGATTTTTCCACCTGTGGTTATTTTCTTGTATGACACGCAAAACATAATAAGTTCTACATATACTGTTGCGGTGCATTATGTATCACACATTCTTCACATTTTTATTCGGGGGAGTACAACGAGATTCGCTACAGCAACGGCTGCAAACAGCTGACCTTAAGAAATATTGCAAATGTGCCCACGCGAGAGATTATATAATTTCAGTTTATGCTATCAAACATTCCTGCAAAGAATTACGAGAGTCAGAATTAATGCTTGCAAATCGCTGCAGCACACTGATACCCCTGTTATGTATGTTGTCAAGTACTAACCAACAACACAATTCAACATGGATATATCTAGTCAGTCACGACTTCACTGGCTTCTTCTCTGCTTGTTTATGTCCGATGCCTCACTTGACAAGATGCAAAGGCTCATATATGGTACCCATAAATATAATTACAGGTAACGAATGAAAACATCGCTTTAACGTTTATTATAATTTCCATTTTTGCAGACGATCTATCCTCCTTTTATGTCTAGTTATCATTTGATCTCTCCAAAGGATTCAGCGATGATGAGTGATCGCCACGCTCAATCACTTCTTGGCATCTTACGCTCTCATATTTGGCGTCATTTTCAGATTCGTCAACGTTAATGTGTCGTGAATGCACAGCTCGCTTACTAGTTTTCAACACAATTGCCTAGTTGGCGAACAAATGCGAAGCCGGTTGAAGGCAGTCGAGAAATTTCATAAGTTGACTTCGACATATCTGGAAAATGTTATCGTGCAATACACACCTATTTCAGCCTAACTCGGTGCAAAAATAGTGTTGTGCTCTATCATTGCTGATGACTATAGAAAAATAAATAGGACCTGATGCATATTAACAGCAAGGGTGAATTCTGCTGGATAGTAATAACATCTTCAGATATATAGATCCATTGATGCGACTGACTTTCACACAAGAAACCGCAAATGAACGCTTAAAGATCTGCAGTCTTATGCGATCTGTTGCAGTCAGTTAAGCATAAATTAAATTTGGACTGATTACAAATATTTCTTTAACGTTACGGAGCACAAGCAATGCATGCGAAAAGCAGCAGCTCATATTCAGCTAAAATAAATGGCGAGCTTAATTTTCGCTTATTCTCATGACCAACGTACATATTTTGTTCTAACATTGACCAGTTATATTTGTGACTGTTTAACATCATGCAGTAGTATAATAGCATTATCTTACATGTCAGAAGAGCAGCGTCGTTCTGATTCTCATGAAATGATACTCCGAGGCTTGCTGAGTTCCTCTGGATAAGAATTAACCTTGGTTGTGTCCGATTTCTATTCTTGCAATTTTATGTAGTTACATGATACTTTTGTCTATTGTTGCCGAATAGTATTTACGTCAAGGGCATGAAGATATCATGCATTACCCGAGTACACAAGTGGTGTCAATTTTCTATCAGAATGGTTCACTACAAAGTCTCATTGGAGTGGTTTATCGACTGCTCTATACGTCTTAGTCTATAAAGCTGTCATAACAATGATGCCTCCACTTAAACAATCAGCAATAAACAGGATATATAGATTTTAGTGCGCACATCGTTCCAGATATTTACCCCGTATCTTATCTTTAACTACTGTGAGCTATTTGAGATTTACAAAGTGGTACAACCAAATAATTATCTTTCCTGGCCGTAATAGCATCTGCTACTGCTTGGTAGGGTGGAAGAAGGGTAGTTGATTCTTCACGATTTATTAATTGATTGTTTATGTAACGACTTGCTCGGGGGGAGACAATATTTCGACTAAGATTGAATATAGTATATTACGCTTTGCTGATATTTTGTTAGTGTTTAACTAATTGACCAGTTTCTGCAACTCTAGATTCATATCCTTAATCATTTGATCTATGTTATTGCCGGACATAACATTTTGGTTTCATCGGCATATAGTTTAGATAGTACAATAGTCATACTGTTCGCAATGTAATATATGTAGAGTTGGAAAAGAAGAAGGCCCAGAAATATTCCCTGAGGAATGCAACATTTTACTTGATCGTGTGCAGAATATGCAAATTCATAGGATACATATTGTTACCTATCACGCTAATAATGTGGTCTCTGCCTCTTATAACATACGAATAAGTTTCGGAATTAAAATTTCCTCAATTATTGGATAAAATGCCTTATTGAGATAAAAATAAATTCAAAACACTGAATTACCTCTCTCAAGTGCTCTTGGAATGTTATCTATTAAGTAAGTAAGTGCCATTTTAATGCTATACATATATATATTATATATAGAGAGCCTATATTAATTTATAATATAAATATACATATATACATAATATACATAATGAGATATACATATATATATAAACATTGAATTACAATATCATATCAATACATATATATATGTTATTCTATATCTGCATATATAACACATACGCATTAAGTTTCGGAATTAAAATTTCCTCAATTATTGGATAAAATGATATAGATACACTATTATTATATAAAAAATAAATAGAGATTATTTCAAAACACTGAATATATATATATAGATAATATATACATGAGTGCTAATGGAATGTATATCTATATATAGTAATATATATATATGTGCCATATTTATATGCTATACATACATATATATATATATATATATAGATATCGAGAGCGATATATATATATATATATAGATATATATATATATATATATATATATATATATATATATATATATATATATATATATATATATATATATATATATATATATATATATATATATATATATATACATATATATATATACATATATATATATATATACATATATATTGACACATATATATATATATATATATTATATATATATATTACACATATATATATTATATACATATATATATATATATATATATATATATTTTGGATATATACATATATATATATAAAAACACATACATTTTATAGATATATATATATATATATCTATCTATATATATATATACATATATATTATATATATATATATATTTATGTATATATATATATATATATTTGTATATATTCATATGCATATATATATATATATAATATATATATACACATGAATATTTATATATTATAAATATATATATATATAAAGATATATTATATATATATAAAAATATATATATGTATATATATATATATATATATATATATATATGTATATATTTCTATATATATATATACAGATATATATACTATATAGATATATATGTCCATAGATATATTTATCTTGATATATATAATATATAGTATATATATATATATCTATATATATATATATATATATATATATATATATATATATATATATATTTACATAGGCTAACTTGTGAGACATAGATTACCATTGATAGTCGTAAAACATACCAGCCTTTAGCTTAATTTGCAGTTGGCAGATATTAAGACTACGATATATCCGCCAATTAATTGATTATGAACGTGCAGTGCTATCTGCATATGGATCGGTTTTTTCACATTGGAAGCATAATGTTCATGCACTATAACCAGGGGTCATGCGGTGCAAGCATACTGTGTCAAATAAATGTACAATAAATATGAGGGATAAGATATGCTGTTCTGCAGATCTGGCGATTAAGGTGTCGACTTTTTTGATAGACGGCCTTAAAACCTGTCCTTGCATTTGGGTTCTTATTAGTTACTTGCGAGGTACCCCAGTAGATATCATTCCTTAGCTGGCTGATGACCCCAAGGCACGCCTGCTAGGTCACCCGGGATACCAATCCATAAAAACTCGGCGGCCTGTGACCTCTGAAACAGATTCTATGCGCTTTTTGTATTATTGCTCTATTGTTTACAACATATGAGATATTTTGATTGTGTAAACATTTAATCAAATAGTAATTGGATGACTTTGTTTTGTGTACGTCAGTAGCATTTGACGAAATGATTGTTTTACAAATGGCGGTCAGCAGAAATGTAGTTATGCATGCAGGCATGCACTCCTGCTCTATAATGAATGTCGATCTCAGAATCCATGGAATATTTTTTGCATTAGCGCGTTGCAAAAAGTGACAGCTTTCGGCTACGAGTTCATATACGCTCGACAGCTCATCACTTCATGCTATTGCAGAAAGATTGCAATTTTGAAGTTTGAAGGTTGGGAAGGCACGGAGCTCGTTTTATTTTGGGGGAATAATGAAATCACCACGTTAGATTTAATACAATAAGATCACATGAAAAAAGTGCTCGTGCTTCAATAGGCATTTGTACAGTTAACCACTACAACGGGCACTGTAGAATAGATTGTATCGCTCCGGCTGAGATTGTTTTGAGCTGCCACGCTTTCGGAATCGTAATTAGGGTCAATATCGCCAAACCGCTGCGGTGTCATTTGTAAAGCATAGATTATAGTATTGCCAAGACGATGCCTTCATCTGAGCCTGCCTTTGCCAGTTTTAACTAATTATCTACTGTATCATCAACGATCTAATATCGCAACCAGTGTAGTGCAGCCGAGTGTTTAGCTAAGGTTTGTTTACTGCGGGTTGGTTCTCGAATCTATATTGCAGAACAAGTTAAAACAGTGCAATTGTTATAAATGCCGTATGACACCCACACAAGTTAATGAATTAACGGATAATGGCTGCGAGGACCTTGTTGTGTATCATTTGATTGACAATAATCAATACTGGATTCATTAAAAGCAAACAGTATGAACATTGTCAAGGTTCCCATGAATCAATACATTATCAGATGTGTTGTGAATGTCATTGCTACTCTATGATTTAGTACGCAATATACAGCAATATAATGGTCAACTAAGCTTAACTGATATGAGTTTATTAAGCGCGTACCATAACCATCGAAGCATAGGAAGGTCGATTTGGTGCGACACATATTCACGTCATTGAGGGCAGTAAACTTTTTGTTTCTCCCTAATTTGTTTTGAGAGTGGAAAAACACAAAAAAATAATTTGTAGTAGCATCGAGTGGATGTCCGACAACAACACATGACTATCTCTCTTGCTAATAGGCAGGTTAATGCTGACTAGCGATATGGTTCAATGGAGTGTCGCAATAAAGATTGACCTATTACCTCATGCTATCGTATTAGACAGCCATATTCCAGCAACATACTAACGAATTTTAGATGAATGGCCGATCAGGAAGAGAGCGTGGCTGGAGGAGGTGGGGGTGGGGGCGGATCCACAACAAGATCCGCTGCAAAAACAGCTGCAGCGCACCAGCGTTTCATGCATGTGCATTAAAACAGCTGACCATGATAAAATATTGCAAATGCGCCAAGTCGACATTATTTAGGTTGGTTTTATGCTATCTAACATACCCGAGGATAATTATGCAAGTAAATTTAACTACTAGAAAATAGATGCGCTCATGGATTTCTCTGGTATGCACGTTTCCATGTTTATTACCAACGTCGCAGTTAAACATGCATCCATCTATATGCTGATTTCAGGAAAGGCTCACTCGGCGTTTTTTGTCTGTTTTTCATTTCCGATCTTACTTATAGTAACGAGTGAAAATCAATGCTTTGAAGTCGATTGTCATTTCAAAGCCGGTTTTCATTTAGGCACGCTAATTATCATGATTTGATGTCGAGTTATTGTCAGGTATCTCTCCATAATTCATGTATTAATATTGATCACTTCGTCCAATCACTCCCAGGTAGTTATTGGCAAGGAAACCCAGTTTCATTATTGCTAAGCTGGCTGATGACCCCAAGCGACACGCACGCCTCGTGAGTACGATAGCTGTGTAGCAGGGTTATCTGGGATCACTCACAATCACATTCTAACATTCGCAATATCAGTGAATCATTCATGATATATTAAATAGTCGGATGCGTTCATTATGAACAAATATTATAAAAGCGTGATTGGAAACTTCGCTTTTGTTTGCGTCTGTAATATTGGACGATATCATTGTTTTGCAAAGGGCAGTCAAACGAAATGTATGCAGACACGCACAGCTGCTCTAGCATGAATGTCAATTTCAGAATCCATGGATTAATTTCTGTAGATGCTCGTGACTAAAATTGCAGCTTTCGGCTCTGAGGTAATATGCGTTCGACACCATTTCACTGCAAGTTCATGCTTCTGAGGAAAGATTAAAATATAGAGGTGTGAAGGTTGGGCAGGCACGGAGTTCGGTTTATTCTAGAGCAGGAATGAAATATTTCCACATGAGATTTGATATCATTATATCATGTGATTATCCTTGTTTTGTCTTTGATGCACCAATTGTGTTAGCGGCAAGCAAGCAAAACGTGCTCGGGTTGCAATTTGCTTGGTTTGTAAATAGACATTGACCGATGTTGACTTCCCGACTTATTTCGGGCTCTTCAGCATACATGGACTCGGTCCTGCTGGTTGCGTTTGAAGCTCTAACGCTGTAAAGCATAGCTAAGAGTATTAACAAAGACGATGCTTGTATCTCAGTCTGCCTTTGCCTGTTTCTACTCACTTTTAACAGTGTTTTCATTAATCCAATATCGCATCAAGCGTAGTGCATCAGGGTGCATGGATATGGCTTATTTGCCAAGGGTTGGTTTCCCAATCTATATTGCAGAAACGAGTTATAATGGTTCAATTATTATATATTGCCCTTCTGACTCACGCACCAGTTGATAGATTCCACTGTATGATGGTTTGACAGATCGTGTCGTGTATGAATGAATCATTTGATTGACGATTGAGAACATAGCGACTTGATAGTGAATAAGACCAAATTTATAATGAGATTTGGTTGTCAATGAACTCTCATCTTTTTGGATATCATTCACGAGGAGGTTAAAACAACTAGAACATTTAGTATGATGCCATACAAACGCGTATACAAAAGGATGTGTACAAGTCTTATATGTATTGCTGTTCGCCTGGATCGAAATAATTTGGTAACCCCCAAGCGATAATCCATATATGGTAAATTAAGAGCAAACAATATTAATATCTCCAAGGTTGCCATGAATCCATGCATTATTAGATGTCCGATGGATATCATTGCTATTTGTTTAGTGCGCAATATACGGCAATTTAGTAGCCAACCAAGCTACTCTAATGATCGTCCATAATCAACTTCTTTGTCACGTAAGAAAATGATTCCAATTCCAGTATTGTTTTTCGTTTCCATGTATCTAAACCTACCTCCTTAAAACGTCATATGGCTCTACTATGGAGCGCATATTCAGGTCAATGAAGGCAGTGAACATTTAGTTGCTCCCTAATGTGTTTGAGAGAAGCGGGAAAAACGCATAAGAAATATTCGTTGTAGCATCATTAGGACGTCCGCCAACCACACATGTCTATCAATTTGGCTAATTGGTTATTCAAACAACAACAATAGATTTTTTCAATTAAGACTTACCTTTTACTTCATGCTCTTCTGCTGGAAAACCTTAGTACTGCAGCTCACTGACGCATTTGATTTAATTTTGGGTGACTTATCGTTTTCTTTAGTTATCCATTGCTTAAAAAATCAAACAATGCATTACTTGATGCCATATTAACAGCCATGGGCAGCGTTAGTTCACCGGTTGTATCTAGTTTGTTTTATTTCAAATGGTTGCATGAAACCTTTTTAATATAGGGCGAGCGAGCTTTCGGCGAACAAGATGATCTTGATAAACTTTTTGATGGATCGTGTTACATAAAGGTGCATATCTTTATTATAATACGATCTACCTTGCAATGTGTCCGCAGATACGGATCTTACACATTAACACAAATGACATGTCCGCAAATATGCATGAGACTGCTACTGTTCCTGATATATATAAGTGATTTTTATTATAAGCGAAAAAGGGTTGCCTTTGTTTCGAAGGAATCGTTTTGATTCTCCGCTGTACGTCTTTAAAACTAAATTCCGATACATTGGCAATTGCCATGAAGGCAAACTGAATTGTTCACAGCAAGCGCGGGCTCTTTCGCAACACCATCATGAACATACAATACAGCCCGTATATAAGCAAACCCGATTCAGTTTAATAGAAACAGGGCTCGTGTGGACGTTGACACTGACGCAGACGCGAAATAGTTCTGAAAATTAATCTATATAACAAGCTCTATAGTGGATGTGATTGAATTAAAAAATGGATAGATAATTACCCATGCTAAATACTGATTTCAAAATTAGTTAACTTAGCGTCAAAAACCGTATTAATGGATTGGTGCAGACATAGGTGCATGCTGAAGATAAAGTGGTGCATATAATTGTTTCGGAAAAGCAAGATTTGTCTATCTGTGCTATCATCGCACACTCTTTCGGACACAATGTTTAGGTCAAATATTTGCAAAAGCATCAAAGATATTGTTTAACTAATTACCACTTAAATATCGTTTCGGACTAGCATATTAGATTGTATCAAGTATGAAACGCAGACGATTCAAGGTCGTATTTTGATCAGTCGTATACCATTGTTGGCGGCTTTTTGATGCTTCAGAGGAGCACTCTCCTCATATTTGGAAATGGTATGACTGATTGCAGTTGGATAAAATACCGCTAATAACTTTCCATGTTACACAATAGAGGTTATACGACCACAATTTTGATTCTCAAACCCAGAGGCCCCACGATGATTTAGCGAAAACTTTTTACAACAATATTGATTACATTCATGCCTTAAATTTTCGTTCAGAATTAAATATTTTTCTAATAGTACACCTGCATCTAATACACGTTGGTCATACAAAGCTAGAAAAAAATAAAACAACATTGCTGTGCATCTGATATTTAGCTGAAGTGGGAACGATTATACGGGCGTTGACGGTGGCACATAGAATTGATGACACAGGCGCTGACCATTTTTATAACCATTCGCCTTTTGAAAGCATGCATTCAATCATACATAATGAACGCGCAATCCTTTCTAAAGAGGTAGGAATTGCTTGCTGTTACATTTGTCGTAGGCCAATGTCGCCTTGCGCAATAAAAATTAGATAAGTGGTGTAATATATTATCTTTGCTAAAATAAAACCCCTAGTCTATAGTAATACTGCTCTAATGTCAATAATAAATGTGAGAAATATTGAATATCACAGTGTAATGTCTGGCAATTGCTTTGCGTGCGTCCTAAATTAGTTATATTCCACAAGAACTACACAAATATACTAAGCCTTAATAAATGTAATCGTTTTGAACAAACATAGGAATGATAAATCAAAAGTCGTATCAAAGTCATTAACAATTCTAGAGGTAGCTTACCATGTTGCATACAAATAAATCAGAGGCAAGTCCCCGTATTTTGGCTACAGAGTGCATGTAGCGATTCGTTGTTAAGAACAAGTAAACTTATCCGAGTTGATCAAAGTTTTCAAGTCTCATTTTGATGGAAGATTATGTATCATCCTAACGATAAAACGGGTACTCGTTGGGTTATATTGGATTTTTAACCAATGTCATCCTTATGTTTTACTTGACTGCGTAACGGTATGACATAACTTTTGCAAGTGTGATGCTCGTAACTGAAAGTAGAATGATAGATGTAACAAATGTATTTAGCTACCGAGTATAGCTACTGCAATAAGGATTACTAAACTTCGAAACAGATGTAGAAGTAACGCCCAAGTTTTGGAAATGATTCAACCGCCTTTAGCATTCTACATGTATGATATCAGTCAAATTCCATGGCTGTTTGGACACCACTGCGAGATTTGTCCACATCACAGGCTACCATAATTAAGGCTCAAAAAATAGAATGCCATTTAATTGCATTTCAGATATCATAATAGAAATGTTTCTGATTGATCTATCGATCCAAAGTAAATTTACGAGGCATAATTCTCTGACACGATCATTATACTTGTTAATCAACGCTCAATGCATTTTCTGCTAGCCCATACATTAAAGTATTTTTCGCGCAATTGTCCTTCATTGTTATTGTTTGGCAGAGATTTCATGGTATATTATGGAGCCGCGTAGCGGAAATACCATGATTGCATTTTATAATCAATATAGACGGTTATACGGGGTATTAATGTTGCTGGTATATTGACGGCTTGATTCAAACTGAAACTACATCTCCTTCGATTCGTTTTCCCAAACAACACCAAAGCGATTGTGAGCAGCACTGAAACGCAAATATCATATCTATAATGGTATTATCTTATCCATGCAGTAGATATCTGAGGTTATATACTGGACTACATTGCCGACCATTTATTCAAGTGTAAATCATTAATCCCGTGATTGAATTCTTATACCCACAATTATACTTGTGATTTATCTGTTGGCTGTTTGGACAATTCACCAATACTAACGGAGCGCTCCAATGTGGCAACACAATTGGAGTAATTAATGCTGACCCTCTGACGTTAACAAAATAACCATACACGTCAAGGACAAAACGCAATAAATAAGTAAATGTTGTTGCGAAAAAAAATATAATAACCGATGCACACATGAAATTGAATTATACCATACTTTGACCTCGTCCGTTATTCAAATCACACATCCTAATAAGACTTGTTTTGAGACTAATATTGCCTGAGTAATCATACTTTTGCGCACAAGATTGATTTATTGTCAAGCAATATGCATTCATTGAGAATGGAATAAATCTTATTATCTAAGCCAAAAAATAATAATTTCTCTCGGTAATCTGCTGGATATATCGCAAACCCTTTCCCAGTGACTTTTTCTGAAAAATATAATTACCGGTGTAATGCATCTCATTAAGCATACATACAACGGTATGTATGCAACAAAAAGAATGAATTTATTGTACTATACGGGTTAATATTAGATAATTATTCGATAATACACCCTGACAAAGTATCTAACGTTAAATCGTGTGCGTTGATCATAAATCAATCATTGGCCTTGGTTCTCTTGCGGTTCAGCATATTTCTGTACACTGGCACTAGTGAAACTAAAGACAAATAAAGGTTCGATACTTTAGTTGTATGTGTTATAACACCAATTTCTGCTCTTAATAAGATATTCATTTGCTAAGTCATAACTAAGCTGGCATTTGCTCTTCTCTTTGGACGATAATGTTTGACCCAAAAGCGTCTAGCATAGTCATTTAAAATTTCACAAAGCTCTTACGCATATCCATTTATGGCTGGTAATGAGATATTCATTTTAAACGTGTGAATCGCAAGATCGTAAGATCAAAATAGTATCCTGTTATGTTCATAGTCCATGCTTACTTTTGTAACATTTAACGCTATAGAAACCGTACGAAATACCTACTTTATCATAACTGACATTTGGCGTTGTGTCTTTTATTTCGAAGCACCAGTTTGCAACTTGTAGGCTAATGTCCCAAGACAGTTTAAGGTGTCAAGACATGCCAACCGAATGTGCACCAATGTGCTTGAAAACATCGGCTTTGCGTGCGGATTGTACTGCTGTACGTACAGTTCTATGCACAGGAAATAGCGCCGAACCGTTCATATAAACATACAGTACAGCTGGTCGAATAATAAGGCTTAACCGTGCCGAACTATCTACATTTGAATCGAGTGCTCTACACTGATAACACAGTTCTCGTGCTTTATAACCAGGGATCATGCAGTGCAAAGATATTCTGTCAAATTAATGTACATTAAACGTGATTGATAAGATATCCAGTTCTGCAGATCTGGCGATAAAGACGTCAAATAATCTGATAGATGACCTAACAACCTATTCATGCGTCTGGCTTCTTATCAATTATTTGCAAAGAGCCGCAGTGGTCGTTATTCTCTAGCTGGCTGATGACCCCAAGCGACACGAATGCCTCGTGGGTATGATACGTCTTTTGCAGGATCGACAGGGATACCAATCCATTAAAACTTATTTCGGCTGTCAGTGATAACCTACTTATCCCTCGGCACCGAGGTTCGATTCCCTCCGCCGTTTCAGAGTCTACGTGCAATAAATGTGGCCAAGTGCTCCAACCTGCTTTCGAAATTTGACAATGCTCGGTATTTTTTTTCGGTATTATGGGTGACCAATCAGCGCTCCTGACCCGCGTTTGCGCGTGGCGCCCCATTACTTCAGGGCAACAAAGATGGCGATGGTTTTATGTGCGTCAGTAATATTGGATGATATGATTGCTTTGCAGACAGCAGTCAGAAGAAATGAAGGTACTCATGCAGACACGCACTGGATATCGATTTCAGAATCCAAGGATTAATCCCTGCAGCTGCTCGTGACTAAAAGTGTAGGCTCTCGGATGTGAGGTAATATACGTTCAACAGCACATACTGCAAGTTCATGCTGTTGTGTAATGATTGCAATTTAGAAGTCTTAAGGCTGGGCAAGAACGGAGTGAGGTTTATTCTAGGGCAGGAATGAAAATATTACCGCATGAGATTGGATATCATTATATCATGTGATTAGCTTTGTTTTGTCTTTGATATTGTGTGAGCGGCAAGCGAGCAAATGGTGCTTGGGGTTAAAGTTGGCCTTGTACAGTTAATCTGAAAGCGTTTTTATTAGTAAATAGACAATGATCGATGATGACTGCACGACATATTGTAGGCTCTTCAGAATACATCAAATCGCTCCTGCCGAATGAGTTTGTAAGACATGACATTGTTTGAAACTGTTACGCTATTGCCATTTTGATTAAATCTAATATCGCTTTTATCTGAGACTGCCTTTGCTTGTTGCTACTCACTGTTTACAGTGTTGTCAATGATTCAATATTGAATCCAATGTACTGCAGCCGATTGCATAGGTATACCTTGCTTACCACGGGTTGGTTTCCCAATCTACATTGCAGAAACAAGTTATAACGATGCAATTATTATAATTGCCGTCGGACACACGCACCAGGCGATGGATTCCATATAATGATGGCTTCAAGGATCGTGTTTCATATTATTGAATCATTAGATTGTCAATTGAGATCAAAATGACTATACAGTAAACTATTTCCAAATTTGCGATATAATTAAAGAGGGAGGTAAAGCAACTATTAAATGTAGTATGATTCCATACAAACGCGTATAAGGACAGGTTACATGCAAGTCATATTTATTGCTGTGCGCCCGGATTGAAATAAATTGCTTTCCCCTGAACGATAATAAATATTGGGTTCATTAGAGGCAAACAATATGAATATCTCCAAGGTTCCCATGAATCCATACAGGCTGAAATGCTTACAATATATGTCATAAAAACAATCGTTGTCTACCTAAAGACATCTATACGGACTTGAAAATACAACTTTATTGTTAGTTCATAATCAGCCTTATTGCCACGTAAGAAAATAATTTCAATTCGAGTTTTGTTTTTTGTTCCCAAGTATTGGAATTTACAACTTTTTCACCTCATATGACGCTACGTTAATTTAATGGGGCATGGCAAGGTCGATTTAGTGTGACACGTCAATAAGGGCAGTGGACTTGTTGTTGCTGCCTAATTTGTTGTGAGAGAAGTGGAAAAATCAAACAAGAAATATTCGTAGTAGCAGCAAGTAGACGTTCGCCAACCACACAATTTTTATTTTGGCTAATTGGCAATTTCCAGCTGGCTAGCAACGTGGTTCAATGGGTTTATGCAATTACGACATACCTTTTACCTCATGCTCAGGTGCCGGACATTTTGCGATCTTCAGGCAACCACTGCTAATAAAAATCAAGCAATGCTTGACTTGATGTCAAATTACCTGCAATGGACAGTGCAGCGCGCATAAAATGCAAACGTACAATGACATATTTGATTCAACCACTAACATATTTTACTATCGACCATTTCTATCAACTAATGAGGTTGGAGGTCATAAGGAAGAGAGCGGGAGGTAAGGGTGTGAGTGGGGGGGGGGGTGTATAAGCAAAAAGACACGATGCATTGCACCAGATAACATACTACAAATGCGCCAAGTTGACATTAGTTAGATTCGTTTCCTGCTATCAAACATACCCGATGACAATTATGAGAGTGTTCTGCTAGAAGATAGCTGTTCACATTGATACTCTTGGTGTGCATGTTTCCTAGTTCATGATCAACAAAGCAATTTAACATGCACACATCGCTAAGCTGGGGCAAGTCAAGAAATACTTACCTGGCGTAATTTCTTCCCAAAAATGTCTGATGACTCATTAGACAAGGTTTGTAATTTCCTATATGGTACCAACATAAATGTTTAAAGTTATCGGGTAAAAAATCAACGCATTGACATTTATTTCATTTCACTCCCTGCTTCCATCTAAGCCCGCGATTTATCTGAATTTTATGTCAAGTTATTGTTTAATATCATAGATATTATTGATGTTTCAGTTTGACCGACGGTAAATACGCTATAAAGAGTAATGGCACTCAACTTCATAACGACATTTGTAAGATATAGTACACTCAAAGTCACCCATGCTAATTAATTGCTAAATAATAGGGTTCAGTATTTTAGTGCATGGGCTTACAAATTAAAGACCCGCCCAGTTGCATCAATAGTTTATTGGTCTGCTTTGCAACTAATTAGACCAGAAGATGCAAATAAGAAAAATGAGGAATTAAATATGACACAGCTGTTCCACAGAACATAATATATAGCACTTGAAGAAGAACATTTGGCTGACAAAAAAATTCATCTGGACGGCAGTGACAAAATAGGACAAGTTTCAGAAGACGAGACACTTCGGCATCAGCTTACACTCAAGCTATAATTTACGGCGCATTTGCTCTGTTGGCACTGAACAAGCTGAATAAATTTGTAAACGCTGTCTCTGTTTTTCGAAATTGTATTACTAATGGCGGTTGACAAAACTTGCTGACTAAGTGGTCCACTTTCCACGTAATGAAGAGGCCCAATGATGATTTCGTGACAAATATTCACAGTTATAATGATTACAATAATGCCATACATTTTCGTTTATATGTAAATGGTTTGCTTAAAGTAAGTGTACCGTAATAACTAATCAATCGCTCCATTTCCACTTGCAAGGTATAATTAGCCATCTGCCCCGTGTATGCTGTTCATCTGATATTTACCTAAAGAGGAAACGATTGTAAGGGCATTGACGGTAGGACATAATTTGATGACACACTCGCTTACCAGTTTTTTTACCCATACGTCATTCGAAAGCCCGCATTTTATAATTAAGTTCATAACGCGCAGAGCGTATGGAAAGGTGGGGATAGCTTGCGGAAACATCTGTCGTATGCCAGCATAACCGTGCAAAATTTGGAATAGATTAGAAGCTGCTCAGTGTTTGTGACAATCAACTCGTGAATAATACCTTTGTTAAAACAAAATCTCTAGGCTAAAGTAATACGCCTCTAATATCCATAATGCTATGCGAAATCTGGAATATCACAGTGTGCTACAGGTAGAACTACGGTTATTTGAGTTACTTCTATTGGTTTCTTTTTTTGCTTGGCTTCAAACTCATTATCTGTGCAACATTTATGCAGCGGAATGAAAATATATCTGTTTGACATTCGCCTTGCGTGTGTCTCGTATTTTTAATATTCTCTTCTAGTATGATAATAAAATGTCCAACAACAACAAAACAAATATATCGAAATAGATGAAATAACCATTCCCAAATGTTGCAATGACGAAAAAAATATTTTGCTGCATTGAAAAGCAATGATGTAATTAAAGCGAATCATTGTCATTGCCATTTTCAGATGTCGCTTACCTTGGTGCATATAATTAAATCATTTGACTTATTTTGTCAACACAGTGAATGCAGCGACACATTATCAATAATGAGCCAACTTATCCGAGTTGATGAGAGTATTTATTAACTCATTTGAACTAATGATCCTAGATATTATAACAACTAATATTTGCAATAAGTGTAGGATGTGGTTTCGTATTAACGTGTTTAGACAGTCTCATGGTGATGAAAAATGATGAATCATGCAGACGATAGTATGGGTACTCTTTAGATTATACTAGAGTTGTAACCATTGTCATTCATAATCTTAATATGCCATCTCTGCTGAAAGACAAATACGTTTGCAAACGCAATGCAACCATGCGGGCCCTGCCCTTTATGCGAGAGCAATCGCTTAATATGATTGTCAGAAGATTTAAGCATAAACTCTGATAAGGTCGTAAAATGCGAGTATGATTATATTATATGCGTTAGTTAGAAAAACGTATGTGTTATCTTTTTTTTGGTTTACCTCAGATAATGACTACCTGCTATTGAATTATTCAAAAATAGTTTGACTGGCTGATATCGCTGCACCTTAGCCCTTTGATTATTGTACTCTTCACGCATTCCTCTTTCAAAATTCATTGCTTGGAAGAGATTTAATGGTAAGATATGGAGCCACATCGCCTTCGAATTCACTTAAAAGTGGAATAACAGCTCACTTTTCAACCTTTCACTGTTGAATATTCGACCCTTACAAAAATACTGGCGTAACCATGCAAACACTTCAGGGTAGTGCTACTTATAATGTAGAGGCTTAATGATTAAAGTTAGAGAGGAGAGCAAATCATGCAAAACATTAACGTGTCGTTTATTAACAGAAATATTTAGATAACTGGGTATCTAACTTAAGCACCCCCAGTTGCTAAAGTGTACTTTTTGCGATCGATATTGCAGCTCGCTCAACGTATATCATTGGCAGCCGATTGCATAGGTATACCTTGCTTACCGCGGGTTGGTTTCCAAATCTACATTGCAGAAACAAGTTATAACGATGCAATTATTATAATTGCCGTCGGACACACACACCAGGCGATGGATTCCATATAATGATGGCTTCAAGGATCGTGTTTCATATTATTGAATCATTAGATTGTCAATTGAGATCAAAATGACTATACAGTAAACTATTTCCAAATTTGCGATATAATTAAAGAGGGAGGTAAAGCAACTATTAAATGTAGTATGATTCCATACAAACGCGTATAATGACAGGTTACATGCAAGTCATATTTATTGCTGTTCGGCCGGATTGAAATAAATTGCATTCCCCTGAACGATAATAAATATTGGGTTCATTAGAAGCAAACAATATGAATATCTCCAAGGTTCCCGTGAATCCATACATGCTGAAATGCTTACAATATATGTCATAAAAACAATCGTTGGCTACCTAAAGATATCTATACAGACTTGAAAATACAAACTTTATTGTTAGTCCATTATCAGCCTTATTGACACGTAAGAAAATAATTTCAATTCGAGTTTGTTTTTTTTTTGTTCCCAAATATTGGAATTTACAACTTTTTCACCTCATATGACGCTACGTTAATTAAAGGGGGCATGGCAAGGTCGATTTAGTGTGACACGTCAAAAAGGCCAGTGGACTTGTTGTTGCTGCCTAATTTGTTGTGAGAGAAGTGGATAAATCATACAAGAAATATTCGTAGTAGCAGCAAGTAGACGTTCGCCAACCACACAATTTTTATTTTGGCTTATTGGCAATTTCCAGCTGGCTAGCAACGTGGTTCAATGTGTTTATGCAATACGACTTACCTTTAACCTCATGCTCAGGTGCTGGACATTTTGCGATCTTCAGGCAACCACTGCTAATAAAAATCAAGCAATGCTTGACTTGATGTCAAAGTACCTGCCATGGACAGCGCAGCACGCATAATATGCAAACGTGCAATGACATATTTGATTTAACCACTAACATATTTTACTATCGACCATTTTTATCAACTAATGAGGTTGGAGGTCATAAGGGAGAGAGCGGGAGGTAAGGGTGTGAGTGGGGGGGGGGTGTATAACCAAAAAGACACGATGCATTGCACCAGATAACATACTACAAATGCGCCAAGTCGACATTAGTTACATTGGTTTCCTGCTATCAAACATACCCGATGACAATTATGAGAGTGTTCTGCTAGAAGATAGCTGTTCACATTGATACTCTTGGTGTGCATGTTTCCTAGTTCATGATCAACAAAGCAATTTAACATGCACACATCGCTAAGCTGGGGCTAGTCACGAAATACTTACCTGGCGTAATTTCTTCCCAAAAATGTCTGATGACTCATTAGACAAGGTTTGTAATCTCCTATATGGTACCAACATAAATGTTTAAAGTTATCGGGTAAAAAATCAACGCATTGACATTCATTGTCATTTCACTCCCTGCTTCCATCTAAGCCCGCGATTTATCTGAATTTTATGTCAAGTTATTGTTTGACATCATAGATATTATTGATGTTTCAGTTTGACCGACGATAAATACGCTATAAAGAGTAATGGCATTCAACTTCATAACGACATTTGTAAGATATAGTACACTCAAAGTCACCCATGCTAATTAATTGCTAAATAATAGGGTTCAGTATTTTAGTGCATGGGCTTACAAATTAAAGACCCGCCCAGTTGCATCAATAGTTTATTGGTCTGCTTTGCAACTAATTAGACCAGAAGATGCAAATAAGAAAAATGAGGAATTAAATATGACATAGCTGTTCCACAGAACATAATATATAGCACTTGAAGAAGAACAATTGGCCGCCAAAAAAGTTCATCTGGACGGCAGTGACAAAATAGGACAAGTTTCAGAAGACTCTGTATTTCGAAATTGTATTACTAATGGCGGTTGAGAAAACCTGCTGACTAAGTAGTCAACTTTCCATGTAACACAGTATACGTTACGTGAATTACTCATGAAGAGGCCTAATGATGATTTCGTGACACATATTCACAGTTATAATGATTACAATAATACCATACATTTTCGTTTATATGAAAATGGTTTGCTTAAAGTAAGTGTACCGTAATAATAAATCAATCGCTCCATTTCCACTTGCAAGGTATAAGTAGCCATCTGCCACGTGTATTAAGTACGCCTGTATATATACAGCATTTGAAATTAGCACAGCCTTTGTTGTTCATCTGATATTTACCTGAAGAGGAAATGATTGTAAGAGCATTGACGGTAGGACAAAATTTGATGACGCACTCGCTGACCAGTTTTTTTACCCATACGTCTTTCGAAAGCCCGCATTTTATAATTAAGTTCATAACGCGCAGAGGGTATGAAAAGGTGGGGATAGCTTGCGGAAACATCTGTCGTACGCCAGCATAACCGTGCAAAATTTGGAATAGATTAGAAGCTGCTCAGTGTTTGTGACAATCAACTCGTGAATAATACCTTTGTTAAAACAAAATCTCTAGGCTAAAGTAATACGCCTCTAATATCCATAATGCTATGCGAAATCTGGAATATCACAGTGTGCTACAGGTAGAACTATGGTTATTTGAGTTAATTCTATTGGTTTCCTATTTGCTTGGCTTCAAACTCATTATCTGTGCAACATTTATGCAGCGGAATGAAAATATATCTGTTTGACATTCGCCTTGCGTGTGTCTCGAATTTATTCTCTTCTAGTATGATAATATAATGTCCAACAACAACAAAACAAATATATCGAAATAGATGAAATAACCATTCCCAAATGTTGCAATGACAAATAAAAAGTTTTGCTGCATTGAAAAGCAATGATGTAATTAAAGCGAATCATTGTCATTGCCATTTTCAGAGGTCGCTTACCTTGGTGCATATAATTAAATCATTTGACTTATTTTGTCAACACAGTGAATGCAGCGACACATTATCAAGAATGAGCCAACTTTTCCAAGTTTGATGAGAGTATTTATTAACTCATTTGAACTAATGATCCTAGATATTATAACAACTAATATTTTCAATAAGTGTAGGATGTGGTTTCGTATTAACGTGTTTAGACAGTCTCATGGTGATGAAAAATGATGAATCATGCAGACGATAGTATGGGTACTCTTTAGATTATACTAGAGTTGTAACCATTGTCATTCATAATCTTAATATGTCATCTCTGCTGAAAGACAAATACGTTTGCAAACGCAATGCAACCATGCGGGCCCTGCCCTTTATGCGAGAGCAATCGCTTAATATGATTGTCAGAAGATTTAAGCATAAACTCTGATAAGGTCGTAAAATGCGAGTATGATTATAGTATATGCGTTAGTTAGAAATACGTATGTGTTATCTTTTTTTAGGTTTACCTCAGATAATGACTACCTGCTATTGAATTATTCAAAAATAGTTTGACTGGCTGATATCGCTGCACCTTAGCCCTTTAATCATTGTACTCTTCACACAATCCTCTTTCAAAATTCATTGCTTGGATGAAATTAGATGGTAAGATATGTAGCCACATCGCCTTCGAATTCACTTAAAAGTGGCATAACAGCTCACTATTGAGCCTTTCACTGTTGAATATTCGACTCTTACAAAAATACTGGGGTAGTCATGCAAACACTTCAGCGTAGTGCTACTTATAATGTAGAGGCTTAATGATTAAAGTTAGAGAGGAGAGCAAATCATGCATAACATTAACGTGTCGTTTATTAACAGAAATATTTAGATAACTGGGTATCTAACTTAAGCACCCCCAGTTGCTAAAGTGTACTTTTTGCGATCGATATTGCAGCTCGCTTAACGTATATCATTGGCACATATTGTAACCTGAATGTTTTTTTTATGATTCGCGTAAATGTTTTGACCGAATCAATGTCTTCAACGATCTTGAGGCTGGTAAATGCAAAAGACCAATGCCGTTTACCAGCGCATCACTGCTAGGCCATGCAGCGCATAACCAGGCAGCGCAGTGAGCTAATTGACATAGTTTCGCCGACATTGATTGGCCATGATCAAATGGCCGAAAGGAATATATACATCGCGGTGATGCACTGCATTTGTCTCTGATTATTCATGGCTGGATGTGGTGGGCTCTTCGTTGGTCTTATACGAACAAAGTATATGCACCAAGCGACTTGCTATTATGAAGAATTGATGCTGTATTGCTGTTTGATCCACGGCTCGCCCGTAGTCTAAGAAAATTATATTTAGTGGACCCTAGCAGCTTGAGAATCTCCGCGTAGTCGGCAATTATCGAGCCTGATTAGTAGGTGTTTACGTGTTGGCTGACCTGGTACATTAACTTATCCAAATATGCATAATTGATCGGCACTGTCGTCATATGTAGCCTGGGATATGACCATGACACTTTTGTCATAATAGTCGCTGACTAATAATAATAAATAAATTAACTTTTAACTGCGTATCTCTATATGCACATTGATACTGTGACAAGGCAAATAATGCTGCAAAGCCACTGATAAATAATTCAATTATTTGCATAAGTTCACTTTTAACTGCGTATCTATATTTGTACACTTATACTGTGACAATCTAAATACTGTCAATATATATAAGCAGTGTTCGCTATTTCCTGATGATCAGAGCATTCACTGACTGTTCCAGCACCAATATACGTCCTACAATTCTACACCGACAGAAGCTGCACCTAAGCCAACGTTTGTAAAAAACTTGACAGCAAGTATAATATCGCGTCGGAGTATATCAATATAATGAGGGTTCCAGTAAAAAATCACGCCCTCTCTACTTGCATGTATAGTAATGTCGTACTTTTTGTCCGCGCGTGTCGCCTTGTTTCATTTAATAAAATACCAAAATACAGTTTGTGACCGTGCCTGGCACACCTAGCCACCTTAGCAGTGGCTGCAAAAGAAGCAACAAGGCTAACTTAACGCTTAGATTGAACGCCTGTTGCTGACTCCCTTCTGAACTGTAGGCTTTTTCCAAGATTTGCGTATGCCGTGATGCTATTCAACAGGGATATAATTTAACATTTAATGTCATCTAGAACGCGGTTTGATATACTTTTCAGAGGAGGTGTCAGGGGAAAGAATTTATGTGTGATAACTGAACACTCATTCAAGTCGATCATTGTTATTCGGTAGCCGTAGAAGTGTTAGAATGATTAGACGAATGTTTACTAGTCACTACGGTCGAATTTTTCATAGAAAATTTTCCGACATTTATTGGGTCACCATGCCTTCAGCGAGGCGGGGGCATCTTGTAAGGAATTCACAAGCTAGCTACATAGAACGTGGCCGGGATATTCAAGTTACGAGCATAGATTGCTCTTTTCAGAACCGACATCTCTGAAAACACGAGGATATCATCGGGGGGTCCTGTACAGTATTACAAACTGTTGAATAGATTAGATCAATTAGGTCCTGGAAATAAAAGCCTCCGGATATATTAATACACCACTGCTTGTACGGAACTAAATATCAATAATGGTTCCTCTATGTACCTTCATTGACTTGTTAACTGATCCAAACAGTTTCAGCCAGTTAATCCAATTATAATCTAACTCAAAGAGTATTTTTAGAAACCGCTAGCTGAATTGTTATAACAAATGCAAGTAAAATTGTTCAAGCGTGGTTCGTTCTCCCTGGCCACCTTTCACTTTTAGGCTTTGTCACTTTTAAGCGTATCAATGAATATAACATCGATTAATCGAAATGAAAAGAATATAACAGATTCGCCAATAAAATTGCCCCTCTTCAATAAGTGCAAGCATATCACAACGATGCTTCAAGTATTTAAAATTGATTCTACGAGTAATAAAAACAGCTCACAATAAAAAGCCTCAAAGAGCAGGTAATATATTGAATGACACACATAAGCTTTCATGCTCCTTGTGGAACACTCGCTGCAAGACTGTCGAATGATTTACCTGTAAACGGAACTGTAATTTGTTTTTATCTTCATGTGCGTTCCCTGACATATCTAAAGGCGTATTTGACAGTTTGTAGCTAGTTTGTTTTTAAGTGCTATTAAGGCAAAATATTGCAGTTATTATGCGCGCGTCACGTCTAGTAGCGGCTTATTAAATACTATTATCAATATTGCATAAACATGCATAATTATATATGCATATCAGCATAGAATTTTTGCCAATCCCAACATCTTCAAGAGCGCATTAAATTTACGTTGACCCTGGTGCATAATGACCGATTTTGAGTACGTCAAGTTATTTCACGCTTCTTCGACAGACGTTTTAATGTGCAACATCCTAATGCACCAAATACACTTCGATTATTATTTTAACGCATGAATATTGCGTTCACATGATCATCTCGAATCTTGAACGTACTGCGCTACCTACATTTGCATTTATTATTTGACGCTAAAACACCGTTCTCATGCATTTTAAGTAGGGACCATGCAGTGCAAATATATACACTTGACTCAATGTACAATAACTGTGATGGATAAGGCGTGCAGTTCTGCTTATCCGGCGTTAAAAATGTCTACTATTGTGATAGATGGCCTTACAAGGTATCCATGCATTTGTCTTCGTATCAATTATTGGCAAAGAAATAACCTCAGGAGTCATTATTTCATACGCTTGCGGATGACCCCAAGTGATGTGAAGTAAATTGTTGCATGTTTACCAAACGTTTACCTTATCGCGAATTCATTGAATTGGTGCTGCTTATGTTATTTGGTAGTCAATTTCGTATTCGTCCCGACTCCAATTGCAACTTTGTGATAATTCGAAAATATTACCCGCAGAGATATCGTATCTGTCATTAGTAACAGCTGCAGAGCAATACCATATACAACCAGCGCAGGTCGATGTATTATATTTGGACCATGATTTCTTATCCAAACCAGTTAAATCAACTAAGAGGTGCCAAATTATCCTCATCTGTATTCATTATTCGATGCTAGTAGCACCCTGGACAGACTTCGTGAAGAGGGATTAGGCAGCGCAAATATATAGCATCTAATATATCGAAGCCACATTGAATAGGTAATGTACGCAACAGATTTGGCAATCACGATTTCAATGTTAAATAGAGATGGTCTAACATGCTATATAGAAATGTAGGTTCTTGCGTAAGTTAAAAGAAGCTCTGTGGTAACTACCCGTAGCTGCTAATGACAAGTGGCTGATCGAAAGTTAAGCACATGTGACCGCGCGGAGATATAATAATCCATTTACAAATGTCAATAACATTTCGATTGCCTGCAAACGCATTTCGTCTATCAGCATACACGAATCCTAGAGAGAAGTAGGTCAATAAACATAGCACGCAAGGCTGTAGGTGATTGAACATTGTTCAAATTCCGCTTTTGTAATGAAATGTTGCTTATGGATTGCATATGCAAACTGATAAGCTTGCTGTAAATATTGCTCAGCTTGGTTGCTATGAACCTTGAGTAGTAACAGTATTGGGCTATGAGTACAATAGAAAGTATTTCTATATGTAAGTGGCGTGATAGCGTGGCGCATTCTATGTTTTTTTTTCATAATTTGACATTTGCTGGTAATTTTGAACCTACAGAGCATCACAGGAGTACAGAATTCTAGGGTATCTACGGAATTCTCTATATTCCATAGGCAAGATTGGTTGGCGACGATGCTTAGATAGCAATGACATGCAACCTTCAAAATGGTTTCACATATCGCCTTAGCTGGGTGAGGAGCTATAGTTCAAAAAAAGAATATCCGCAATTTCAATTTGAACTTATGTAATGCATTTGTTTTAAGTTATAAAGCATGAAATGAACTTGATTTTGAGAGCATGATATTATTACTAATTAAAATATCATGAACGGTAACCGTTAACAGCAAAATGGAGCACACCATTTGTCTTAGTGCACCAGAAACGTCGAGATAAATATTATCCACTTCGCGTTGGTCGTTAAGTTGTGGCGCTTACCACGTTCGCTGTATCTGACATTTCGATATTCACGGTAAGCTATGACCAGGAGAGAGCAACAGTAAATGATAACGAATGATGTATGAGATAAATCATGATTTATTTCCTATGATTCATGATGTATAGCGCTGATGCAGAAATTCAAAATCTACTGACATCAGCTTGTCCAGTTACAGTTAATGGGCAAGTTTATACCACGATAGATTCCCCAGTGCTTGTTATAGGTGCCGATTTCTTGGTTATGGAATGATTTCAAATTATATGGTTCAAAGTGCAGGCATTTTGACTGGATTATTATGAACAAAAATTCAACCCCACACATACGCCAAAATAATTGGGTTGAATGATGATGATACGTTGAACTTGTTGCCTGATTAGGCTCAGGGTGCTTAAAATTAATCTAGCAACAATGTATGCGTATGAACCGTAACGCTCCGATGCATATCAAATCTGAACCCGTAAAACATTGATTACTGGGGCTCATGTCTATTACCGTTCGATCCATCCGCGGCATTGTTAAAAAAAATCATTCGTTTCATGTAGTCTCCAAAAGGGTGTCGTAACTCATGAATATTGCTAGGCTGTCTGACCAACCTGTGAGACACCTTGAGCGAATGTGTTTGGAACTCGGCTATCCTTCTCCATTATTCGCCATAAGCCAGTCTATTGGTAGCATATGGCAATATGTCAATTATTTACGGTGATTGATGTCCTGTCGTCACTGAATGTTTTGTCGTGTCGGCCTGACACAAAAAAGTACTCGTCATTTTAACAGAAACTTTGTATGCATGTGACGGTTCTAATGGCTTTTAACAGAAACTTTGTATGTGAACGGCGAGTGAACGGAACGGATGAGCGCATGACATTGCTCCATATGCTTCCCGGTAGGCGCTGGTTAATTTAACAACTTATATTATCACTGGTTGATTGAACAATGAATTCATCCCAGCATAACGCACTCTACGACATCTTAGATTTGCATGGAAAGGCCATAAAGCGGCATACCAATAAAGCAGTTGATTATTTTGCTTAATTCATTGTCACCCACATTGATGTTTTGAGGAATTTATTGGACAACATTCAGACAATACCCCGACCTGTCTTAAAACACACACACACACACACACACACACACACACACACACACACACACACACACACACACACACACACACACACACACACAGCACACACACACACACACACACACACACACAAGCATACACATATACATAACATAAATATATGTGTATATATATATAAATGTGTATATATATATATATATATGTATATATATTATATATCATTAATATATATATATATGATTTGTGTGTATATATATACATATATGATATGTGTGTATATATCATATACATATGTATATATATATATATATACATATATATGAATACACACACACTCATATATATATATATATATATATTAATGAATATATATATATATATATATATCTATATATACATATGTTTATATATGCATATATATATATACATATATCTATGTACATATCTACATTTATTTATCAAAATACATATATATATATATATATACGCATATATATATATGTATGTATATATGTATGTGCATATATATATATATATTTATCTATACATGTATATATATATCTATACATGCATATATACATATATATATATATATATATATATATGTTTAAATATATATATATATGCATATATATATATACATATGTATATATATACATCGATATATATATGTATACATATATATATATATATATATATATGTATATACATATATATATATATATATCCATATATATATATATAAATATATATATATATATATATATATATATATAATTGTCATCACCTACATAGATCATGCAGTGCATGAATATAACATCAATTAAGTCATATATGACCTGTTTTATAGTCTTGTAATGTAATCTACTGTGATGTATGGTCGTAACAAATGTACCAGTTACCCCTTTTTTCATTATTCCTGGCTGAATATTTATGAATGCTAGACCCGGGAAAAGAATGATGCCTTCAGTGCTTTAATGTCGTTCATAGCTAACGGTAATAAATTACGTTTCCTTGTGATCGCTATCGCTAACTTGACACAACCTTATCATTTGTATCATTTATTAATAATTCATGAGCTTAGGCATAGCATTCCATTTGCAAAACAAATAACGATCTTATGGGCACAAAATGCATTAATGCTGTGCGCTTTGTGATATATTGGGCAGTCATCAAATAGTATTTAGATACAACTTCAAGCATTTAGGCTCTTTGTTTTGTAAATGATTCTAAAGACCGAAAGCATTGTTTGCTTATTCACAGCTGAATATTCAATCAAAAGATGGCCCGTAGTATGTGGACTAGCGCATTCAGCAAGCAGTTTGATCTGGTGACACATTGTCATTGTCCGTCGTACGGGTGGCAAACCGTAGGATGAATCCTGTCTCGGACGGAAGAACTCAAACACGAACTGGTTTCAAACGTTTTATTCATTCTCCTGAGCGTCGACGTCTCGGTGATCAACCCCTTTTATAGCCCCCCCCCCCCCTATCACTTGAACCCCACACACTTTCAGTCAGTAAAGGCGGATGACCAGCCAAACACCACCAATGCTTATTTGTAAACTATATGCTTCATGGGAGGCTTAATAACGAATCCAACAGTTGTATAACTATAGTGAACAAAAGCAACATTATAGTACCCACCAAATAAATAAACACATATAAGAGCATGTTGCCTGCAAACCGTGGATTACTGAGCACTGACACTACGAAAACATGCTTTACCATCGGTGAAGCCAGCTGCTATTCGGCCAGAGCATTTTCTCGTACTCATGAACCTGACCTCACTCAGCCAAAGCCAGTCAACGACTTTTACATCGTTGCAAATCCCTTTTTTGATATGCGGTATCATGACTGAACCGGCTCATAGAACGATTCCGGAGATACATCGTTATAATTTGAAGTCAGATGTGCTTCTACTCAATTTGCAACAGTAAAATTGGAAGCAGTTGTCAAATGCCCGCATTGTCGGCTTATAGCAAATCGGATGAACTAGCGTGAGATTCAATTTGACTGAAATTGAGGCTCACATATACATAATTAATAGGTCTTTTAATTTTGATGTGTGTGTGTGTGTGTGGGGAGGGGAGCATGTATACCAGCCGCGTCCAGGTTCCAGTTGATTGCCTTTCGTAACATTGCTTTTTTTGCAGTGTCCCAAAAATTGTGTAATCATCAATGGGGCAATGTGGTCAGTTATATATCCATTCGGAAATGCATGGGGAGAGCCAAAGTAAACTGATTATTCATACGCACAATGTCGTCCTCCGCATGACCCTTATGTCTAACCAAGATCATCAAATATTTACCACTAATTTTTTACTTTGACAGCTGGCTATTCGAAGTTGGCAGCAATGAAGCTAGATAAAAGCTGCAAACGTAGCGTCAGTCTGACACGACGTTACAGCTTCATTAGCGGTTGATTGATGTTGCAAGTTAAATTACATCATATAATGTATTCATTTAAGGATAAAGATTGGTTTAATCCTAGCGATATCACAAGAACTATGGTTGGCTTTTAGGTTTTTGTCATTGCTAGTGACAGAAGTCGATAATTTAATTTCTGCTGAACACTGCTGTTAACCAACCCTTCATATGTTACTGTAAAGCAACAAAAACAAAATAGGAATGACAGGCAGGTTAAACTGTGCTCGCAGAAACTTTACAGCGTACAATCATCTCACGTCACAGTTCATGGGCTCAAGTCCGCTGCAAACACACCATCAGTCGGCAGTTTTTATATTGATCTAAGCAGTTCTATCCTGTCCAAGAATATATTGCTTTAGTTCATGTGCAATATACTGCGTCTGTATCGTTTACGAACGACAATATTCAAACCGAAAACAGGATAACAGCTGATTATCATTTATGTGTGTGAATCGCGAAATGGTATGACGTCAGGTATTCGATTTGTTGTGTCGATTACCCAAGCCGAGCCACCAGTCAATATGAATGTGTGTCATACTGGCTTGAGTAGCACATTATATTATGGATAGCCGTTAGTAAAAACTGATATTTGCGTGACTGACTTTGTTCTGTTTATTTTTTATGTTTCTTCACATTAAACCGTTCTTGCTGCTAAGGTAATATAAGTGCAAACAATTACATTTCCGGGACTAACGACAGGCAAACACGCAGTGATTTTTGCATAAAGACACTTGACACAAATGCAAATTATCATGTGGCATGGATAATACAACTATAAAAGCAATTTAACCAGCAGCAAGTATTGACTTAACAAAATGACACGAACCGAACCTCGTCCATGTAACAGTGATAATCGATTAAGAGCGGTTATCTCTTAGTTTGTTCTAGATCAATTGCTTGCAAACGTTGTTATTAATACGTTTTGCTTGACATTTGCATAATATTTCTATCCGTTGTCTGAACTGAAGTGATCTGCGTTATCGCAGAGCAAACTGTGAAAGGGGCTCCTGCATTTGATAGATTTTGGGTGTACCACCAAACCTCTATTAAAAGCAAATCAACCTATTAATCTCCTTTCCATAAACGGATTAGTGAGGACGCAGCACAACCAATATGCCAGTGCAAGGTATGTGTTTTTGAATGTTCAATATAGTCGTTGGTACGATACTGCACCATCGGTTCGTAATCTTACTTTAACTTCTTCTGCGGATTGTTTTTGTAAATCAGGTAATGGTTGCCGATGATGGCAAGTGTAATGTTATTAATGGCGTTCACGACAACAGTTTTTTCTATGCCATTAACCTACAATTTCAGATTAACCCTACTGAGTGCTGTAGAAAATCCTATCTTACATGTGCAAATCGATAAACGCGAATAGTAAAATCTCAGTCAGAAGAAGTGATGTCGAATTAAATAACTTCGCCTCGAAGCCAATGAAGGCCGCATGAACATATTAAACCATCTCCATCTGTATTCATTCCATGTCAGACCAATGCTCCTCATACATAGAAACCAATCATTGCAAAGACATATTATCAAATGAATCGACGTCAATCTTAATGGATATGATACGCAGCTCTGACGATGGGGCAATTAAGATGGTCTTCTGAAATGTAAAAAATGTTTGATAGTTGGTATCACAAGCCATGCATATATATTGAAGTTTATCGGATAATAGCTGGAAAGAAATGTCGTGACTAGTCCGCAGCAAGCTTATGGCGACCGGCTGGTCTGAACTGATGCAAATGTTGGATAGCGGATGTATACTATAGTGTAACTCTCCATATAAATTGGATAAAACGTAATGCTTTGCTATGTCAGTGCGGAGATCTATATCATAATGCGTATCTTCAAATTTTCTTGAGCCTCTTTTGGATGGGACAAGGATATTATTTACACCTTAGTGTTGAGGCTAACTTCTCGTTTGCTTTGTGAATGCAGTTGCCCTGTTATTTGTTAGTACCGAAATAGTAACAGCCGTACGTTTGTTTCAAGCTTTACTCTAGTTATGTGATTTTGCCACATATGCTATTATTTTCCAGAATCTGAACAAACCGAGCAAATAAGAAATTAGGCAATTCGGCAACTCTGCAACCATTCTATTCTTCTCATTCAACATATTAAGCGATTGTAATTACCATATGCGTATATTTCACTGCTCTGCAATATATCGTTGAAGTCAACTTAATAATCTCCGATGAGTATCTGTCAGACTGACACATTTTAGAGGTCACCTGGTCACTCCCAAATTATTTCACCTGTAGCACTATTTATCTCTCCGCAGAGCTAACTGTCTACTCTATTTGTTCCTGATCCATCGATAAATCATTGCTTTGTCTACAATCTCTACAAACAAGTTCCGGGTGTAGCATGGTGTTGTGTTGATTTGAAAAGCGACTCTCACTAAAGTGCAAACTCCACTTGACGATATGTAGGCGATTTGCCTGATTAGGTGATATGGTTGTTATGTGTAGTTGCCATTTTGTTGCGTGTCATTCAGGTGTCTCGTCCAATGTACAGCAGCCCACATCAGAAACAGCTCCTACCTCGCCTCCACAATTATGTATGTTCACCATCTTATACAATCCTCTACTAATTTTAAGGATGACATAATAGTGTACAAACTCTGGGGCCGCCCATGTTGTGACCATGTTAGGAGGATATATCGCTGTAGGAAGACTTCATGTCGGCTGATGTTTTCGTCTTGCCATAGGTTAATGGCATGAAAATGAGCGTTGGCGACACGTTCAATAACCACACATGTGCAAGTTTGGAGTGTCGAAATGTAGCGGGCAGCCCGGAAGTTGTCACGCACGATCTACTTGCGCAGTGCAACACGACATGCAAGGCATATCACTTGTCTCTTTTCTTTTTATCGATGTCACATCTGCGTGAAACCATATCCTCGGTAATGGCGGAGGGGTGTACTCGCTAAAGTGTTACCCAAATCAGTGCATCTATTCTGCCTGATAAAATTAACATGCCGTATTGACCATATGCAATATGTCTGGACGAACCTATCCAGGGACACCTCGAATATATCGACGGACAATGCTGTCCTGTTTGCCGTAAGTCTAGTGGTTACCGGCTTCGTTTATTTTGGCTTTTCTCATAAGTTTGCATAAGCCATCCTCCCTGCGAATTAAGTTGTTTGGTGCCGTGTATAATTCTTATGGATGACTGCAGGCCCCGCACTGCCTGCGCCTGACACGTGTGAGGTCGTGTCGAGAATACAGACTGTGAACATTCCGGGCTGTGTTGCTCGAACCATGATCTCCATCGATACATGCATGGGTTCTTGTAGCTCTAGGGCTGCTCCCATGTTTGGTGAGGCTGTGGATATCCAGGTGGAGTTCAAATGCTGCAAGCTATCTACATCCAACCTTAGCTCCATGGATATACAATGCGGTTAGCATAATGATATCATGAGTTGCATGTATAGACTGAATATCTTATGCCGGGTGAATTGAATATGTTACTCAACATTGATATATTCGGGATGAGTGAGTGTGTGTGTGTGGCTGAGGCAGCGTTTTGACCTAATCATTCACCTGTTGATTGCAGACGATGGTTCCGTGCAGAAAGTTGCATATATAAAGATCACCGCCTGCAGTTGCGACCTCTGTCATGAAACCTGACACCTTCCATGATTGACTACCCTTATGTATAACCCCATATCTCCTATACATGTATCAACTTAGGACGGATCATGCTGCTAAACTGGTCTGCATACGGACTGACGACTGAGAACGTTAGATTTTAAGAGCTAGAAGTTCTCCTGCACAACTTAAAACGCATTCCGGTGCATGCCCAAAAAAAATACCGCTTTGAGCACGCCAATAAAGCACTTCAATGAGTTTGTGTTTTATTATCATTGTAGCTGTTACATATCTCAAGGATCCTTTTGGATTACCGTGAATTTGGTCAAGCCAATGGTGCTTTACTTACATATCATATAAAGCGTATTAAAAGTATTGATGCAGACCGCTGTGAAACAATGAAGCGATATTGTAAATGACCGTGATAAGTGCAGTGACGATGATCAGTGCAGTGACGGTGATCAGTGCAGTGACCGTGATCAGTGCAGTGAACATGATCAGTGCAGTGACCGTGATCAGTGCAGTGACCGTGTTCAGTGACCGTGATCAGTTCAGTGACCCTGATCAGTGCAGTGACCGTGTCTGCTATAGTACAATATTGATGTTAACTGACTGTAGCGGATAGAGGATAATATGAATAATTGACTCTTTGTGACTTGTATAGGACAATTTTAAATTACTGTCTGTGTCTGATACAGGTGCAAATAAATAATTTACTGCCATGTAACTGGCGTTGGATGATTTGAATAATGTTCTTGCAACAACTGAGGTAGGAGAGTATTTATAAGGCATTTACCTCGACTGATACTTGATGCAGTGAACGACCGACCACGATTGATACTTGATGTAGTGAATGACTATCCACGATTGATACTTGATGCAGTGAATGACTATCCACGATTAGTACTTGATACAGTGAATGCTTAACCACGACTGATACTTGATGCAGTGAATGACAAACCACGACTGATACTTGATGCAGTGAATGACAAACCACAGCTGATACTTGATGTGAAGTGAATGACTTGATGCAAACCACGACTGATACTTGATGCAGTGAATGACTAAACCACGACTGATACTTGATGCAGTGAATGCTTAACTAACTTTTATTCACGATGTGATATACTTGATGCAGTGAATGACTAACCACGACTGATACTTGATTCAGTGAATGACTAACCACGACTGATGATGCAGTGAATGACTAACCACGACTGATACTTGATGCAGTGAATGCTTAACCACGACTGATACTTGAGTGCAGTGTATGGACTGATACCATGAATGATACTTGATGCAGTGAATGACAAACGATATTGATACTTGATGCAGTGAATGATAACCACGACTGATACTTGATTCAGTGAATGACTGACTGAATTGTGCAGTGAATGACTTACCACGACTGATACTTGATGCAGTGAATGACTAACCACGACTGATACTTGATTCAGTGAATGACTAACCACGACTGATTCTTGATGCAGTGAATGACTTATCAGGACTGATACTTGATGCAGTGAATGACTTACCACGACTGATACTTGATGCAGTGAATGCTAACCACGATAGATACTTGATGCAGTGAATGCTTAACCACGACTGATACTTGATGCAGTGAATGACACAACCACGATTGATACTTGATGCAGTGAATGACAAACCACGATAGATACTTGATGCAGTGAATGGCTAACCACGACTGATACTTGATTCAGTGAATGACTAACCACGACTGATTCTTGATGCAGTGAATGACTTATCGACTGATACTTGATGCAGTGAATGACTTATCAGGGCTGATACTTGATGCAGTGAATGCTTAACCACGATTGATACTTGATGCAGTGAATGACAAACCACGATTGATACTTGATGCAGTGAATGACTAACCACGACTGATACTTGATGCAGTGAATGACAAACCACGATAGATGCAGTGACTTGATGCAGTGAATGACTAACCACGACTGATTCTTGATGCAGTGAATGACTTATCAGGGCTGATACTTGATGCAGTGAATGCTTAACCACGATTGATACTTGATGCAGCGAAAGACAAACCACGATTGATACTTGATGCAGTGAATGACTAACCATGACTGATACTTGATTCAGTGAATGACAAACCACGACTAATACTTGATTCAGTGAATGCTAAACCATGACTGATACTTCATGCAGTGAATGACTAACCACGACTGATACTTGATGCAGTGAATGACTTTCCACGACTGATGTTTGATGCAGTGAATGACTTATCACGACTGATACTTGATGCAGTGAATGTCTAACCACGACTGATACTTAATGCAGTGAATGGCTTATCACGATTGATACTTAATGCAGTGAATGGCTTATCACGATTGATACTTGATGCAGTGAATGACTTATCCCGACTGATACTTGATGCAGTGAATGACTTATCAGGACTGATACTTGATGGAGTGAATGACTTATCACGACTGATACTTAATGCAGTGAATGACTTATCAGGACTGATACTTCATGCAGTTAATGACTTATCACGACTGATACTTGATGCAGGGAGCGACTTATCACGACTGATACTTGATGCAGTGAATGTCTAACCAAGACTGATATGTGAAGATGGGCAGAATGTACTGACAGTGAATGGTAAGGCATAACGTGGATAAAGAAACCAACTCATTTTAATAGCACTATTTACCCGATCAACTCCAACAAAGCGTGCTATTCAAAACATGATAAGCAAACACGGAGATATCTCATTGAAAGCTTGACACTAGGCAGATAACGTCTAGATATACTCGAAAGACCAATGCTGGTTGTCGGACGCTTTGTACTCAAATCCGCAGAGTTTGGCTCCCTTTGAGCCGTCCGAGCCCTTAATATCCAGAACTGTGTTCGGATCGTCCTTGAGAACGATTTTCTGTCCGCATTTAATCCATTTCCGGGTAGCGATGGTAGGGTCTTCTTCCTTTAAGCACATGCTTCCGTCTGTAAGAATACACTACGTGTCAGCAACATCACCATGGCAACACAATACGCGCGGTGTCAATGGGAGGAGCTCGGAGACTTGCAGGCAATTTTAGAACTTGTGAAGTTCGTGACGAGAATCAGCGTTTTGATGGGAAGGTGAATATAAAAATAGGTCACTTTCAAAATAATTTACTGGATCGAATCTATTTGACTGGAGCCATTAATCGACTATTGGTGAATATATTTATGCTACGACTGAGGCATGCACAAAATGTACCATGAATACAACTGTAAAGACAAAAGCGCTGTAGAGACAGATACAAAGATTTGCACCAGAATCGCGTGGATCAATAGTCAGTTTTACGTACGCGGAGATTTGCTGTACTTCAATTCAAATTACACAGGGGTTTACTTTCTACAGAAATAATCATAGCCTATCATATTAACGGTTGGATTACCGAGACTAATCATTTGAGTTGCCACGAGTTGAGTTTGGTGTATCCGTATTTACCGGCCGAGTCCATGACAAACGAGTTGAGTTTGAAGTGGATGTATCCGTACTTGCCGGCCGAGTCCATGACAAACGAGTTGTGTTTGGAGTTAATGTGTCAGTACTTGCCGGTCGAGTCCATGACAAACGAGTTGTGTTTGGAGTTAATGTATCAGTGCTTACCGGCCGAGTCCATGACAAACGAGTTGTGTTTGGAGTTAATGTATCAGTACTTGCCGGCCGAGTCCATGACAAACGAGTTGAGTTTGGAGTTAATGTATCAGTACTTGCCGGCCGAGTCCATGACAAACGAGTTGAGTTTGGAGTTAATGTATCAGTACTTACCGGCCGAGTCCATGACAAACGAGTTGTGTTTGGAGTTAATGTATCAGTACTTACCGGCCGAGTCCATGACAAACGAGTTGAGTTTGGAGTTAATGTATCAGTACTTACCGGCCGAGTCCATGACAAACGAGTTGAGTTTGGAGTGGATGTATCCGTACTTGTCCTCCCAGAAGAGCTGGTTATCATTGTCGATGTCTTTCCGCTTCCACATGACGAGTTTGGCGCCAGACGACATCTCACTGCCGCGCACGTCTATCACTCGCCCGTTCATCTTGCTCACGATGAAGAAGAAGCGCGGAGGCCTACAAATCACACCGAACTGCTCTCTGGCCCTGGTCATACCTCACATCAAATAGGGATTTACGAACAATAGTGAACGTACCTACAGATATTCAAAATCCCAGAGCTGGTTTGCGCCTTCGTTCTCTTCATAATGGCAGACGCGAGCGCCTTCATCCTCACAGCAGTCGGCAATATCGAGCACTGTACCCTCCTCCTCGCAGTGGACGATGCGGTTGCTGTGAATTCTCCAGCGCTGGTAGAGTTCGTCTGGGTGGAAGGTGGTCACCACGAGCTCGTCACCTGCAGCTCACGTGACACTACTCAATGGAAACGAGGGGGTGGGGCTGGGGGAATAGATTGAAGATACGGCAAGATGGTGATGGAAGTCATCCAGATAAATGTCAAGGTATTGCTGCTGATGATTGCGATATAATTAAGTATTATCCGGATGATGATGATGATGATGATGATGATGATGATGATGATGATGATGATGATGGCGATGATGATAATGAAGAAGATGATGTTAATGATGATGATGATGATGATGATCACCTTGTATATCGAGACAGAGGCTGTCATCCGCACTAGACCGTATGCACTGATTAATGGCGTCCGCGTACCAGACTTGGTTGTCTCCGCCGTGTGACCGCCCGGTCACTACGCTCTGGCCGTGTGAAGCTTTGCCATCCTTGATCTCCAACGCTAAGCCATTCAGCTGACTCTTGATAAGAAAGAACTTGCCTTCCGTCATGATCTGAACGAAGATCAAACAGATCGTACAAATGACATGTTAACGGTTCGCAAAGGTGCCAAGCATACGGTGTTATGTTGCGTGGTGCACTGTGATGAAGTGTTGTGTGGTGCGATGTGGTTCTGCGTGGTTCGGTGAGGTGTAGTGCGATGTGGTTTGGTGTACTGTGATGTGGTGTACGGTGATGCTGTGTGGTATGATTACTGCGGCGTACTGTGGTGTGGTTTACTGTGGAGTATCGTGATGTGGTATATTGTGGTGTGGTTACTATTTATGCTGTTCTGCGATGTGATGTAGTATGAGGTGAGTTATGTGGTGTGGCATACTATGATGTATTGTACTGTGGTGTACGGTGATGTAAAATGGTGTGATGTTCTGTCGTGTGGTGTACTGTCATATGGGTATCATGATGTAACGTGATGTGATGTGGCTGATGTGGCGTGATATGTTGTGATGTAGTGTACTGTGAGGTGCGGTTATGTGGTGAGGTGCATTTTTATGTGGTTGAACTGTGTGCTGTTTTGTGGTTTGTATTATGTGTGAGGTGTTTATGGTGTTGTGTGCGGTGTATTATGTTATGTGGTGAACTATGGTTGGGGTTTTGTGGTGTGCTGTGGGTTGTTTTTGTGGTAATTGCTGTAGTTGGGGTGTTTTTTGACGTGCTGTGGTAGGGTGTTTTGTGGTTTAGTGTAGTGGGGTGTTTTGTGACGTGCTGCAGTGGGTTATTTTTTTATTGAGCTGTGGTGTTTTGTTGTGAGCTGTGGTGGGGTGTGCTGTTGTTGGGTGTTTTGAAATGAGCTGTGGTGGAGTGTGCTGTAGTACGGTGTTTTGTGGTGTGCTGTTGTAGGGTGTTTTGAAGTGAACTGTGGTGGGGTGTGTTGTTGTGGGGTGTTTTGAATTGAGCTATGGTGGGGTGTGCCGTGGTAGGTGTTTTGTGGAGAGCTGTGGTGGGGTGAGCTGTGGTGAGCTGTGGAGGGGTGTTTTGTGGTGTGCTGTTGTGGGGTGTTTTTAAGTGAGCTGTGGTGGAGAGAGCTGTAGTGGGGAGTTTTGCTGTGTACTCTGGTGTGTGCTCTGGTGGGTGTTTTGTGGTTTTCTGTGGTGTTTGGGGATGTGCTGTTGTTGGGTGCTTTGTGGCGTGCTGTGGTGGGGTGTGTAGTGGTGTGCAGTGCGAGGTGTTTTGTGGTGTGCTGTTGTGGGCTGTTCTTTAGTGAGCTGTGGTGTGGTGTTTTGTGGTGAGCTGTTGCCGGGTGTTTTTTGATTATCTGTGGTGGGGTGTTTTGTAGTTTGCTGTGGTATGGTGTTTGTTTTGTGTGGCAGGGTGTTTTGCTGTGGGTGTTTTGGGTTTGCTGTTTTTTTGGGATGTGCTGTGGACGGGTGTGTTTTTGTGATGTGTGGCAGGGTGGTGATGTGGGTGGTGTTTTGTGATGTGCTGTGGCAGGGTGTTTTGTGATGTTCTGTGGTGGGTGTTTTGTAGTTTACTGTGGTTAGATGTTTTGGGATGTGCTCTGGACGGGTGTTTTGTGGTGTGTGTGTGTGTTTTTTGTGGTGGGCTGTGGTGGGTTTTTTGTGGTGGGGTTTTTTGTGGTGTGCTGTGCTGTGGTGAAGTGGGGTGTGCTGTGCTGTGTTTTAGTGTAGTTTTTTGTGGTGTGCTGTGGTAAGGTATTTTTGTGTGTTGCTCTGTAGTATAGTGTGCTGATTTGAAATGTTGTGTGAGTTTCTGTGGTATGGTGTTCTGTACTGTGATGTATTGTGATGCGGTGTACTGCTGTGGTGTGGTGTAATGGGCAAACGGAGTAAGTCGGTTCGGCGCAGTTAGGTAATGCCAGGCGACTCGCTGCTTTCTCACGAGCGCGAAAGATTAACCCCGGTCTGAAGTTGATTTAGCTACATACCGTCCAGCAATGGCGCTGTCCAACGCAATGGTAAACATTTATATTTCAAGTTCTGTTCCCGACTTACCTACATGGATCGAGAATCGGGATGAATATCGCGCGTCCCGCAATATTTTGGCTATGAGCTGTCGTATGATTTATTACACTTGTTAATAAACATTCGAAATTAATTCGTCATATGAACGCTTTGTGTTGGCCGTGCACGACGTCTTATTGACGTCGTGCGATGATCGTAACCAACGCGCGGTGATCGATACACGAGTCCCACTAATACACGATGATTACACAAATGTACATATGAAGAATAAATATTCACATCAATGAATATTTATGACCAAGTTGAGCTAGTTTACATGTGAATTTTCGTCAAAGGCGATTAAATTCGGCCAGACAAAGTCCAGTTTTATTTTGAATGACAAGATTGGTTGCTGTGCGCACGTACAGACAATGTTTATCATGATTATCATTTGGCGATACCTACCCCAGAGGGGGGATATGTATTCAACGATATCGCCTTGACACTTACATTAAAAAATAACACTTCAGGATACCCGCAGTCTGGAGGGGGGGGGGGGCACTTGGCCTTGTCCTGAGTAGGGGTGTGCCACGGGACCTCGAAAACCCGCACCCGTCGTACAAGGTGAAAATGGAGGCCCAACAAAACCCGTCGTACAAGCCGAGAGGCCGACTAAACACACCCCGTCACTGCAACTGCGTAATGTGACGTCATTTTTCTAAGTTAGAGGTTGCCGTGAACAAAAGTTGTGATTCTCAAAGTTTATGTGACAATTGATAAATAATCACGAGACAGTGGATAACCAAAATATTTCGGATCAAGAGATATTCATCTCGATTCTCGACAAATATAGATACATAAGTACACAACGTTTATGAAAAGGTGTAGACACTGGCAGAGTAAATATCACCGCACAACGGTGGCGACTTACACAGGAGGTATATACGTGTACCGGCGCTAGGTTGGTGCGTGCATGGTGAATAATTGGAACTCTGATAGTTTTGCATTGTATAGCAGGGTTAGAGAGGGAAACATCAGTGGTACTAAAATGACAGAGACAAATTGAAGGTTTTAGCATACGACGAATTAGCGATGCTTAATCATTAGGGCAGCGTCTTGGGCTGATATCCCTACGCCGAGTATTCGATTGTAATAAGAAGTCAAATTTAACGTGCGGTGAATTCGGGGGCATGACAGGAAGAAAGAAAATATTGCCTGACCTGTGTGTGATGCCGTCTGCTCCGAGAGTGCTCACTGAGTACAGGTGTGTTGGTCGTGACTCCTGTATGTCTCCTTCAACCGACGTACAGATGATAAGGCAAACACAAGTATTAAGCCAAACAACTGTGTTATCACGCGAACCTTAGCACGCCAGGTGAGACACACGTTTCTAAAGGTCAAGTAGTAAATCTCTGTCATGAACGATTATTGACAGGTAAGATGCTAGCGGACAATGTAAAAAAGGTTCCAAACAGAATCTCGCTCAGTGTGATGAGGTCTCGGTTGGGAGCGGCATTCGAGGTGGTTGTCATGACGCGTACCTGTCCTGATGATCTCCATCCGAACATCGTTTCCTCAGCGTTGTTACTCATTATCAAAATGTTTACCTTTGTTCTCTCCCCAGGTTTGGTAATTTCAGAATGGTGTATAGGTATTATCAAACCTCTGTATAAGAATTTAGGGGTTCCTGATAACACTGATAACTATAGAGGCATCACTTCAGTGAGTTGTTTTGGTCAAAGATTTACTGCATAAATAAGCGCTTGTCAAATTTATGATCACTAGCGACTAGGTGTATGATCATTGTGATCTATAAGGCATGTATAGCATCCGGGTTCTTTTCTTCTAATAGCGCCAAGATAGCAAGACCTGATTCAAAGACAGCATCTGACAGTTACACTTAAATCACAATACAACCTCTGACAGTTAGACTTAAATAACAATACAACCTCTGATGGCTGAACTGAAAAAACAATACAAAGTTATACAAGCACACAAGTGTTTCTGACCAAATAAGTTTGCATCACATCTTAACGACTGTATCATTACGGCGCCATGTGCGAGTTCTCATTGACAAAAGTGAGACGAATCAACGTACAGTTGAGGGTTTATAAATACTCGAACGTCCAGTGCTGGTTGTCGGAGGATTTGTACTCGTAAGGTACGATCTTAGCCCCGTTGGCGTCCTTGGCGCCCCTGATGTCCAGGCACTGAGAAGGGTCATTACGGTTCACAATGCGGTTGTCACACTGTCACACAGCAAAAAACAAAGCATTATGTCACACTATCACACAGCATTAAACAAATTATTATGTCACACTATCACACAGCATTAAACAAAACATTATATCAAAATGTCACACACCATTAAGCATAGCAGTATGGCAGAACGCAAGAAGGCATTAAACAGAGGATAGGGTCATGATGCCAGAAGGCATTTAACCGGGCAGTATCTCACACTTCCACATAGCATTACACAGGGCAGTATGTCACACTTCCACCCAGCATTACACAGGGCAGTATGTCACACTTCCACCCAGCATTACACAGGGCAGTATGTCACACTTCCACACAGCATTACACAGGGCAGTATGTCACACTTCCACCCAGCATTACACAGGGCAGTATGTTACACTGCCACCCAGCATTACACAGGGCAGTATGTCACACTGCCACCCAGCATTACACAGGGCAGTATGTTATACTGCCACCCAGCATTACACAGGGAAGTATGTCACACTTCCACCCAGCATTACACAGGGCAGTATGTTACACTTCCACCCAGCATTACACAGGGCAGTATGTTACACTGCCACCCAGCATTACACAGGGCAGTATGTTACACTGCCACCCAGCAGCATTACACAGGGCAGTATGTTTACACAGGCCACACCCACCAGCATTACACAGGGCAGTATGTTACACTGCCACCCAGCATTACACAGGGCAGTATGTTACACTGCCACCCAGCATTACACAGAGCAGTATGTTACACTGCCACCCAGCATTACACATTACACAGGGCAGTATGTTACACTGCCACCCAGCATTACACAGAGCAGTATGTCACACTGCCACCCAGCATTACACAGGGCAGTATGTTACACTGCCACCCAGCATTACACAGGGCAGTATGTTACACTGCCACCCAGCATTACACAGGGCAGTATGTCACACTGCCACCCAGCATTACACAGGGCAGTATGTTACACTGCCACCCAGCATTACACAGGGCAGTATGTTACACTGCCACCCAGCATTACACAGGGCAGTATGTTACACTGCCACCCAGCATTAAATAGACCATTATATGACACACTGCTACACAGCATTAAATAGAGCATTATGTCACACTGCAACACATCATTAAATATAGCATTATGCCACACTTCAATCCAGCATTAAATAAAGCATTATGTCACTCTATCTCCCAGCATTAAACAGAGAATTATGTCACACTGACACACAGCTTGTCACAGCGAGGCATGTCACAGCGAGGCATGTCACAGCGAGGCACGTCACAGCGAGGTATGTCACAGCTATGAATGTTACAGAGAGGCATGTCACAGCAAGGCATGTCAGAGCGAGGCATGTCATAGTAAAGTATGTCGCAGCAAGGCATGTTTACAGCGATGCACGTCGCAGTGAGGTATGTCACAGCGAGGCATTGTATCAGACAGAATAAGACGATGAGGCACGATGCGTCCGTGATATAGCGGTTAGAGACAAGCCGCTGATTGGTGGGACAAACAACATACCTTAACCCATTGCTGGTGGGGGCTTCCTGGGTGGTAGTCGTTAGTGGTGGCCACCTTTCCTGACAGACGCACAATCAACATACACATATATGAAGTAAAACTGGCCATGTTAGCAAGAATAGCCGGCCAGTGGTTAGCCTGCTCTACGTAGTGATAGGCATACTATTTCTATGACGCTTGACCAGCTCGAGGAGTTAGTCTTACCGCTGTTGTCGATGGCGCAGTCGTTGAGCTTCGAGGGGATGACGCCTGCAGTCTGTAAGCTCTCCCGTTATATAATACCTGTCGTTCGACTGTCATCTCGCAATGAATGAGAGTTACCGAAAGATATGGCCAGATGTTGCGCGCGAAACTTACTGGTAATCGAATGAGAAAAGTTGGTTGAGGCGGCCGTTGAAATCCCATGCACAGACGCGCGCACCGGGGTCAGTCTGGTGGTCAGCGATGTCCAGCACGGGGTCGGGGTTCTCTTTGTTCTGAATGCGGTCGCCACAAGTCATCCACTTCTGCATCAACTCGTGTGGGTTGAAGTCGTTGAGCGTCAGACAGTCACCTTAACAGTCACATAACAGACCAACATCCATGAATATTATCGCCCTTCTACCATGGCAGTCACGGAGAAGGTCAATGTGGGGTGGGTCTGTGGTGTTTGTTTGTACGAGAAGGTTAATGTGGGGTGGGTCTGTGGGGTTTTTTTGTACGAGAAGGTTAATGTGGGGTGGGTCTGTGGGGTTTGTTTGTACGAGAAGGTCAATGTGGGGTGGGTCTGTGGGGTTTGTTTGTACGAGAAGGTCAATGAGTTTGTGGGTCTGTGGGTTTGGGGGAAGGTCAATGTGGGGTGGGTGTTGTTTGTTTGTACGAGAAGGTCAATGTGGGGTGGAGTCTGTGGTACGTGTTGTTTGTCTGTGGGGTTTGTTTGTACGAGAAGGTCAATGTGGGGGGGGGGGTGGGGTTTGTTTGTACGAGAAGGTCAATGTGGGATAGGTCTGTGGTTTGTTTGTACGAGAAGGTCAATGTGGGGTGGGTCTGTGGGTTTGTTTGTACGAGAAGGTCAATGTGGGGTGGGTCTGTGCTGTTTGTTTGTACGAGAAGGTCGATGTGGGAGGGGGTGGTGTTTGTTTGCTCGAGAAGGGTGGGTCTGTGGTGTTTGTTTGTTTGTACGAGATGCTCGTGGTGGGGTGGGTTATGCAGTGTTCGCTTGTGCGAGATGTTTGTGGTGGTGGGGTGGGTCTGTGGTTTTGTACGAGATGCTCGTGGGGGGGGGTCTGTGGTGTTTGTACGAGATGCTCGTGGTGGGTGGGTCTGTGGTGTCTGTTTGTACGAGATGCTCGTGGTGGGGTGGGTCTGTGGTGTCTGTTTGTACGAGATGCTCGTGGTGGGGTGGGACTGTGGTGTCTGCTTGAACGAGATTCTCGTGGTGGGGTGTGTCTGTGGTGTTTCTACGAGATGTTCGTGAAAGGGTGAGTAATAGTGTTTGTTTGTACGAGGTGCTCTCTGTTGGTGGGACCATATGGTGCATTGACTAACATGTGCGCGATACCGCGCGTAAGGTTTGCGCTGACCACGGGTCGTTATCGGCGGGTTTATCTTCCATATACCAGGTCCCACCGTTCAATCGCAACAATTCGATCATTTTGACCAATCAATGCGTCATTCGACATATGGTTGCCGGCAAGGCGGAGTTGTGGGAGCTGGGGCAAGCCCCCTGATAGGCGTGGTAAGATTGCGAGCAAAGAGAAGAGGCTCGTCGTTATCGCGCTTACGCCTATCAAACTTAATCTCTATCTTCCAAGGGTATCTTGTTGTAATTTCGTACGGGGAAATCTTCAATCTTGTTTCACAGCGGGCAAAGGTCAAAGGTCTGGAGTTGAAATAAAGCTGTGATGATGTGATTAAGATATGATAGGGTGCTGTGTTTATGCATCATGCCCATTTAGTTGGCTGTTCGATAGTCATGTTGTCTGAAACCTAATTAAACATGCAGTAAGTCATAAACCTCTTTAATTGATGGTGCAATTGTATTTAACATCTTAGGTGTCATAAATTTAACCGTGAACGGTATTTTTCATCGGATCTGCTTGCTTGTGTCATATATAGTAAGGGTGCAAGGCATTCGTTAAATAGATGGATAACCGCAATCTGAATTTGAACTGATTGTAGCAAAGTTAAAGCTGAATCATTTGATAAAATTAGAGCATGCTTAAGATGAAGCGATGTTCTGTTTTGCCCTAAATGCAAGGCGCCTATCTCCATGTCGGTTGATAAGATGAATGACCCACCACGCGATGTGCCCGCAGGTTACCATACTTGCCACGTTCACTTAAGTTGACAATTTGAGAGTCACGGACGCCTAAGCACAAATAACAGAGATTTAACAGGACAAATGATTCATGGGTAAAATCATGTTTTAACTCCTATGATCCCTGGTACATAGCGCTGGTTTGTATATACATTAACAGTTCTTATTTAAAACAACATCTATTAATGACAAGCTTGAACCGCAATATAATCCCCCTTGATAAATATCTCATAGAATGCTGAACCTTGGTATGCATACTGTATTATGAGAATCACCACGCAAGGTCTAGACCATTATTAACTTACAATCAGACGCGCATATATTCTCATCTGAATAAATTCAATAATAAAAAAATATATTACTTTAATTGATTAAGCTCAGTGTTCTAGAAGTCAATGCATTCGCATTGCATGTAAATGTACCGCAACGGTTTGCTTGATAACAAATATGTGCCCTTTTGAAATTACCCACCAGGTTTCATTTTCATCATCGCTTGATTCACGCTGTTGTCTATTAGTTCCCTCGTTTCTTTGTGTCCCCAAAACGGCATGACACCGCACGAATAATTGTAATTATACAAGCTGTGAGAAACATTGCGCGATTAAGTTAAAAATTAGTTATCCTTCTCCATTATCCACCATTACGCCGCATATGAAAAAAATGTCACTTATCCACGAGGAATCACTCCCCGTGGTCAATGAATATTGCAAACACTATGCAGCCTTAATCTTTACTTATATTATATGGATCTAAAGGTTGTGTTCTGCACTTGCTATTGCAAACGATTGACAACTTGAAATGGTTCCATACCTGATTATATCATTATTGGTCGCTACATTTTGTTTGGTATAGGTTTAAAACTGTGCTCCAAAGATTTGAAACTGTGGATTCTCCAGAGATTTGAAAAAAGCAATTTGTTGGAGACATAACTCGATGCATCTATTATCTTGCGATGGAATATCAGAGAGTAAACTGGAACCAGGAAAACTAATTCACCTTTCAAAATCCTATACAAATTTACAACATTAAAACGCTGTTGCGACAAAGGATTGGGTCAGTGAGTGGATGATTGCGCAGGTCGATGGGTATTACGCTAAACTCAATATGTTTCACATTATGGCGATAACTGCATCATCACATTATGCTCATCTATCTTGTCCTGGAATGCATACTTATGTTTTACCAAAGACTGTGGTATCTCTGCAGAAGGTTTTTTTTACATCGAATATAGGCACAGTATGGAATATTGAACGCCAATACTTCCCGCTCAATAACGCGAAGTTTATCCCCTGATAATGTAATAGGCTTTACAGTTTGCTGAGCCTGCTGAACAACACACAAAGCCCAAATGAACAAGTAAACAAATCAAAGAATCTAGTTGAGGATATTTAATTATACAACAAAGATATAGATGATAAAGGTACTCACATACACTAAACGTTTAATTGCAAACTATATTTGATCCTTTTTACCTGTTTTTTCCGGCTGCATTGGCCTAAGTAATGCTAGGCATAGCAATGCAGCTAATATGATTACATAAAAGTATGATTCCAGTAATCGGCTGGTATTTGTTGGGCAGTATACATCGGCAATTAGGATGTGTACTTGTCTAAAACCCTGACGGCATTAAGATAACACAGCCTTTGCAACTGCGATTGTTCAATGAGCAACAAGGAAACAATTCACTGCGGTATATGAACATGCGGGTTGCAATAATGTATAAAATAATTGACATGCAATTTCAATGCTTGAGAGTTTAATATATGGAACGTGCGTGTTGTACTTACCCACTACGTATGTTCTAATAAATTTAGAGGAAAATAAATCAGAATTATTTAGATATTGGGATCGAACGAATTACTAGTGTAGATTTAGATCAAATTATCCTTATAGAATACTTGCGCTTTATACTTGCGCTTCGTATTATATATCGGTTTTGATGTAATAATTCACCGGTTACTAACTACGTTGTTATGCCCTTCGCGTGTATGCATAGTAGCGTAACCTCGGCAAGCGAACGTTATGAAATATTTGCCGTTCCATGGTATGATTAATCGTGGTATAATGAACACCAGACACAAACATCAATGTAACTTTAAAATCATGCATCGCTTACGTATGCCGGCACAGTAAGCATCAATGTCGCGGTAGACAACTATGTTTTGTACAGCTTTATCGACGCTAAGTTAAAAGATTGATTGGCGTACAACAGTCATTTGATTGTTTTGTAGGTAAGGTGCGTTGTTTCACTAAACCAATATTGAAATGTAAAGCAATACACAGAGGAGCCCTCCTGCACGAATATTACGTTTACATGAACAAAATTATCCTAGCAACCAACATTCCAAAGTCACAATGTCTAGTGCTTGACTGGGTTTTGCTCTTCTACGTAAACTTCTATGTTCACTTCATATAAGCCGCTCTCGGCAGTTTCGTGTAATAAAATAATGGTAAAACGTAATAACAGCCTTCAATAAACAGATGCGTTCACAATCGATTTTGCCTCCGTTTTGCCGAGAAGGAATGTACCGCCATGCTGTCAAATGTGGTGTTCCAATGGTACAATGATAATAGCCGCGTGCACATGGTAATGCAAATTATCTTTATATGGCGTGGAGCGTCAATTATGGGCAACCACGTCCCTTTGTGAACATTCATTACTCATACAAACTTATCTGTTTTTCTTACGTAGCTTGTCATTCAGCATCAAAACGTTAAACTGACTAGGTGTCTAAAATACCTTAACAGAGAAAAGAATTGCAGTTGTAGAATCATTACGCACAGAAGTTCCACACTTAATATGTCAGTAATTGTAAGTCTAACGGTGCATGTGACTGTAGTTTCCATTGCACTTCAATGTGCTGTTAAGTCAATGCATGCAGATGTTTCCAACCAAAATTAATCTGCTAGATGTGTGCCTGTAGCATGCGTGAAATGCGCATATCGCTTTATGCGAGCAAAACAATATTCATAAGCAACTAATTTGATTGATAGCTACTATGCATTGATTTCGTTGTAGTATTTACCACGTGGGTAATATGTAAGATTGGATTAAGCGTCAGATTCAATAAACGTTCATAATGAAACAGATTATGCCGATGATACATTTGAACGTTTCAAATGATAGCGTTAATGGCTCTTGTACAAATGCAATCCCCTTATAACTCCATTCTCACCAAACTAGTCGTGTAATCACATCTGTGTGAAGATTAACTTGGCAGCTGTACTGCGGGAGATACAGATTGCCTGTTCAGTCCGCTAGATATGTATACGTATCCTACAAAATGATAAATAGTTGTACAAGCTAGAGATTGCGATCAAATGGCAGCCTGATTAAACCATTGCCGCCAAATGGCTGTCGAAGCACACTTGCCAGTCTTCAAGAGCAATGTAAGTTAAGAGCTGTTTGCCCGGCTTACGAGACTTCTAATAAAACGACGACGTTTTTATAGCTTGAGGTTTATGCTGCTCCGTAGCTGTGTAGGGCAATGGGGGTTGAATAGACGTAATAAGGTCCTCAGCTGAAGCCTTAATATATGGATCGCACGAACGTTCAAAATATCGCATGTAACAAATGTACTAGCTGTCAGGAGCTGTATATCGTCTTTCGTTTCTTATTTTTTTTCCTTTATTTTGGGTAATATTATCCACCCGAAAATCCAATCACTCGACATGGATAGCACTAGCATGACAATGTTTACACAGACTGAGCAGATGCAAACAATGATATCCTTGAACAGACACATAGCTATGAAACTAAATACAGAAATAGTTAGCTTATCATCCCATATTTTAGCTAGTTCCCGATTGCCAGCGTTACGACTCATACATGACATTGATCATGCAAAAATAATATCGTTAGCGGTCTTTTCTGCCTTCAACAAACGCGTCGTTTGATGTATATTTTAGCATTGATTTTCATTTGCAAGACATCAATATCACTAACTATATATAGCGGCAGTTTTGAAGATACTGCATGTGCAAACCTGAGGCGAGCACTGTACCTACTGCGTATTTGATGGCGTCATATTAAAATTAGACATGTATAAACAGCATTATATATTGAATAATACTTTTATTTCGTCTGATATGCATTTAAAAGATTTATTTGCGTATGCACACACAGATTTCGAATCACTTGGTAATACTTTCGTTAAAGGTGAGCATAAAAGTCCCTGATTGGAAACCGTGAGTTATTGATGCTGCGACAGCTTTTAGTCGGTCCGCTTATCTGGATGAGTTTGACGCAAACGATTCATCTATAGCATTCTAGATGCTACAATTGTTAATTATCTAAGTAATTACATATGCATACCTCTGTTGAACGCAAAATTATTGGGATTGGTGTCACATGCATGTTGACAATATTTTGGCTTATGCTTTGCGTCTGAGTCCTACAAAGGAAATGGTGTGATCTTAGCAGTTACACGTAAGTGACAGCATTCTATGAACAAACTATATCCATCATCGCCTTAATGTAACTTTAAATTCACAAGTGATGGTACATACTAACGGTTTATTATGATGCAGTAGACAGAGCAGCATAGATCCATGAGGCGTCATATGTGAATATCATCGACTCAGTACAGTGAATATGACATATTGGTATGTGGAAAAAAGCATTCTTAACAATATTATTATATCATCGATTTATTTGCAGGTATATTAGGTATATAATGTTGAGAACTTGTAGAAGAGAAATTGCTTCAAAGTACCATACGTCGCCAGGAAATTATTGCTGCAGTTTCATATTGACAATTCAGCCCACCACATCACACGGTTTAATGTTGTTTCTTGCATGTATGCTTTTGTGTGAAGAAAAATATAAATAACCAGATTAAGCTTTGTCTATAGTAGCTTAGAAGGTACTAAATTTATAAGTGTAAAAGTTTATTAACAGTTGAAAACTGAGATTGTGTAACATGAACCGGTCATCCCCTTGGCAACAGCTGACACCGATCTTACGTAGTCATTTAATTTAATCACATTATCGAAAAAGTATGGGCAATTTTGATTTCACACATTCGAGCGGTTGACGTAAGAGATAAATTGCGCCTTAGATATTTTATTCTAAATCAGTGTAAAGTTTAGCGTATTTGTCGGCAAATTAGTCAAAATCTGTGCTGGTTCCGAAATTGCATTCAATGTATAGTGTATAAAAACGTTTGCCGATCCCCGTCTTTGATGAAGGTAGCACCAGTATCTCTTTTCAAGCCCGTCAATCGTTAACAAATATCCAATCATATAACATATGCCATGGTTCGCGAATCTGCATTGCAAGGCATTGTTACGTCACATATATGGATTGCATCAGTCGACCTTTAAAATTGGAAATGTTTGACATTGGCTGGGTTCATCGATGTAATGCTTCCATAATCCATACGTGTATCAGCGTCCAAATAAATAATTTGGAAATCAACTAAGAAAAATACTAAATAGCTTCGTGCTTTGATTCGAGTATGTGCTCACAGACAGATTTCTTGCAGTTCGCCAGCGTAATAAAAAAATGAGAAGCAAACAGTTCAGAAATGACGGTTTTCTCTATCAGAAACTACGCACTTGCGAGTCACCCGATTGATAAGGTTTTTTTTACTAATTAACTATTTGTATACCATATGATAAGCCCCGAACAATGCGACGGTGAGCTCTGCCAACATTGGGTTCGAAAGCTCAAGTTGTGCAGATATATATTGCTAATTCCGCTGCGGATCCATAACCATTAGTCTAATCGTTGTACCCAACTGGCCAATCATTGTTCATATAAATTATAACCAGGATAATCATGTATCGTATCGTTTTTTAGTATAGTGTGCTCATGATCCATTCTGTGAAGGTGCGCAACCTCAATAATTGGATACTTCAGATTCTTATTGCTCGTGCTGTAGCCAAAATGACACGCCTTTACTGTCCGAAAATTGTTGTGTGAGTTCGTGAGCTAGTTTGAATAACATGGCCATAATGAACACCAGACACACGCATCAATGTAACCGTAGAAATTATATATCGCTTACGTATGCTGGCGTAGTAAGCATCAATGTCGCGGCGGACATCTAATTTTTGCACAGTGTTATCGGCGCTACGCGAACAGATTGCTTAACGTACAGCAGTCATTTAATTGCTTTGTAGGCAAGGAGCGTTTTTGCACTAACCAATATTGAAATGTAAAACAATATGCAGTATATCGCCCGAATAAAACCATTTACTTTAACAACATGAAACTAGCCTATATTGCCATTATAAAGTCAAATTATTACCCCATGGTGAAACGTGTATCCCATAGGATGTCTAGTGCTTGATTGGTTTTCTGCTTTGCAATGTTTCGTCTCATAAAGTAATGGCAAAACGTAATCACAGCTTTTGATAAACGCGAAGCATGCTACACAGTTATGTGATCCATCACTTGCTACCATTCACAGAATGACAACGGATGTTACGCGTGCAAATAACAATGTAATTACTTCAATATCCTTTCTTTCTTAAAGGATTTTACTATTTTACACTCAGTGATCCGGAACTTAAAAAGTCTCATTATTCTACAAGCCACAAATTCCATGCCGCATTTAATCCTAGTTTCATTAGGCCATATTTTAATGTTTGGTTTCTGTACGGGGTTTTCTGACCAAGACATGTGCATGATACCTATCGATGCAAAATGTAGCAGATTTCAGTCGAATTTATGATTTATTATTTCACGATGTAACTACAGTCACATGATAATTTAACCTGCTCTTAAACGGCCTTTAATATTGTGCGTTCAACTAAACGTGATCGGCCGATAGCTAGCTGGCCGTTTTATTTTACGTAACACTGTTATGACGTAAGCTACTATAGATCCAAACGAGACTAGTGCCTTGGTCCTCTTTGCACATATATTTCAAACACAGACCCTTATAAAGCAGTTGCTCCGATAACATAGAAACAAGAACCGCTGCTGTTCTGCATTTAAGAGCTGTTTGAATAATACCATATGCACTCATCAGTGACAAAACCACGCACATATACGGGACAGCATTGGTCGATGTTTTATATTGAGACAGCAACGAAGCTAAGCCGAGGAACCAAAATAGCTCCCTCTATATTCATTCATTGCTTTAAAAACCCTAATCAGAAATAGGGATCAGTCAGTGCAAAGATATAATATCACATAAATGAACGCGTACTTAAATGGATCAGATACGCAACCCTGTGGATGCAAGATAGACTTACGAATGTCAATGAGTTTGATCGATGGTCTCACAATCTATGCACAATTCTGTGGCCTCTTCCCCGCAGCAAGCTAACGGCGAGCGGCTGGTCCTCATTGATATAAATGTTCGAATGCGTATATGTGATGCAGTATAACCCGCCATAGACGTATGTGTTATTGGGATATCATTCGTCAGATTTGCGACTGTTGGGAATTGCATATGATTGAGCTCGGTGATTGTGTCAAAATGTTATACATTAATATTTGATTGCGGAAGTCGGTAGAATTGGACAATAAGATATTCCTCAAGGGAACAGTAAATGCGTGCCTAGTTGGAAAAATATATTCACATTTCATCGCTGTGTAATAGTATAATTTGATAATTTTTCAAGCTGATTGCACTTATCTCAGAAAGGATCCTTCATGTAAGTATGGCCATATCGCAACTGATTCAGTGCGACATGGCTCTAATTATGAGATATCTGCGCACATCTGACAAAAATAAATATCAGCTCGTATAAAGTGCAACGAACATCAACTATTAAGCGATTATCACATTATCAATGTCGCCTTTAGTCGGATTGTCAACTCTATCTAGCGACATAACCCAGCATAGTATGTTATCTACTACATTGGATAAGGATACAATATGCTGTGATTTGTTTGGAAAATAGGTTCGTATAAATAAACAATCATTCTAATGCACTGCTTAAATAAACATAACCATTCCAAATTACAAACTCGCTCATAAATAGCGATAAACATCGTTATCAACCTCGACATTGTTAGCAGTTAGAACTGATTATCAAATCTTTATATTCTTTTGTACCTGGTCCCTACATAAAGTAACTTCACCTGACGGAATACATTACCACCAAACACCGAGCACAGTATATTCAAGTGAGGTTGAGAAAAGTTGCGCACAACCATAACTGGAACGCGAGAAGTAAAAAATCTATCTGAGGTCTTCAGTGATCAATTTACAAATGCGTTCGTCGAATTATAATGCTATTCACAATAGATGTAATCACTGAAAACGTTATGCAGTCAACAAAGCAGCTATTGATACATTTTGTAAAGCAGATGTTGGCTATTGTACTAGAGCTGGTAGTGAAAAAATTGCGTCAAAGAGACCTTTTTTAAGGAAAGTTAGGGGATGGCTATAGATTGTATAACCAGAGAAAGAACGTTCACTGTTCTGTCAATTGGATTGGCTCGAGTGTTACAAACCTCATAAAGGCACGGTGTATGAAATAATAAAGCATCGGTAATCGGCTGGTAGTTGCAATTCCCTATATATCAGCAATTAAGCTGTTTGCGTCCCTAAAACACATATGGGTGATACTAAGCATTATGACAGCATAGCCTTTGGCACACCGATTGTACTGCAAATAACAATAAGACAATATATCATCTGTTATGTGTTTACTTAAATATGCTGCAACAACATTTCTGTCGTACACCGGCGCATTTATTATTCAGGCCGAAAAACGTTAACCAACACTACTATGACCAACAAGGGAATAAATTGTTCTTGGATATGTATACATGTTTCGCAATACAATATAAAATATTTGACACGCAAACTCGATGCTTGACAGTTATGTTTGTGAATCGTATTAGTCATAGCAGTTCTATTGGTCTGCTATCATGAATTGCATACGAGTAATGATAGTGTAAGCGAAGATGGTGCTAAATAAGTATTGAGATACAAACGACGTACCTACAGAGGAAGGAAATACATCAGAATTCTGTGGATATTGATGTAGAACGAGAAAAAGTGTGCTTCTTGCTCAATTTACACTTTTATAACATTTAGTGCTTCATACTTCCGCTTTATTATATAAATCGGTTCGAATGTAATAATCAACAAGTCAATGACTGCATTTTTGTGCAATTTAAATTTTCTGGATGGCAGCATAACCTCGGACAAACGATTGGTATAAAATATACCTGCCATGGTACGAATTTTAATGGTGTAATCAACACAAGACGCATACACAAATGTCGCGGTAGACATGGTATATAACTCATGTATGTTGTTATAGAAACGGGTTTTTCTATATTTTGTACTGTTTTATTAGCATTAAACAATTAGTGCGAGGGACAATAGCCTTGAGATTGTTTTCACTAACCCATAATGAATTGCAACACAGTAGATCACTCTTGCATAACTGCCCGAATAACTCGTTTACTTAATGAATCTAACAAGCCACACCTCAATGCGAAATTTGTATCCCATTGGCTCATTTGTGCTTGACTGTATTTTAGCTCTGCAGAGTTCAATACTATGCTCACCTCAACAAATTCTATCTCGGTAATTTTGCTTAATAACACAAAGGCAAAAAAAAGTGTTTCATCAGGTGGTACTATTAAGTGAATGGCAACGAAAGATACGCGTACAAACAAACTTCTATTTGCATCGATATAATTCCCTCTTGATGTGATTTGATTATTTTGCCCTGAGGTCTCATTATTCTACCGAAGGAAAATCTCGCGTAGCAATTGTTTTTGCCTAGTGCACGCTTTTCAAACCCTTAATACTTTGTGTATTAACTTCAAGCATATAGGTAAACAGGCCTAGCCATTGCGTTCTATGCAGCTTGTAAACAAACTTGATATTTGTTCCTTCATTGACTGTCATTTCGAACTGGATCAATGTATTTTACATTGGGCAACATTTTGGCGGGTCTCGATTAGCCAAATGCACCAGTTGCCTTTGTTACCGCACAAATTTATTAACCCATTTATACTATTCCGTTACACAAAATAGCGCGCCACCAACGTGCAAACCAAGAATCGTAAGTCTACAAACTACAGTGTTATTAGGCCACATTTCAATGTTTGTGTTTAGTACTAGGTAAATCTGACCAGGATATGCTAGTGACACTAATGGTTGCTAAATGCAATAGATTTTAGTATAAATGCATCATATCCCACTTAACGATGTGATTTTAATCTTACAATAAGATCGTCTGCACCCAAACGGCCTTTGATATTTTGCGTCATCTTGAAATAGATACTGAATAGAAGCCCATCGCAAAAACTGCGAATATGCGTACAGTGTCTTTGATGGTGTATGTTCGAATTCAACACATTCCAATCACGTTTACTTTCCATTATCCAATATGCACCAAAATTTATGGGCGGAATAATGTAGTTATCTTGGTTCAATGTACTTCCCGCTATTAGGACCGGTAGCACCATCATAACATTTTACATAGAAACGACTGATTTTACATAGAAACGACTGACTTCACGTTGGACAAGCGAGAGATTGCGATCAAATGACTTTCTGATTAAACCATTGCTGCCAAAATGGCTGCAGAAGCCCTCCTTCAAGACCTATAGAACAATGTACTTGGATAGGTTTTTGCTCGGCTTACGACGGTTTTAATAATGCAACGACGTTTTATAAATTACGATTTACGCTGCTCCGTAGCTGCGTAGGGCAATGAGGGTTAAATAGACGTTATAAGGTCTTCAACTGAAGCCTTACGTAACAAGCGCATGAAAACATTCAACTGTTTGCGGAAAAATTACTGCGTCTACTCGTGCATCACCTCTTTACCCGTTCATAACTGAATGAAGAAATAAGGCGCCACGACGGAAAATGTTAGGACAAATGTTAAGACAAATGCACCCAACAATTGTTTCTATGATAATTGCGTTTCGGTCGAACAACGGACGCAAGCAAACCAAATTTCTCCCTCTAGATATTTTGGCTAATTATCACACTTGCCAATTAAGTTAGCAGGCGGCTGCAATTCTCACAATACTACCTTAATTGCATGACTGATAACGGTACGGGTCGTATATGGTGCCGATGAGAGCGTCTTAACGGGGCAATATTGAGTGAGTGAGTTAATAATGTCTGATGTAAACGCGTTATGATACATGCAAGTGGAAGCGTAACTTTTACTGCGCGAATAAATTCCAACATATTTATTAATGCCTACAATGATATTTTCGCATAATCAATATCGTGTATGCATCATAGTGATGATAATCGGGACAAGCTAACATACGGGATGATAAGCCAACTAATTATGTATTGAGTTTCATAGCTGTGTGTTTGTTCATGGGCATCTTTGTTTGCTTTAGCTTTGTCCGTGTAAACATTGGCATGCTTATGCTACTCATGTCAGTGATCGGATTTTCGGGTTCTGTTTGTTATATTCGTGGATACTATAACTCAAATGAAAGGAAACCGAGCAGTAAACCAAAGACGATATAAAATTCATTACACCTAATACATTTTTTTTACCTGCGCTATTTTGAACGGTTCTTGTGATCCATATATTTTATTGTTTTCAAGTAGCCATAATATGATATTCATAAAACAGCTCACTCGCAGGTGGTGTTTGAGATTAAGCGATTTGCTCAGGTAACATCAGTTTGTTGAACTATTAAGAGGCAGCCGTAATCTACTTCTAGTGTATATGGTTTAATTGGCTGCTCGAGCTAATTTGACGTAATTTCAAATGCGTCTGTATTCAAATGAATCACCGAATGTATCCTATTCCACTAGACTAGAGGGAAGTTTCACACTGCGAAATATGCAAAGCTCGTAGAAAACCGGAAACCACAGAATCAGTTCAGTAACATAGGTTGTTCTATATGGATAACAGGTGAACGGATTGATTAATCGATGTTTTGCTTACAATTGTCAGGAAGATAAAGTAACTGATAAAGCAGCAAGTTTGGTTCGCCCTAACGTCTTAAGCAAATTAAACACTGTCAGAGATAACAAGTTGGAATTTGCAGACATATGCCACCAACACTGTTTTAATTCAATATAATTCGCACACTCTGTAAAATGGTAGTATTTCCGCACAGAAGATGACAACAATCTCTATGGTGAAGCAGCGCACAACGCGGACACACAATTTGTATGTTTGTCAATGATTAAATGATGAAGTAATACCACGATACTGATAGTGTAATCAATCGTTCTGATACTGCATTAACATAGCTACAAAATCACTTTGAATAAGGTCGAATGCCGAAAATAAGTACTAAAATCACATATCGACATCCAGGATTGTTTTTTATCCCTGCCATTGTGGCGGAAATTTAACAAACATTTATTGGCCCCGATTAAGAACGTCAACTTGTTGCGAATGCTCTTTGGGGAAAACGATAAACACATTTAAATATTTATTTCGCCAACAGAAAAATGCAATCCTCATCAAATTTATGTTTTTGCTGACTTTTAAAGGAATTGTAATCGGGCATTGTCTCATTATTCATATACATTATAAGCGTAACCAATCATTTAATGGTATAGTGTGCTGATGATCCACTGTGAAGGCAGGCAACCTCAATAATTGGGTGCTTCAGATACTTATTTCACATGCTGTATCCCAAATAAAACGCCTTTATTTTCCATCAATTATTATTGTGTGAGGTCGTGAGCTATTTTGAATAATTGCGCTAACAATGCACCTCATTACACATTGCACAATGCGGTCAATGAATGCTCCTATTTCATTACAAGTTGAATTCACTTCCCCAATAAATCAAATTACACACATTTGAGTCACCATCAGGAGGATGATGAACACGACCCTCCGAAGATTTGATTCGATGAACACATGCCCAAACATAATACATAATTTAAGAGTGTAGGCTGCCGCGCATAAGGCATTATAATCAGAGAATTTATGGTAACAAAAGTGCCTCAGCAAATTTAATTGCGCTCCCTCATATTTCTGAGTGCCACTCGAGTCAGTCTACATATGTATATATATATATATATATATATATAGAGATATATATATATATAGAGAGATATATATAGAGATATATATAGAGAGAGAGATATATAGAGAGATATAGATATAGAGAGATATATATATATATATAGAGATAGAGAGAGATAGAGATATATAGATATAGAGAGAGAGATATATATTCTAGAGATAGAATATATCTATATATATATATATATATATATATATATATGCTATATATGTATTTATATATGTATATAGATATATATATATATATCTATCTATATCTATATATATATATATTCCTCTATATATAGAGCTATAGATATATATTATATATATAGAGATAATATATATATTTATAAACAATATATATATACGTATATACATATGTATACATATACATATTTATATATATATAGAGATAGATAGGGATATATATTATATTTATATACACATATATATATACATATATAGAGGTGTATACATAAACACATATTTATATCGATATAAACATAGGGAGAGAGAGAGATATATAGATATATATATATATAGAGAGATATCTCTATATATATATATATATATATATATATATATAGATATATATATATATATATAGATTATATATATGGGAGATATATGAGATATATATATATATATATGTATAGAGATATACATATAGATATATATATATATATATATTCATTCTGTACATATATATATATATATAATATATTGATATATATATATATATAGATATTGAATATATATATATCTATATATATATATATATATATATATGTAGTATATATATCTAATATATATATATATATAGTATATATATATATATCTCTATATATATATATATATATATATATATATATATATATATATATATATATATATATATATATATATATATATATCTATATATATATGTACATGTACACGCCTGCGGCGGCAGGTAGGATACGTAATGTTTAAATGCCATAATCGTCTCTGTATGTAAGCGCGTCTGAATGACCCAAAAGTGGTCGTCAAACATTTGTTGTAAATAAAAATCGCTATATGAACTTCTTCTTAAACGCTAGTCTGACACCTTGCATTGTAACAGCAGTAGGAATCCCACGCACCCAATCCAAAAAGATCAGTTCGCGTGTCGCCCATCTGCTGAAACTTGTGTAAAATACACTGGTAGCTTGTTAGTTTTTCAAAAGCAGATGTTATAAGGAGTTTACTGCCACCTGCGAGAAATATTTGGTAACCCGGACATAACAATTGAAATCTCATGATGACGGAATACATGAGGTGTAAGATCAAGCACTTATGCACAGCAACGCCAACCATAGAACAAATGACGACAAAAGTTAATCTTCTGAAGCCAGACATAATACTATTGTAGTGAACGTTTGCGACACCGGAAAGTTTGGCCTCACCTCTGGCTGCAGGCTGGTAACGTTTATGTCGAGGTTTTACAACACTTTGTCGACATTTCATTTAAATCGAAACCACATGCATTTGTTTTTGTATAGCAGCGGCGTGACCCATGTCAATATGCATTATTAAGATCAGCATTTGCGCTTGCAACAATGAACATATGATATAAGCCGCAATAGGTCGTGTGAGTCGTCCCATACCGTGTTGCCACTGATGAGAACATATGCTATGCCATATAGATAACGTCAAATTAGTTTTATCAATTAATATCTCGGCCTCTTCTCTTAATCAATTTCTATAGCAATAGCAATTTCTGTCGGCAATTTCTTGTTATAAGTTGTAAAGCTTTTTCACAGTGATCACAATTCAGTTGTAGAATCTCGCAAGTGACACAATGAAGAACAATAGTGTTCAGTAGTGTTCTTATGATGCGTTGCAGAGTAAAACGCAGACCAGTGTAATGCAATGCTTAATTCAACAAACGATGCGAATTTAGCCCTGCACTGTACACAAAAACCTCGTCATAATTTTAGATTTTCGGCGTGCTGCTGCAATAAACAGATAAATGCAGTGTCTATATTGCTTCCGGAGTCGAGCCATCAAATAGGTTTCTCTATTGCATAAATGCTTTACCAGCGCTAGGCTTTTGTTTTGCTGAGAGACTCCCAGTGCATATAGTTCATATTAGTTATAGTGCACATATAAAACCAATGTTCAAAGTATGTACGCCAGGGTAATTTTGACTCTCACTATTGACAAGCCTCGCAAGGTTCTCATTGTGTACCTGTTATTGGGAATTGCGTTTCATTACGTATTTGTCTGGTAATCTCATTGCAATACCACCTATGGCTTTTTTGGTAATATCATCAAACGCTATATTGTAAGTTAATACTGCGTATCTTTGCGCTATGGATAATTTGCGGTTACATTGTAACATTGTACATTGTTACATTTTTTATGCTATTGAATTCTTATGGAAGTAAAGCCAGTCACATAACAATCACAGGTCTAGTCAGGCTGGCAATGGTTGTTTTCGCAATTACTTATAATTAATTCAATTTGGCATGCCTGGAACACTCTGCGACATAACTTGAATTCTTCATGACAATGCATTGCAGCTGATGTTCGTTGTACCAGATGTTTCGTTAGCGCTAATACGACCTATTCTGGTAAAACCCATGGATGATACCCATGACAATTCGCTACTTCTGTAGCGTTTCAAATTCGTATTTTACAATCACTATCCTAACCAATATGCGTTGTACATAGTATTGTGTGGTTCGCGATAATAACAGATGGTCATGCTTTTTTCAAACACATTTTCGCAGTCATAGGCATGATAACCTGCTCTTTAACAGGGTATGCTTACATAGATACTCATAATGCAACAGCGAGATTCTTGCCTTATGTAACTGCGCCCTTCCCCTGTGCACAGGGCGCAAAATATTGGCCATTGTTAAAGGCCCTCGCCATTTTCGCTAATATAAATCTTCGTGGACAACAACGTATTTGTCGTATTTGTTGTCGACCGACCCAGGCTGAGGCAGATTTGATGCGCGTGCTCAGGTTAGTTTTGTAGTGCTCGCTCTTAGACGGATCTTAACCAGACATATAAATGCACATCGTGAAAGGTTAAAGAGTATTCATTATGCAGTTCGAAAGTTGATGCGTCTTGTTACTTCACTCACTGGAAATATATCCGGAAAAGACTGCATAAAAAACAACAGCAGTTACATAGGCATGTAACAAGCATTGCAGTCAATAAAACAAAGAGGATTTGCTGAATAAATACCAGATGAATGAAAACAGTAATGCCGCTGCAATCTGAGATTTTTATCTCACAGTGCACTCACTCGCAGTCCAATTCTTGCACCCACAAAAGATAAATCAGTGCCTCTTTTCTTGCTACTATACACGATATTCACATACCGCATGTAACATACATCATTCATACGCTGTCTAATGTCATTTTATGGCCTGTGCCGTCCATCAACAGGGACTGAAATATCTGCTGTCGTATTTTCCGCTGCGTTGATCTAATGATGATGCGGTAACTACTCCTTTGTTGTATCCCGCTTTACCTCCATTCGGCTATAGACGAACACGAGCTGGTGCTGATCATTATAACTATTCACCATGTACAGAGTCTGAAATATCTGCTATTGCATTTTGCGTTACTTTGTTCTTACACTGGCGCTGTAACTGCTCCTTTGTTGCATCACGCTTCACTTCCGTTTTGCCCTACCTCTCTATATCTCGTTGTAACAGGCCGGCTACGATCAAAAACTTAGGTGATACAAGATAACCACAGAAGATGTGCCAAATATGAAGGTGTACCTATCTGACTGTTCGCGTGAGATGCCACAGACTAGTAGAAGCTGAACATTATTCCATATCCCACCATTGATTTAATGCGATGTCTGTTCACAAAATAGTAGGCAACCAACAATTATATCTGAGCCACTTATAAGAAAACGAACAACAGACCGCCATTCAAATATATGATAGATTCCAGTATACGAATTACACATTACCTGATACAAAGCAATGTTTTGAGGTATAAAAGCCCAAAATGCGGACTTTCTAATTGATTACATTATATGTTAAATAAAATGCTAGCTCGTGGATAATCTGCTAGCGTGGACCAGCATTTAAGTCACACATGAAATGTACTTTAAGCAGCGTTGAGGATCGAACCTGCTCCATAAATTTCACCAGTCACCCACTTTATTCTAGCTGTCGGCGCAATCAAGCGAGTCTGGCAATTGTTCATTCGTCGCAAAGTGTAATTTAGCTCTTTCATTTGTAATTGTTTTGCGTCATAGGTTTGCTCCGTACTTAACGAGCAACATATCATTCGCATGCACCTCTATCTCAGTCGTGTTATCGATGGATAATTTAAAGTGCTCACGTTTTCGACCGTGAATGTTCGATGGTAGAGGACATGTTACAGCAAGAAGCGTTTTGCATCAATAATGTTTATGACAACAGCAGCTTCATCATTTCAAAAGCACCCACTTCACTATATTTGTTATTCGCTTTGCACCCATCAGCGTATATAGATTGCAATCGATTCCAAGTCTTTTGTGTTGGCATAAATAATGCACAGCGCATCAAATAAGTTAGCGTTGTCCCTGTGTGTTTATTCTGAATTATCTGGAAAGGAAATTAAAAGTCGCCGGATGAAAAGCCTATTTGCATCAACATTTTGCACTGAGGCGGTGATTCTTTAGACCACAGCGGCCTAACCATACCATAAGTATTTGTGAAAGTGCGGGTAAATACTAAATATTGATTTTTTGGAACGTCACGGTCTCCGCAGTTAGCTCGGACAACTGAACTGTCCCCATCGTCATATATTACTTGACGTGAAAACACCAACGGCATTCATTATAAACAGGGACCAGTGCAGACAAATAACAGCAAATTAGTCGACATCAAAAGTAATGAATATTGATGCAACCCTGCAGATACAGAAATCAAGATAGCCTCCCAAATGTCACTTCCATTATTGTGTAGTGAGAGAGGCCGTCACTGTTCATGAAAGAAACCAGATATGATAAAGTTGTGTGTGAACCGATTTTCGTTGGATTGCAATATAAATGGGGATGGGCACGAATGTCGGTATTACGAGCAGCCATATACAATGGTGATGATTCCCCGTGGTTTTTACCGAATTACACAACTACGTCAAATAATCTGGTAAAATACTATATCCGACACTTAATTGAATGAAGCCAGAAGTTTGATTTATGGTCTAAAATATTTCTGCAATCAATCCACGTTCACAATATCTCACCAGAAACTTACCAATAACACCCCGAGACGATTATTATGCGTTGCATAGAGCGTATGGTGAAGTATTCATCATCATTGTTTAGATATCTAGTAAATGATTTGCAGCTACTAAAACGTTTTTGTCTGACGCAGCAAGCTTGCCACTAGGTCGTGTAAGTCCACTGGTACCATACTTGTCGTAAAGAGACGTGGACCGGTAGAGCTGTTGAATTAACAGTATATTTACAGAAACCATACTACGCCACGATGTTGGATAGTCACTTATGGTTTAAATAATCTACCATCAGCAAATAAAATGGCTAAATAGTCAAATCACAATGCAATGAGGAAGTGAACTTCATGCAATGACAGTATCAATTATACCTATTGTTGTTAATTGTGTTTCTAGCTCATTAGTAATATTGGCTGCATAATGTTTCCACCAAATAACCCACAAAACGCAGATACGACATAATACTGACTCCGTTGTTGCAGATGTGATAGTCACGAATAGAGTGAGGTACACAGTAAATCGCTCGACAGTCATAAGAAGAATGGTTCAATGGAAAATATCCATATTCATGATTGACGATGCCGTTAATCATGCATATACTGGAACTGGTGGCTGATCAAAATGATTACCCGTCTCCTTCTATGTTGGAAAATAAATAAGACAAGGTTTGAAAGAATATATAATGTACCAATTAATGTCGCATTCCTAACTGCAACTTGGCGATCAATATTCTCTTTAAAGTTTTTGTTTGAAATGTCCCAAGAATTCACAGATGGAGATTGATCGCTAAGCTCCATCACTGTTTGGTGCTTACATTCCGACTTTTAGTATTTTTTATAATTCGTCAACATCAGTGGGTCGTGGATGTACAGTGCATATATTCACATTGCGAATAAATATGAACAAATGACAGAGATAGAACTGGGCAAATGATGCACGCTATAAATCATGTTGTATTTTCTACGAAGCCTGATATAAGGCGCGGATTTGACAATTACATAGCAAGCTTAATCCACAACAGAATCCTTCATTATACCATAAATATTTACAGATTCTGAATCGTTGGTAGGCAATCTGTATAATTAACAACACAGCGCTAAGGTCCGACCATTATGAACCTACAATCAAATACGCATCTATTCCAATTTGATTTAGTTGAATAATTACGATACATTAATATTTCAATTGATTATGCTCAGAGGGCTTGAGGCCAGTGCGATTGGCATTGTATGTACAACTCTTCTTAATAAGCCGTGAGAAACAATAGACGAACAGGTTAGAAATTAATTATCCTTCCCAATTATCTATCGTTAGTCAGTTGCATTTGTAGCATATGGCAAACTGTCAATTAACTACAGGTTTTCTCTCTCCGTTGTCATTGCATTTAGACCGAATTTTGCAGACTCCATCTTATGGGTTACCACCTTTTTGTTATGGTTTTATTGCAAAATGTCCCTATATCCTGAAATTATATAAAAGCGATTTAGACATGCATTTTATGCGATGAAATATCGTAGCG
>CM067351.1:25082950-25117950 GCA_034190875.2 Urechis unicinctus | reverse complement strand
GTTTTTGCTGACACTCAATGTTTAACCAGTACGTGTTACCAACATCCAACAGCGTTTTTGGCGTTGAATAATACCGGTGGAGCATGCTTCAATAAATTCATTTGGAACGAGAGCCGCACTCATACAAAATGTAATTTCATAGCCTCACCCTTGCACATTTGATTCATCTATCTTATTCCCCATTCTTTAATCACTTCACTGTTTCTGACTTGACAATGTGCTAAACATGACCGTGGTGCTTTTACATGACTGAGGTAGCGAACTATGGTTCTAATGGAGTGCAAATGTCGGTTTTGTTGCAGTACCGCTCGTCGTTTGAGACTGTAATATAAAGCGACAGCATAACAATCCTTGAGAACGGATCATATTAATAAACATGATTTGAACATTTGAAATCAATGGCACGACTTCCGTGTATTGTAATAACCTCATACATCATTGTCTCCGTCACGATTTGTCAACGGAAATCGTGTTGAAGACAAAGAGCACCCCTGTCATAAAACAGGAAGCGACATTAATGGAAATATAAATAATATTGTTAAAAACATTATCTTTTGCAAATTACCTTTCGGAAGTTCTAAGAAATCCATTGCACACGAAAAAAAAGCTGGAACGTTTCCATTCTTAGGCAATTGTATTCATCTTGCAAATTTATTGGCTGTATTGCAAGTCACCGAAAATATCGCGACCTTTACCCTCACAGGCGTCTCGCAGTCGGCGCCTATATCTCGTACGTTTTTACATCCGTTTGGGGTTTCCCCGCTCTGTTGTTTTGCGCTCCATATTTGTACCTATATCCTTTTGTTGTATTTCTGACGCTTGCCAGTATCGAAACGTGCCTCTGGTGAGGATATAGACTAGGTGGGGTTTGGCTGGGCTGCGTTTGAATTGCTCATGACAGCATGAATATCCACGCATATAAAACGGGATTGCAGCAAACAATTTATGCTTTTGGAATCTGACAAACGTTTGTTGCAACTCGGATAAGTATGATTTAGTACAGCCAAACTAAGGGGGTAACCTATAACATGTTGCTAACAGTAGACAGATGCACAGAGGCAGTAAACTGCAGCTAATGTTAAAGATACATAATATACTAACATGCTTGATGCGTGCTTTGCATTGCAAGCAATTTGGGCAGAATAATAAACTGCCTAATGCGTTGCAAACATAATTCAAATCGCTCCGATTTGTGTTCAAACTAAGTAACGAAAAACTAGCGGAATATGTCACACATTACATGACCATTTTATACCATTAAACGCATGGCACGTATGGCGGGCCTACCATATGTTAATTGCTAATTCACGCTTATTGCTACACCACGTGGTCTTTTCACTGTTCTACGTTGGATAATATCGTACCGCGCCACGGTGTGTTAGCAATAACATGTTGCTAGAAGCAGACTGAAACAGTGAGGAAATTAACTGCAACTAATGTTAAAGATACTTATTGTAGCGTATTTTGTGTTGCAAGTCAAAGGAAAACTAGCCGAAAATGTCGCCAATTGCATACCATTAAACACATGGCACATATTGCGGGCCTACCTGACGTTAATAAGTAACGCAAACTGCGTCTGCACCACATCGGCCTTTAATTGTCCCACATTGTACATTACCTTTGAATACGGCATTTAAGCGCTATTATAAATTATACTTCACATGCAGTGTTCCTACTATAAGTTGCGCTGAAATAAGCAGACTAGTGCCAAGAAATGCTGAGACCAATACAAAATGCTAATTTTACCCAGCACAGTTTAATGAGCATTTCGCGTGCGGCTGCAATATACGGACAGATACTGAATATATATTGTATTCGGAACGTTAATACGATGCATACATGTGGCAATCGTTTTATTTCAAGTGAAGGTATTGAAATTTGCTTAGTGCTTAGCACAAATACTTTACCAGCATTAGGCTTCGGTTGTGCTAAGAATCGATTAAGCACTGGAGAAGTTCTCAATGAGTCGGCACTTCGTGTGTGCGTTGAAATGATCCACGGCTCCCAATACCGATAGGCATATTAGTTATAGCGCATGCTGCAAGCCTATGTGCGAAGCATGCACACGTTTGAACACCAGGGTCATTTGACTCTGACTCATGGAAATACGAATATATATATATATCTTTATCTATATCTATATATATAAATATATATATATATATATATATATATAGATATATATATATATACATTTATATGTATATAGATATATAAATATGTATATATATACATAGAGATTTATATATATAGTGTATATATTTACATGTATTAATGTATATATATTTATTTATATATATGTATGTTTGTGTGAGTGAGTGTACGTTGTATATATATACATATATATATATATATATATATATGTATATATATATATGCATATATATATATTAATATATACAAATATATATAGAGATATATATAACATATATTTATATATATACATAAATATATATGTTTGTTACTGTGTGTGTTTGTGTGTGCTATAGAATTATCCATTCATACAAATGTTTTAATAGCTATGTATATATATATATATACCGAATAAAATATATATATAATTTGAAGTGTGTGTAAATATAACATATATGTATATAAATATTTATAAATGTTTATATATATATATATATTTATCATATGTATATGTAGATATGCATATATATGTTTATCGATATATATATATATATATATATATACATATAATAAATATATGTATATATCGAATTATATTTACATACATATAAATATATATAAATATAGATATGTTTATATATATTCATATATTTTAATGTTTATATATATATTTATATATAATGGGTGTTTGTGTAAGTGAGTGTATGTTTGCGTGTGTATATATATATATAGATACATATATATATATTTATATATATATATGTAAATATATATATATATACATATATATATATATATCTATATATATATATTTATATATATATATGTATATATATATATATATATATATATATATATATATAAATATATATGTGTGTGTCTCTGTGTGTTTGTGTGTGTGCAGTTATACAGCAACTCATCTTATAATAATAGCCCTGTTTACATTCACGGCAAAGATCCCTAATATCATGTCACAGCTGCTCGTTGTATCAAGTATTGACTGAGCACGAGGAGTACATGCAGCATGTGCAAGTTGGCACAAATTATGTGATGTCGAAGCAGGACCAAGCCCTGGTTTATCCAGCTACTTGCACTCGAAAAAAATATGAGCTAATTCATCGTGTTGCCGGGATAGACACAATGAGCACTTACTGATATTTGCATTGCCGAAAGAAGTTACCGAGAAGCAAGGCAGAGATTACAGCTAACAGACAAATCATATCATATCACATCGCGCGGTTAATATAATAGACATTCACTATCAATGAGGCACAACACGATCGTTGTTGGGGGAATTTTTTTCTTTCATTTTTTCTAAATCATAATATTACGAGGCAATGGTATCCGGTAATACAATAAGGGCGTTAACAAATGTTTCTTTTCAAAGGTTGCAATCGCCTTTTTTTATTAGCACGGAGAGCGAATAATGAACTTGTGATATTCCTGAGCGGGCGCAAAGTTATTCAGTCAATAGCATATTTTTTGCTGACACTCAATGTTTAAATAGTACGTGTTACCAACATCCAACAGCGTTTTTGGCGTTGAATAATACCGGTGGAGCATGCTTCAATAAATTCATTTGGAACGAGAGCCGCACTCATACAAAATGTAATTTCATAGCCTCACCCTTGCACATTTGATTCATCTATCTTATTCCCCATTCTTTAATCACTTCACTGTTTCTGACTTGACAATGTGCTAAACATGACCGTGGTGCTTTTACATGACTGAGGTAGCGAACTATGGTTCTAATGGAGTGCAAATGTCGGTTTTGTTGCAGTACCGCTCGTCGTTTGAGACTGTAATATAAAGCGACAGCATAACAATCCTTGAGAACGGATCATATTAATAAACATGATTTGAACATTTGAAATCAATGGCACGACTTCCGTGTATTGTAATAACCTCATACATCATTGTCTCCGTCACGATTTGTCAACGGAAATCGTGTTGAAGACAAAGAGCACCCCTGTCATAAAACAGGAAGCGACATTAATGGAAATATAAATAATATTGTTAAAACATTATCTTTTGCAAATTACCTTTCGGAAGTTCTAAGAAATCCATTGCACACGAAAAAAAGCTGGAACGTTTCCATTCTTAGGCAATTGTATTCATCTTGCAAATTATTGGCTGTATTGCAAGTCACCGAAAATATCGCGACCTTTACCCTCACAGGCGTCTCGCAGTCGGCGCCTATATCTCGTACGTTTTTACATCCGTTTGGGGTTTCCCCGCTCTGTTGTTTTGCGCTCCATATTTGTACCTATATCCTTTTGTTGTATTTCTGACGCTTGCCAGTATCGAAACGTGCCTCTGGTGAGGATATAGACTAGGTGGGGTTTGGCTGGGCTGCGTTTGAATTGCTCATGACAGCATGAATATCCACGCATATAAAACGGGATTGCAGCAAACAATTTATGCTTTTGGAATCTGACAAACGTTTGTTGCAACTCGGATAAGTATGATTTAGTACAGCCAAACTAAGGGGGTAACCTATAACATGTTGCTAACAGTAGACAGATGCACAGAGGCAGTAAACTGCAGCTAATGTTAAAGATACATAATATACTAACATGCTTGATGCGTGCTTTGCATTGCAAGCAATTTGGGCAGAATAATAAACTGCCTAATGCGTTGCAAACATAATTCAAATCGCTCCGATTTGTGTTCAAACTAAGTAACGAAAAACTAGCCGAATATGTCACACATTACATAACCATTTTATACCATTAAACGCATGGCACGTATGGCGGGCCTACCATATGTTAATTGCTAATTCACGCTTATTGCTACACCACGTGGGCTTTTCACTGTTCTACGTTGGATAATATCGTACCGCGCCACGGTGTGTTAGCAATAACATGTTGCTAGAAGCAGACTGAAACAGTGAGGAAATTAACTGCAACTGATGTTAAAGATACTTATTGTAGCGTATTTTGTGTTGCAAGTCAAAGGAAAACTAGCCGAAAATGTCGCCAATTGCATACCATTAAACACATGGCACATATTGCGGGCCTACCTGACGTTAATAAGTAACGCAAACTGCGTCTGCACCACATCGGCCTTTAATTGTCCCACATTGTACATTACCTTTGAATACGGCATTTAAGCGCTATTATAAATTATAATTCACATGCAGTGTTCCTACTATAAGTTGCGCTGAAATAAGCAGACTAGTGCCAAGAAATGCTGAGACCAATACAAAATGCTAATTTTACCCAGCACAGTTTAATCAGCATTTCGCGTGCGGCTGCAATATACGGACAGATACTGAATATATATTGTATTCGGAACGTTAATACGATGCATACCTGTGGCAATCGTTTTATTTCAAGTGAAGGTATTGAAATTTGCGTAGTGCTTAGCACCAATACTTTACCAGCATTAGGCTTTGGTTGTGCTAAGAATCGATTAAGCACTGGAGAAGTTCTTTAATGAGTCGGCAGTTCTTGTGTGCGTTGAAATGATCCACGGCTCCCAATACCGATAAGGCATATTAGTTATAGCGCATGCTGCAAGCCTATGTGCGAAGCATGCACACGTTTGAACACCAGGGTCATTTGACTCTGACTCATGGCCAGCCTTATACTTTCCTCAGTAGTTGCCTATAATATTTAATTGCTGGTTAGGGAACTTTTAGTACGCTTGTTGTCTGATGATCTCGTCGCAGTACAACCAATAGTTTTGTGGTAATATCATATTACACTTACCGCTTTATGGTTATATTGTAAGTCTATATACTGCATACTGACGTTTAATAGTCATGTATATGTCGGTGCTCTGTGGAATATGATATTAAGCAATTATGTAAGTTATGCATGTCACATATTAGACAAAGGCAAGCACTTATGGTAAATTTAATTTGGCTTGCCTGGACCACTTTGAGGCCTGATCAGAATACTTAAGAGTACTTTGAGCCGATGCACGGCAGCTAATGATTGTTGTACCAGATGTGTTTCTTTAGCGCTTATGTGACCTACTCTGGTCCAATATTACGTCTTAACCATGCGAATGCGATGTAACCTTATACGTTATCACTTTTCGACATCTGCGACGTTAATACATTTGTTATAACAAGCACTATCCCATCCGATGTGCGTTCTACATAAAGCAGTGTGATTCATAACCGCAACAGCTGCTCGTGTTTTTAGCAACATATATTACACTTTTGCATATTGAAATGATAACTTGCTCTGTATCACGATTTGCTCATATTGAAGTTTATAATGTCAACTGCATGGTATTATTTAACCGAGCCCTTCCCTTGTGCACAGGGCCCAAACAAAGTGCCATTGTTAGAAGCCCTCGTGTCTTATTTAGTGAAAATGATGAAGTCACCTGGGCCTAGACAGATTTTATGCACGTGCTGAGACATATTTACGACCGCACGATTGGTTTTGTAGCGCGTGCTTGTAGACAAATGGTGGCAATAATAATTTTCACCCCATGGTATAAGAGTAGACAATCGAGCGTGCAAAGGCTGAGTCGAAATACAAGACCAGTTACATAGCCATGTGTTAAACAGGCCAGTAATTACAGCAAACATACCCAAAATTTTTCGATAAAACGATCTGCCACATGCATACTTGATCATGGCAATTTATTAACATGCAGCGGTATGTGCGATGACAATAACTGAAAACATGCATGGGTCTTATGCATCCCCACCATGCCCGATGTGTGTATTACCTGTGTCAATCTATTTACCATACGATTGTGAATTATATAATTTTAATCATCCTTAACTGCTAAAAGTAGCGCAACATTTTGTATGAGATTCGGGTTTGTTCTTGCCACGTATCCATGGTGCGTTTTTTGCTGTACCCTGATTTCTGAAAATACCTACCGCTGTTTAGCGTAGCACAGTTAAATTGTATTTACACTCACAATGGACAGGATTATTGCTGGTTTATTCATTTAAATAGCCGTGGTATTTGAAGCTATTACGTTTGTCATCTCGCAATGTCTACTCAAGCGCAATGAAATTGAGGAGAGGCTTGGCTCAGTTTATACTAAGAGAGATAACGCAATGTGCTGAATCAAAACCATCAGTTGTCCGAAGTTTTAAAAAAATTACAAAGCGCACAGCTCATTTGGTAATAACATATGGCTACATCACTTCCTATGAATAACCGGAAAACTGATATTCTTCAGGCGTCTGCTTGAAAAAATATATCCGAGTTTTACCCATCACCTCACCAGCGTGTTTGTGTCTGCGCACATTGAGTCCTACTTAATATCGTACATAATGTTTCGCATACGCACATTCCACAACTTTCCATCATTTGCCTTGCTGCAACTCTGGCTTTTGTTAGCCTCATAGTTTTCTTCAGAGAAAATATTGAGCAAACTGCACAATAGCAATGGCTATTGTCTTAAAGGTATGCACGTATACATAGTAGGGTGGCAAGTTTAAAGCTCGAAACATAGAATATGTCTATTAGTGGACTTTTGATCCTGTACACGTTGTAGATAACATAGCATTTCACTTCATTGCAGCAATGAATTTACACTAAATAGTCCAAATACATATGGCCAGGTATATTGGAACACACGGTGTTCATTGTAGTCATTGTTGTATCTGATGGTAAATGGATCAAGTATAAGTAAATATTAATAAAATATCATAAGATATAAATTGACCATATAAATCATTCACATGGAAAAGAATCGCATATCTTTTTTAGCTAACCAAGACCCCACTTTATCACACCGACCACTCTAAGACGGCGCTAAACCCTTAGAACCTACTGGGACACCAGATACTTCTAACGGTGATGAAGTGGGTGATTTCGAGGATTTCTTGAGTGTTTACTGTAATCAGGTTAATGTGCGAGACTGTGAATGTTGCGATACATTACAGCAGCTCTAGGGTTGTCAACCAGGTGAATTACTTTTGAATGCAAAATATAAGTTTTATTGATGTAGGTTAATTTTTGTATCTATTGCGTTTTTACTCTTGTTGCATTAGACCGTGGGCTTGGGAAGTTAAAAACGTGATTGCAGTATGTAAGGTTGTCACAAGTATCTACATCAAACGCGCCCTGCTCGTTGTATGCACAATAAACTTGCCAACATCTGATAATCGAGGATATGGAAATAGAATAATTCGTGACAGCCAATACTAAACCCACAGACTGGCCATCATCTTCCTCAGGCAACCGCGATTATGCACCGGGTGCTCCCCAAAGAATGCATGGTTTGCAAGGAATCGCAGCGTTGACGACATTTCTTGCTGCAGTTGTGCAAATATTACAGTTGTTCTATATTACACGCAATTAAGCGATGATAGAAAGGGCATAGAATGCAAGCAAGTCGTTGAAGATGTTCATTGTTTGCTGGTCGTTATTCATTAGCAATGTATAACGCTTTCAGAACACCAGCTTATGAGCTAAATACTGGCCATTTATAATGTTCGTTTTTCGTCATCTGTCGTATAGTCTTTGATTGTTGTTGGACTTGCATAAACTGACACTCATGCACTTTGCCAAACCAGTTGTGGACACTGGTCCCAGGCGTTCAATTCCTGGTTTCTTCATGATAAATAAGTAATCAACATCAAGCAGTACAGGCAACACGATTGTGACAGTATGGAGCGGCAAAAACACAAATCTATGAATCTTGGCAGAAAAGCAAACAAAGGACGCAATCCGAGTTTTGTACATCCGACTGTGACAGACTGGAGTGTTATAGAAGCAGCTTTATTTTGCAGTAGCAACGGTTCTTATTCTGCACTTAACTGTGTGATTGTAATGTAGATAAACGTGACTGGATTAGTTCGAAAGAACACAAATATATATGCAGCGAGTCTACTCTGGCAGGTATATGCGCAATACCTGCCAGCACCCTGCAGTGCATGATACGGAGCCTAATAGACCCAGAGTCCTCAGGCATCCAACATTTGCCTCGTGAAGTATTTTAAGATCTTGATTATCTATGTACTTGCTTGCTATTTCTTATATTTATTAATTTATAGTAAAGAGAGCATACATTCGGCCTATCCCCGAAAATCAAACAACAGCGAGTTGATCTTTGTACTGTGTATAATTACGCATAACTGATTTTAACATAAGCAAGAGGGGCTATGTTTGTTTTAGCAAAAAACAACAGCTCAAGCATGGGTGAAGTGAACGTTTTAACTTTGATTGATCCATGGAACATGAGGGTACAAGGAAATATTATTGTTTTGTCTATTTAAATTCGCTTCGCTTTTTGCGAATGCGACATTGGTTGCCACTTTTTCGTACTCCTTTGGTCTCTCAACAAACGTATTTGACATAAACATAGCCTTAGTTCGACTTCATCGAATCCGTAAGATATCTGTGCATAATAGCGGTTTATTGGGCGGGAAGCGTAAAATACAAGATCTACCAATTTAATCATTTAGAGAAGCCTACTGCAATGAGGTACCAATACTCTAAATTCTGATGTCTGGCTGTAAATGAATATAAATCACTACTGGTAAGGTAGGTTTGCTTATTCTGCGAGCCGTAAATGGTCCGAACCACGCAAAAAATTGTCCCAGTCGCGTCAATTAATGCAACTGTATTAGATATATATCAATTATATGTTTGTGGAACAATTTAGACGATACACAAAAACACAACTGTGATATACAATACTTGCATTGATGAGATGGATAAACTTCCACCATTGACCACTCAACGCGAATTAAGATGACAAAAAAGCGCAAAGGAGCTACATTTTTGGCGCCGTCAGGCGGCTTTGGAGATGGCGGGATAAGTTATGGCCTACGCTGATAATGATGAGAGGGCGTCCATGTAGGAAAGTGTGTAAATGTACGCTTACGTAATTGTATCTATTGTGTGACGATTCAGAAGCTCTCCGGCAAGTCGGGGAATGCATATTTTATACATTGGTTGCTGCGTCTCAGTAGACTTTTATTGCTTTGCTAATTGGATGACTATCCTATTCTGGGTGTATTTGGTTCAAATAGATATCTTATGTTTTATCGTAGTTTGCACCTCAAGATTTGCTCGGTAAATAAAACATCACGTAACAAAATGGACAATTCTAATACAGATCGTTTCGTACTGAAATGCATGAGCTATTTAACGAGGACGAATGGATGCGACAGGCGACCATCATTCGGTTGAATATATATTTGCAATAGCTTATTAAGACACCATAATTGCGATGATATGTTTGCTCCGAACATCATTAGAACCTGATTTGCCACTAGTTGTGCTGCTTGGTTAGTGACACGATATATACAGACCACACAGCGATTGTGTTTAGGCATTTTAATTAGGTCGAGTTAGTGTGACCATTTCACAATAGTTTATAGACTGAAGTTTGGTTTGCTTGCTGCAATCAAATAAAATGGGTTATCGTGATAGTATTGTCAGGAAATGTTCGATAGGTAAAATCGTTGCGAGCTGAAAAGGCCTGAGCATCAAATTGACCTACGTAGAGAGTAAATCACTATATCCAGGCGTATATTTGTTCGGTACCCTATGTTCCCCTTCACTCAGCATAATATCTTCCATGACCTTGGGATATCGATCAAACTAGATGGCTAGCGGACGTCAAATAAAACTGTACATATTGCTGCCGATGCATTGCTCCATCAGTAGAGCTTGACAGATCTGTAACCTGAGAGAATATGCGTCGCGTGTAAATGTTACAACCGACTTCAGTTTCTCTAGGCGCTGAATTAATTGTTTATATTGATTGTTTGATCAAACCGCAGCTTATCATGTTTCATGTTTGCTAAGATTATTGAGTCTTGGTTCAAAGAGTGCGTGCCCTTGTAGCTGCCAAGATAAAGACAGAAATAATGAACCAGGCAAGCGAACCATGTATGTAGGTTACATGAGTACTGTAGATCATCATTGGATTTGATCATTTGTTTGAGGAACAAGCATAGTAAATACGCGCTGTTGGCTACTCTGATCGTGTTTCGTTGCCAGCAATGCCGCCAAACGTGAGAGCTCATGATATATCCCTATTATATCAATGAGGCTAATGATAATAGGTCTTAAGGCATGGAGGCATAATAATTCGAGAAGAAAGATCTTTTTAATCAATATCATTGCCTATATTTTCATCGATGACATGTCGTCTGCTGCAATTACTACCTTTCATTAACGATTTGTCCACGGAAATAAAACGTACCTTCACTACACGAATAGTGTCAAACCAGAGTTATTATGTAGGCCGACGTTCAAAATATAAAGGGAGTTACCCTTTGTGATTCTTGGAATGATGACAATAATAAGCTGCATTTTTGGTTGCAGGCTCCCATGCGCAATTACTTCCTCGAGTGTAGATTCCAGTTACAAAGCACATACGCGCCCCTCTGTCACTGAGCATTCCAAGATATTAACATGGTAAAATTGGGCGATAAAATGGTACATTTCTTGGATGATTTCTCGGAAGCAACTAGAAATCAGAGCACAATACAAAGAACAGAAGCTATAAATCATGTTTGCTCGGGATTATTCGTATCTCTCGCGTCTTCGATCGGTTTTATTGAAAAAATCCGTAAATGTTTTCTTTAGCGGCCTATACCCTGACCGACGTTTCGCCATCAGCGCCTTCGGTCTCTGTAAGTTTTGCGCCCTCTATGTGCCTCTCGCATTTTACTCATACACACAAGTTCCTTTGTTGCCGTTCCGAAGCTTATCAGTAGTGTAATTGACTTGATTCAACAATCATAATAGAGTTAAGGCATTTCGGTTATATAACCTATAGCACCAGTGTCCAAATCATGACTACCCACTTGCATGTTGATAAGAATATGGCGTTTTGCTTATGTGTTCGTAAAATTGCGTTAGCCTCTTTGCATAACTACCGGTAGTTTATAACTGTCCTATAACCCGGCAGTCTTGTTTATACCTGACTAAATAACGTCGATATATCGTTATTTAGTCAGGTGATGCTTTTTGTACACTATCAAGGTAGTGGTTATCAAACAAGGACGAATTCAGTATGTTACTGTTTGTTCTGATACAGCATTGCCATTAACCAACTGTCTGGTTGCCTATGCCACCACAGTCTTCAAGCCGTTATGTTAACTGCGATTGGCAACGACATGTTATGCTTGAGCTGCAAAAGGCTCATTGATGCTTAATAGATGCCAGGCATTTGTTTTGGCAAATATCATTCGCAAACTAAATTTTGCAAAAAAGGGAAACTTTTAGGCACGAGCAAACATCAAAAATATTTGGACGAGAACGTTTGCAGAGCCATATGTTGGGGCATCGCTGCATGTTGTCTTTGCTGTGTTATCCGATCACACATGATATACATATCACGTTGCAGCTAGTCAACATGCGTATTCTTAGTGAAACGTTTGTTCAGACAGAGCAGTTGTCAAAATATGCTGTAATACTAAGATGCGTCAGCGTGAACACAGAACCTTGAATGAGTCTTTATACCACAGTTAAATCAATGTGTCCAAATGCCTATCCACAAATAAGTCCCAAGCGCCTATATGCCACATATTTGCGCTGCATTTTTTTACAAATATGCTCCTTTAGTCATATCGGGACTTGTGAAACGACAATACAATGTGGATGATACTTTCCATTATAAGATGATGAGAGTCAGATGACTTACTTATTTCAATGGATAGCCTGACATTGTAGCTGTTGTCGCGTAAAACTTGAATTTTATGTAAATGTGCGCGCATTCGCCAACTCTAACCGCACATTAAACGCATATAAAATAAAGCACTCAATAAATCGGTATATAGAAAAAAAACACATATCCAGGGTAGTTTTAAGGCTGAATGACGCGTCAAGAGACTTTCGTGAGGTTAAGTGCTAAACTGTTACAGAATACATGATTCATGCATGCAGGTATGTCTTTAGAGATTAGTTTTTACTACATTTTAGATGACAACATGCAGCCAACGATGACTTCTATGAATTATACACATGACTTCATTGCTTTCCCTTTAGAGCAAATGTAATGTAAGTGTGCAGCTGAGCAATACTCTATAGACCATGGAACATGACTTTCTTCGAATACCATATTTATTATGTATGTCGTGCATGACGCGACTTGAATATTCTGCTCAATACAACAATTTGTGATTGTTACTATGCTTGAGGTTTTCGTTTCGTTTGGGAAGCCAAAACGCCTAAGTTTAACAATCTATTTGAGACCAGCGCACATGACTCTGGAACTATTTTAAATTCGTGAATATTTTTCCGTGAATTGTCCACAAGGAACAATCACCCTAATGTTTACGTCATCACTTCCCAAACTGTACGCTTTACCAATAATTTTTGATTGATAAGCTCCATGGGATAATTTTTATGACAAGAGCCTTTATAAATATACAGCTTCGCATGCGCATGTGTACAGTTTTCACATATTTAATCACCTTCTGCTGTAGTTGTTAAGGTAAAATTTATAAATAAGCAGTTGCGGCGATGGTCTGATCCACTTTTATTTAAAGTATTGCCATTATGTAGGGTCGCATGCTATCCGAGCGCACGCAGTGTCAATTCATCCAGGCCGATTAATTAAAAATGAACTACATTAAGACCACATATTATAATAAATTGCCCTAAGAAGAGGATCTTTCACATATTCAACAAAATATACCTTTTGGCGTTTTATAGTCCCGGTATTGCCATGCACCATGGAATGTTCCGAGCGACAGACGTATTTGTTTGGCTAGAACCTTTTACAAGATACTCATTAGTAGAATTAGACACATAGATAGAGATTTACTCAGTTTTCTTCTCGGGTGCATTCTTGCAATTCTGTATATCAGCACACAACGCGCTCCATAACAGAATCCCATAAACAAATGTGTAATATGTAATTATAAACATAAACCAAACGTAGAATTACTCGAAATTATTTATGCCAATGTTTTCCAGCGCTATCATAGTCGCATTTTTAAAACAATTCCCTGGAAACATGATTCATTTCTGTTTCACTCGACTGTATAAATTGTGATGGGGCAAAATTGTTGCACAGCGTGATGCCTGTTTGCACGCTTGCTTAAACGTTCTTTCAAATTGTTAAAGGTTCAATATGCATAGCATTAACATATGATACTATTTATACACTAACAAGGTAGTGGGTGTCAAACAAGGACGAATTCAGCATTTCAATTTTGTGCCGTTACCATTTTGCCATTTACTGTGTTGCTGTCCTTGTTAACGCAATACTCCCGCCGTTAACGTAACTTCTATTGGCAATAGATTTGGCAATTATTATCGGCAAACTAAAATGGGTTAAATTGGGCAAGGTCAAGTCATTAGCATGCATTGTCAAGAAAACTTGGAAGCGTATGTTTGCAGTGCCATATATTTATGCTTCACTGTGGTCTTATCTTATCAAACATGATGCACAAAGTACTATGTGATATAGTGGTTAAGAAAAGTAACTGCTGAATGTTTTTGAGTTATCTATTTGTCGGTTAGGCGTTCTTTATTAGTCGCTCTGTGTTATCATGTAGTACAAGAACGTTTATTGTACAATTATATTTTTATATATCACACTTTGTATCTCATTAAGCTAGTCAAGAAGTAGCTGAAGACTGGGTTATACTCTTGCTTATTTTATATATGCAGTCTACGAGACATGGAACCTATTATATATAGGGTTTGACTTAGCCTAGCTGATTCACCAATCACGTGTCGCATCGATAGTTCGTTGAATAGTTACACATTATTCATAGTAAACGGCTTCCGCCCATCAAGCAGCTGTCAAAACACGCTGTTGAATAAAGATGCGTCGGTGTCAACACAGAGACTTGCATGGGTCTATATGCCACAGTTAAATGAATATATCCAAGTGCCTACCACTTGCACGTTAAAAACGATTAACATCCATCCCCTCCCACTGAATACTTCCTAATGAACTACTACATTTTTCGTCAAATGCTAGCAGCCTCCAGTGACTGACATACGCACTGAATCTAAATGATGCTCACTGGATGCAGCAGAAAATTATGCAGTCATCTACGTTCCAAATATTTGCGCTGTATTTTGACGCTTCGTTAGGCATATCCGGATTGGCAATATTACATTAATATATTGCCAATATATCCCATATTAGAATGATAAAATTCTGATGTCTCACTCATTTAAATGGTTAGCCAGGCACTGTAGCTTGTCGCCCCTATTACTCGAATTTTATATAAATGTGCGCGCATTCGGCAGCACTAACCCCACATTGAAAACCAACAAAGTGAAGAGCAGTAATCACTCGGTATGTGTACCTTGTAGATAAATCTCAGAGGTAGGTTGGTTTTACGGCTGATTAACCCGTCTAGAGACTTTAGCGAGTTATAGTGGTAACCTGGTGCAGAATAATGGATTCATCTATGCAGTTATATCTCTAGAGATTAGTTTAACCACCATGCACCTGGTCAAATTCCACCAATGATTTCTTCTATGAATTATGCACATGCCTGAAGTGCTTTCCCTTTAGAGCAACCAGAATGTTAGTGTGCAGCTGAGCAATACTACAAGGACTAGGAAACATGATTTCTAAGGCTACCATATTCATTAAATATTCGCAAAAGTTGTATAAATTAAGCAATATAGATATAAAATACATGAGTTGAAATAAATGTGTGCATAGAAGAAAAAAAAGCTCACCGGCCTCTTGGTGTGTTAAATAAGTAAACATACGGCCTTCGCGCTGCTAACACAGTTCTTGCGAAGCGCATATTATCGCCCTGTCTTCCGCAGATACCTCATTAATCTGTACAAACATTTCACCTACACAATTCAGATTATCTTTATTGATTAAACTTAAGTTTGTAGTCAAGCTTAAGGAAAAGCAAACATGCTCTTAAACTATTTGAAACCACAGACAATCTTAAGATTCCCAGCATAGTTGCAAGCCGAACGCTTGGGTTTTTACTGACTGTGCATTTTACCAAAAAAACTTAACAAATCTTAGCATTAGCTGAGTGCATATATCTGGTCTGCCGCCAAGCAGCAGCAAAAAACGAGACCTCCTTGTTCTATCATGGCTAATAACTCTCCTTAAGCACTTTCGCCAAGCATCACTTATTTTTTCATATAACTTTTAACCCAATTGCCATAAGTAAAAACCGATAGAGGCTTGTAAAAAAAGTATCAAATGGCTTTGAATGGACGTCGGTGCGGCAAAAGCCGAATCTGGATATCAAATGTAAGTTCGATGTGCCAAGCAAAATTGCTATGTTCTCAAAATTGTAAAGTCTAATGTTGTCTTCCCTTAAGAGAAGGAAAAAAAGTAGATATGCAAGCAAACGGGGAGCGATACATATCAACTGAGGGCAGTTTTGCAAGAAAACTAAAAGGCCTGTTGTGTACAGAGTATTGCCACAGACTGTCTGCTATTTTTGTCATGTCCAAAAGTTACATTGCAAAGATTGCAATATACGCTTTCTACATTATAACTTTATACATCATGACAATTGCATATTTATGTATGTGCATAATTATTGCATGTGTGCCCAATGCGTTGACCTGCTCCCCGTCTTAGCTATTTATAGATTGGATATGTGGAACGTATCTACTGTTACTCGTTTGTTGTAGTTTAATCATGTTGATACAGTCATCTGATAATATAACTAAAAGAATCATTGCTATTTAAATGGAGACCTGTTTACTATTGACTGCCCAATAGGTTAATAACATCACCTACACCATAGTAAATGTCATTCATTACAGAACAATCCGATATAAGTTTGATATATTGTCCTCTGTGACCATGAACAGCCAATCCACAAGTATTAGACCTCCGGTAAATGAATTGACAAATGATGTGACACAAATGGAGTAACGGGCGTAGAGAACATAAATGAGTAGGCCTAGGTTGAAGGTACCAATCCGACTTAATTCATTTTACTTGGGACAGTGCTGCTTATGAAGCTTGATCTCATTCCCAAACATACATTGATCCGGCGTCATATTCCATCCTACGCTTTTCAGCTACTTAATAACTACATTTCCGGGTCCATTTGCCGATAAAGGGGTGAGTATGCAAAATTATGTGACGTCAAGCTGCAAAAAAGGCCTGCAAACATCGCTATCGTGTTTTGTATTTAGCTGATGTAGCGTATAAGTCTGTTGGCATGTTCTATTAACTATTACCGTCAAGCTTAATCGAGAGTTTCAACCTCATAAACCATTTTTATTGGTCTGAAATATCGCTTAGTTTAAACAGCGATAATAGCTAGGCTAGATGCCTGCTTAGTGCCTTCAAATGACAACAACCAATAGTAAACAGCAGATATAAATTTACGCCCAAGGGATTATCAAAGTCACAGTCGGTCATTACAACAACAAATGTGGAAAAGGGTAAATAAACTATAACCAGGCTGAAATCAAATAAGCATTTGTGCAAATCATGCACAGCATGGATATCCATCTTTTAATGTTCAACATGAGGGCTACAGCAACAAGGCTAGTCGCTTTCCGATATCTAAGGCCTAGTGACACGAAATTGATTGTGTTTGAGTGCGTTAATCATCACTTCGGTATTCTGCTTACAAAAAGTGCCATGTTAAATAATTCAGCATTCCTAGACATGGGGAGTACAAGTTCTTGTGGGTACACTGCGATTTTCCTGTCGAAGGAATATTTTGCAAACATCATAGTGTTACGTTAGTGTCAATCATCTCAGGTATAATTTTTAGCTTGACTGACTATATTGTTTATTTCTCAGGTGAATTGATATGATTTTTCCTGAATGTCCCTGCGTGATCGATGAATGTGAAATATTTTATGCATTGCGATTTCATTCTATGTTCTAGCGTTGTATTATTAAAATCCGTTTGGCTAGCCCCTACTCAAATGCTGTCATTCATTCTGCTCATTTTAATGTGTCTGTTTCGTCTACATTTTATCATGCGTATATACAATAGGTGCAAATCGGGAGCATTAACAAACAAACGATAGCATGCTCATCAGGATAACACACATATCTGTGATAATCAAATGCTGCTTTACAACGAAATGATCCGTTATGTATTTCAACTTTCTTTTGGTTTAAAACAACTTGTAGTATATCTTGGGTTCATTCTGATGCTGTAATATAAGCAGCAATATGATGTTCAGGAATATGAAATTTTTTAGGTGAGGTTTAAGTTAAAATGTAATTTCAGCATAAAATGTATCTTGCGATCGGTACATTATTTGCCGTCCATTAAATAGGACAGCACGATGGTGGTTTGTGGCTTTGTAAAGTTATGATTTCGCATTTCAACAAAGAACCAGGAGTATAAGTTTATACCATGAATTCCTGAACAGAAATAAGCAATCAGATTTCTACGAGAAACCCCCTGCCATAACACTGATATCCTAATATCAATCGCCTCCATACTCGTGGAACATTTCAGATGCACTTCGTGGTAAGGGATTTACAAAATCGACAGAATACATGGTGATATATCACACGGTAGCATATTTCGCACGACTAGCCATGCAGGAATCAACTGGAAGTTGAGAAGATTCGGGCTAATCGACCGACCATTTTATCGAGCTCTAATGGGTAGATGGAAGAGTTGATTGCTGCCTAGAAAACTAGGCTGCGGTGTGGTATAATTATCGAGCCCATTAATTAGTCATACCCAAGAGCTTAAGTATTACTTAAGCGGTACTTTTGTCACTTTAATACAGGTAGGAAAGAAGTCAAATCTAATTGACATAAAGATAACGCATTATATCAAAGGGAATAAATTTTGCTAGACCTACATTCCAGGTAGTAATCATCGAAAGAGAACAAGACCAGAATGACATATAGGTTCAGTTTTGCCAGACGAATCTGGATTTCTTTTAGGCTGCTGCAACATGGAGTCGTCGTTTACGGCAATTTCGTGCAACAGTTTTGCAACAGTTCTACACGACACATAATCTTGCGATGCTAGAAAACGCACAGAATGCACGCAGTTGGTATAACACTATCTTAATTCATTATCAATGTAGAAAGGCATCTTATGAGCATAATACTGGGCATTGATAACGGGGGAACATTTCCGACAGTCTTCAGGTACCATAAAACCTCGGCCTAGCGTAATCTGAGAGTCATGTACAATGCCAGACCAGTTGTGAACATTCACTGGTCATAGATCATGAAGAAATTTATTTGTGTAACATAAATAGTTTATCAACATCAACAAATGTACTGGTAAAACAAGTGTGACAATATGGAGCGGCACAACAATTCAAATTCATTAACCTCAGCAGGTATTAAAACAGGCATTATTCTTTTTCAGTCGCAATTATTTTTCTCTTGTACTAAGCCGTGTGCTCTGAAAGTCAATAAACGTAACTGGATTGGGTCAAAAGAACACACGTATATACAGCGAGCCCGCCCTGCTCGGTATTTGCGCAATACACAGGCCAAGATCTGGATGTGCAAGACAAAGATCGCAACAAACACAAAGTCTGAGTATTTGTCAAGCATTCGTTATTAGTCTCCAACTGTATCTTACAAGCATGCTTGTTAATTCACTTGCTAGCGTTTATGTGAACATATGGGCTCACAATTAAGAGAGCATACAATTGGCCTATTCCGACAATTCAAACAGCCGCAAGTAATTACCCATAACTGATTTCAGGTTATATAACAAAGACTGAATTATTGAAGCTAAATGACATTTGTTGAATGAGAAATTATAAAATTTCAACAAAGATAATGAGTAAAATGCACAAGTATATGTAGATTATCATCGCTTGTGATCCCTTTATACACAAGCTTATTGAATGATGCATCGACTATTCACTATTCAGGGATTACACGAGGAATGTTGTTGGTACAACGTTTAACCGATAAATAGTGCCATAAGTTCCAGTCGAATTACGACCTGCTGGATTTAGAATAATTTGGCCTTCAATACCATTTCACTATCTCTTTATATATAACACAATAGCCGATTATAGTGGATATATGACTCTGCAGAGTAAGTTCATCAATGCAACGATTTTATAGAGTATGATATAACTCTTTCTTCTTTCATGGTTGTGTTTGATTAAATGTCGATGTTGTATATTATGAGCAAATTAATGCCGATAGACATATATCAGACCTACTGTAATTAAAATTCAAAAACTGCTACCCTTGCAAACCTGGTGAGATAAGGTATAACAGATTCTTCATTTGACGAGAACTGTGAAATACAACGTCTACAGAGTAAATGATTCCCAGTGTTTAATACCTTACACGTTATTATGCATACCTACGGCAATGCGGTAGCAAAGCATCATCCTGTCATTCATACACAAGATGTCGATGTCGTTTTATCCCCACTGGTTAGGCCTTTTTGATGTCCTGTGAGCCGTTAATTATCCCAGACGCGGTCAACAGAGCAGATAATCAACACGGAATAATTCTATGCAGACTAAAACCATCTATCAGCGGCCTTTTGACGAATAACACACATACTGAGGGGTCTATTGCAACGGCATTTTGCATGTAATATTGTTTCAAAATATAATTCAGCCAGTCCATGACAATGAATAAAATTGAATAAGATACAAATAAATTGTATGTTTGTGGAAAAAATTTGATAATATGCAAGACCACAACTGATGTATACATGACGTAATTAATTGATAAAATGGAAGACCCTACACCATTGACCGCTCAACATGAAGCTCGATGAAAAGGCGTAAAGTAACTACATTATCGGTGATCAGTAGAAAATCGACTTGCTATAAATGCAATGCCATTGTCAAATGGTAAGGTTAATCAAGATGGACATTTCATCCATATTTTCGATAGTATAGCAAATGTTGTTAGGCGTCTTATTTGCGTGTGCGAACATTTCCGCATATACCGTATCAACAGCCACCTTAGGTTTGCTACGTGATTTTGAATTTGGCAATTAAAGGCGTGTAAAATGCTGTACAAACAACCGGCAGCCAATGTTTAAAAAAAACATTGAAAAGGGTTATCGATATATCTGACGTGTTTTGACGTGAGTAGCTTTTGATTAACTTTCTCTGCTGTGCTATACCACAAATCTTGCGTTATGTTTGTTATTTTGTGACACATTACTACATTGCAAATGACGTAATGCATAACTTTATCCCTTCTTGGCGGGAACTAACAAGCGGTAATATGTGCTGCAAGCATTAATTACAAAGATTATTTTGGTGCTAACGTTCTTGAATTCGTTGATAGATTGGTCTATTTTGCAATCTATGCAACGAGGAGACACTTCTGCAATCGAACTGATGATATTAATGATATAAAATGGTATAACTCATTACATTTACGCACGTATGACCATTCAAGCAAAGGTACTAAAAACACCAGTTAGCGTGACTGTCACTGAAGAGCCTCGTAACTAACTTCATTTTATGACGAGCAATTAGTTTATCTCTTTGCACATGGTAAATCAGGCGAGACAATTGCCAATCGACAGTTCTTTTATACGACAATCCTCTAGCGCATGTATAGAATTATGTCGCTATCTTCAATTCAGTTAACAATTAGTTGCATATCATGTCATGGAATACATCATGATGCAAGTTGTATGATCGACAATTGCAGTGGCCGCTAGTTTCCATCCACTGTTCAGGCACAGTTAGGTTACACATATGTTTGTATGTTTCGCCATGTATTGTGTCCATGCTTGGCAAAGCCTTCTTATCTTAAACTATTATGTTTCTTAGTGATGGCGACCTAAATCTACAGATCTTTAGTGAACGACTAGAGACTGTATGATCTTGCGACACGCGTGTGATGATACGAAAGATTATATTGCCTAAGGTAAACTCTTGCTGTTATCCGTCAAGGCGCGACACACGATCATGCGTGTTTTACGAGGAGCATAATGTGATTTTTATCCAATCCAATGTGCTTGGGAAGTTAATAAAGTGATTGCAGAAGGTCAGCCTGGCACAAGTATCTACATCAAACGCGCTCTGCTCGGTATATGCGACATATATCTGCCAACATCTGGTAATGGAGGATACACAGACTGGCGAGCATCTTCCTCTGGCAGCCGCGATGATGCACCTGGTGCTCCCCAACAATTGCCTAACCTTGGAAGCTGGATTCATTGAAAATATGTGCTGTAATTTGTGGGTATTGACTGACAGAAAGCGAGCGTATAAATTGAGTACTAACTCATTCACATTATAATCGACAGAACCGCACCTACGCAGGTGCCAATAGTATTATCAGCGTAGTTTAGTGCTTCTTTCGAATCCTAGTCGCAAATTTTTGCTACGGTTGAATGCATGCCGGGTTATATCACTAACTTTGTTTACAGACGACGTCAGATTTCTGAAATACAACACTTCAGTATCTCTTTCAGCACAAGCTGGTCGTTTGTCATAAACAGCGTGTATAGTTTTCATAACACCAGCTTATGAGCTCAATACTGGGCATTTATAGAGTGGAACAATTGCGCTAGTCTTCAGCTGCCGTATATTCTTGGATTGTTGTTGGACTAGCGTAAACTGACATTCATGCTCTTTGCCAAACAAGTTGTGGACACTAGTCCCAGGCGTTTAATTCCTGGTCGAAATGTTTTTCTTCGTGGTTAATACGAAATCAGCATCAAGCAGTACAGGCAACACGATTGCGACAGTATGAAGACGCAAAAACACAAATCCATGAATCTTGGCAGGAGAGCAATCAACGAACGCAATCCGAGTTCTGTACTTCCGACCGGGGCAGACGGGAGTGTTATATAAGCAGATGTATCTTTTTCAGTAGCAACTATCCTATTCTGCACCTAACTGTGTGCTTGTAAAGTAGATAAACGCGACTAGATTGGGTCAGAAGAATACAACTATACACAGCGAGCCCGCGCAATATACCTGCCAACACCCCACAGTACAAGATACGGAGCACAATAAACTGAGAGTCTGATTATTTTCCTAAGGCATCCAGCATTTGGCTCGTGCAGTATTTTAGAAGCTCGCTTATTTATGTACTTGATAGCTATTATTTGTATTTATGAAATTATAGTAAATAAAGCATACATTCGGGCTATTCTCGAGAATCAAACAACAGCAAGTTGATCTTTGTACTGCATATAATTACCCATTACTGATTTTTACATAAGCAAAAAGGGCTGTATTTGTTCTAGCAAAATGATATATGTTCAAAGCAGAAAACATTTCCTCAAGCATGAGCTTAGTGAAAGTTTTAACTTTGATTGCGCCATTGAACATTGGGGTACAAGGAAATTTTGTCTATTTAAATACTTTTCACTTTTTGCGAATACGCCATTGGCTGCCTCATTATCGTACTCACAGGTATATCACATAGCCTTAGCTCAACTTTATCGAATACGAAAGATATCTGTGCATAATAGCTGTTTATTGGGAGAGAAGCGTGAAATACAAGCTCTAGGTAATAGATCGTTTACAGTTACCTACTGCAATGAGGTAGCAATACTCTAAGGTCTGATGTCTGGCTGTAAATGGATACACAATCTCGACTGGTTATGTAATTTTTCTTATCCTGCGAGCCGTAAATGGTCCGAAGCACGTAAAATTAACGAAACTTTATGAGATGTAAATCAATTATATGTTTGTGGAACGATTTAGATGATACCGAAAACCACAGCTGTGGTATACAAGACTTGTAGTGGTAAGGTGGATTAGCTTCCACCATTAACCACTCATCACGAATCTAGATGAAAAAAAAACGCAAAGGAGCTACATTATCGGCGGCGTCAGGCGGCTTTGTAGAAGGCGGGATTGGCTATGGCCTACGCTGATAATGCTGAGAGGGCGTCCATGAAGGGAAGTGTGTAAATGTACGCTAACGTATTTGTTTCTATTTGGTGACTATTCTACTCTGAGTGTATTTGGTTTATATAGATATCTTATGTTTTACCTTAGTTTGCTCTTCGAGATTTGCTAGATAAATAAAACATCACGTAGCAAAGAATACTATTCTAATAAAGATCGATTTGTAATGAAATGCAGGAGCTATTTAACGAGGACAAATGGATGCGACAGGCGACCATCATTCGGTTGAATATATATTTGTAATAGCTAATTTAGACAGAATAATTGCGATAATATGTTTGCTCCAAACATCATTTGACCCTGATTCGTCACTAGTTGTGCTGTTTGGTGGACGGCGCATACATATATCAGGAGAATACCGTTAACGTTAATGACACGATAAGTTCTGCCAGAATTCGCAAAACAATTTTCCCCATTAACAATCCATTCAAAGACCGATGTAATGCTACCGACCCTTACCATGTTGTACCTAGGTTCCCTAGGGACTGAATTGATTGTTTATATTGATTGGTTGATAAAACTGCGGCTAATCATGTTTCATGTTTGTTAAGATTATTGAGTCATGGTTTAACGAGTGCCGGCCATTGTAGTTGCCATGATCAAGACAGAAATAATGAACCAAGCAAGCGAAGCATGTATGTAGGTTACATCAGTATTGTAGACCATCATTTAATTTGATCATTTCTTTGAGGAACAAGCATAGTAAATACGCGTTATTGGCTACTCTGCTCGTATTTTGTTACCAGCAATGCCGTCCATCATGGGAGCTCATGATATATCCCAATTTTATCCATGAGGCTTTTGATAATTATGTACTATATCTTAAGGCATCGAAGCATAATAATTCGAGAAGAAAGATCTTTCTGATCAATATCATTGATTTTCATCGATGACATGTACTTTCGTCTGCAACAATTACTACGTTTCATTAACGATTTGTCCACGGAAATAAAAAGTACCTTCACTACGCGAAAAGTGTCAAACCAGAGTTATTATGCAGGACGACGTTAGAAATATATAAAGGGAGTTACTCTTTATGATTCTTTGAATGATGACAGTAATAAGCTGCATTGTTGGATCAAAACAATCGAGATCGCAGACTCCCATGCGCAATTATTCCCTCGAGTGTAGATTCATGTTACAGAGCGCATAAACCCACTGAGCATTATTAGAAATTCATATGGTAAAATTGAGAAGATAATATAATACATTTCTCAGATGATTTCTCGGAAATTACAAGAAATCAGAGCACAATAAAAATGACAGAAGCTATAAAACATGTTTGCTCGGGACAATTATTCGTATCTCTTGCGCTCTTCTTTCGGTTTCATTGCAACAATCCACAAATGTTGTCTATAACTACCTATATTCAGACCGACGTTTCGCCATCGGCGCCCTCCGCCTCTGTACGTTTTGGCCCCTCTATGCATCTCTAGCATTTTTTCCTTTGATGCAGTTATGAGGCTAGTTAGTAATATGCCGCTCTCTAACGTTGACTTGATTCAACAATCCCATTGCAGATAAGGCATTTTATTTTTGTTACCTATAAAACCAGAGTCCAAATTATGTATTACAGCTTGCATGCTGATACGAATATTGCTTTCTGTGCCGACGCCATTTTGACAGAAAACTGTTGATGTGCTCGGGAAATTGCTTTAGTCAATTAGTATGGCTACCAATAGTTTATAACTGTCAAATAACGCGGCAGTGTCGATTATTCCTGACTTTATAACGATATATCACCGTTTTATTGCATTTGAATTCCTCATGATACTTTTCGTACACTAACACGGTAGTAGTTATCTAACAAGGATGAATTCAACAGGTAACTGTTTGTGCAGATTAAGCATTGCCATTAACTGTCTGGTTGCCTTTGCAACCTATCTTAACTGCGATTGGCAATGACATGTTATGTTTGAGTTGCATGAGGTTCTTTGATGCTAAATAAATGTAAGGCTTTTGTTTTGGCAATTATCGTCTGCAAACTAAAATTGGTTGAGCAGGTAATCTTAAAGTCAAGAGCAAACATCATCAAAAATACATGGACGAGAACGGTTGCTTAGCCATATGTCGGTGCTTCGCTGCATATTGTCTTTGCACATGATGCACTAAGTACGAAGTTTCAAACCATCACGTTGCATTTAGTCACATTGTCAGAATATCGCAAATATAGCACATATGCCAAAACAGCATTTTCAGTGTTATTGAATCGTTCGTTTGCGTTTTTACTCGGTTCACTGCTACTGTCCCTCCAGTTTTACTGCTCCATCCTGACAGTAGTGTCAGGTTGAACGCCTCACATCAGAGGCCAAAGCGTCGAGTCGCATGCATTAACAGCTTCGCATAGCGAACCATCAGCTCTTTCAGTGGTCGAAGGTGGTGATGACACCTACAAGCTATTGATCACTAGTCTAGATAGTTAATCAGCTGCTTTGCTTCGTTGGCTATTCGACTATATGACGATGCTCAGCTAAGGGTTTTATGAGGACACAATATAAATCGCGAACGATACCCTCTTTGCAACAGTATGTATTCGTCAAAGTCGCCAGAGACGACCACGTAAAGTAAAGAGACGAGGGTTGGATATGAAGGAGCATGACATGAAAGATATTATCAGCACACTGCCGGAGATCCCTCCTCCCTCATTGCCATGTTATGTCGCAAAGGTTATGTGTCGCGTGTACTCGATGCTCGACAACCGCCACTCATCTCGTTGCTTTTTTCACGTTTGTAGCGCATGGGTATCCCCCACTTATTATTGGGACATCTGCTATTACACCAATACTAAAGGCCACTAAGCAGAATTATGTATTTACACAGCTACAAACATTATACAATATAATAAAGATCGTGGCAGCACTGTTTACACTTGGTCAAACATTGCTTGCTGCTAAGAAAGCGCATCAAATATAGTATCCTAAAGATTTGAGCGAGAATTGTAATGTTATGGTATCAGGAAAATTTGTCTAACCTACTTCAGCACACATCATTTTCCATATTTACTGGTTAATATTATACATCAGTCTTATGGTTAGGTTAGAGCTGCGTACAATATAACATCTACCGAGATATTTTAGGTATGCGAAATAGATACAGTGCCAGTTTCATGTTCGCCTAAAACCATATCTCAAGATTTAAAGGAAAATATAACTCGCCAATAACTGATTAATAAACTCATGCAATGAACGTTACATAGTAAGGTCATGTGCAATATGAACTCATCGATATCACATTTCAAATGCTATGCATTTAACTCAACCTTTACGCATGTTTTATAAACCATGGACCTGATGCCTGAAACTAACTATTATTATTATTATTATATTATTATTATTATTAGTTGGAGACGTCAGTTACAAAAATTAAGCAAACGGTTATACACTGTTGTTGCAATTTACTTTGGAACATTGCGTACTACCAAGAAGTTGTTTTCATAAAATTAAACGTTATTTGCAACAGCTGATTGTGAGATGATCAAATTTGAACCAGCATTATGTTCAGTTTACATTGCTGGTCCGCCAATGAGGGTACATCAGCCGTTATTAACCATTGTCAAACTCTAAACTACATATCTAGTTTTGCAAATCGCGTATAAAAAGTAATAAAGAATCGGATTATCCGTAACTTTTAATATAGTTATTGTATATGGTCTATAGTGGCATATAATCGGGATTAGAAATTGAATGGTCATATTAAATAGATAATTGTCGATATGCATGCCTTGATGCTTGCGCCCAGGAAGTTATTTTGAGATTTATTTTGAGATGTACAACTGCGGAAATTCACTTCACACATTGCCGTTGTCTCACATTAACTCATGCTTCATTACTATCGACAAATTGCCAAAGATGCCTATCATCTGGCAGCAAGACGTGGCATAAACAATGCTGTTTAGTATACTACTTAACCCATATGCTTCCAGTAAGAGAGAGAGAAGGTTTCCATATTACACAATACACATCTTTCCAAAAACCTTCACCTGCTTCATGGATATTGGCTATAGGCAAACTGTTCATAAAGTACACACACATGTTGTCAAAGACTAAGATTGGCAGGACGATATTTTGGGAAATCTTGCCAATATGTGATTAATATACCCATTGCATATAAACGTCGGAAGAACAACAGCAATGTGACATGTTTCAAGTCGCTCAATGTTGTACTGATCATTTCATCATCTGCAAACTATTTTCATCATGCAAGGGCTTTTTCAGCTAGGATAAGCAACATGCAATTATGGCACAATTTCCCTCAAGTATAATTGTCCTTCGGTAGCGCTACGCACATATTGTCATTGCGATAGTGTGGTAGTTGAAGTGAGAGTATTGGAAGCTCAAAGTTTGGCTGTACTTTTCATATTTGTCAAAATTCAGAAATCCTGATGGATGCCAAGAGTTGGGTGCATATATGATCCTCACATTGTCATAGCAAACTAAACCAGCCAGTGAGAAGACTGTCCACAACATTGTCTGTGGTTCATTCCAGCACTTTCAAGCACACTGATCAGTGATAATGGCCTTCACAAAGACATGGATCTTTGCTGGTTTTATCAATACACCATAATGTACATCTGATCAAATCATCGAGGGGTGAATGTATACAAATGAACGTTAGACGAGCAATAGAGAACTACTCCGTATCAAGTATTTATTATAATTATGCACTTCTTAATTGTGGGTGTGGTCTACAACATGCTAAGTTTTTCGCTGTAAACAGGATGTCAGTTGCCTACCGCTCTCTTTGTGTAGTATGATGTTAATATAGCCTTCGGTTGTAACCTCAATTCTACTGCATCGAATAAGTATGATATCTGTGCATAATATGTGTTTATTGAGCGAGAAAAATGAAATACAATATCCACGGAATAAATGATTTTCAGTGTTTACTACCTTTCGCGTTATTGTGGCTACCCACAGTAATGAGATAACAAAGCCATATCCTGTCAGTGGTACACAAAGTTTGTGATGCTTGGCTGTGAAAAAACATTCAATCTCAACTTTTGAGGAAATTTTTCTTTATTTATCTGTATTCATCCCAGCTGCGGTTAGCATACCAGATAATCAACACGGAAAAATTGTTACTATGCCGACCAACCGCATCTATCAGCGGCTTATTGACGAATGATACACATACTGAGTGGTCGGTCAAGTGCACCACAATAGCTAACTCAGATTGAAAAGGCACTTTGCATGTACGATTGCTGCGAAAACTATATTCCGCCAGTCCATATCAAGTAACAATCAAATGATAAGATGGCAGACCTTATACAATTGATCACTCAACACGGACCCCGATGAAAGGGCGTAAAGTAACTACATTATTGATGGTGCCAGGTGGCCTTGAAGTAGTTTGGATTGGTTTTTGCTTACACTGATAATGCCGAGAGTCCAAAATGTTGGCAGCTGAAGATGATGATGCTTATAACGACATGGAACAGTGTAATACCTAGGGTGTTATTTCCGCTTAATAGCAAAAGTGACTTTAAAATCGATTCTATAAATGAAAAAATCAATAGTCAGTTGGTAAGGTTAACCATAATGGACATTTCATCCATATTTGCGGTAGTAGTGCAAACGTTGTTAGACGCCTTTGTAACGTGTGCCGAACATGTTAGCAGATTCCACATCAACAGCCACTTTATGCTTGCTGTACAAAACCACCGGCGGCAAATATATATACACTGACCGCAGAAGACACGGCTCGGCAGGTGTTAGAATTTCGTGTCTCAGCATGATTCAGGGGAAATGGGATAATACCGTGACTTCCTGATGAGCGATACGCAACCAGATTAGCGGTTGGCAAACGAATGACTTTTGATAAAACCTTCGTTATCAGAACGGCAAGGTTAGCGTGATATTAAGAACCTCAGTAGTATTGCCATGTTAGGGCAGCGATGGTCTGTATGGGACCTTGTCAAATTATGTTGTTTCTTTGTGATATGTCGACACGGTCGCAGTTATCGCCCGGCAAACTGTGCGTTTGAGGCGATATGGGAAAAAGACCTAGCTTTTTCTCGAGATGAGAGTAGGGTGCAATGCGATCAATTTGGTGAGCTACACGCAACAGTCTAGGTCAGGCAAAATAATCGGTCATTCACTGTGAAAAACTGTTTTTCCCCGCTTTTCAGCTACTTTCATGAAAAAAAGGAGATAACAGAAATTTGAAAAGTGCGCAAATGATTCTTGTTAAAATGCTAACGAATCATATAATAAAATAAATAAACGATTGTGAAGTCGATTGTGATGTTGCACTGTTGATACAAATTCTTATACACTGAGTAAGAAATTATAGCCTTGAGGGCAACTGTGTGCAAAAGCTATAGTTCAACAATACACAGAAACAAAGTTGCTAGGAAGAAGGTCAACCACACCGTTTTGATTAGGGTTTCTGTTTGCGCGTCTCGAATCTTAAGCTATATATGGCTTACCTACTACTGCTTGCATGCAATCAAATATTCGGAACGGGAAGCATTAAATTCATGCGTGCGATCAGCGGCTGAGCACTGTAATAGATTTCTTGCCAGTTTTGCTATATATTGAAGACAACCTATGTTTTCTATTTTGTCATCCCTACTGTTTATGAGTCAAAACGTACACTAAACATCTAACTAGAATTAGCTTAATATCAAAGTAAACACTAATGAATCCTCAAAATTCAAATGGCAAAATGAGGAATGAATGATAGCGATGAATGTCATCAGCTAGTAACACCAAGATATCGCCGTAGTAGACAATGAACCCCTCTTCTTACCTATCGAAAATAAAAATAGCCTCATAGTAAATAACGCTGCGAACTTAAATAAAAATACAGTTCGTCATTAACCCAACGTTGCTTAGTCAAAACTATTTATGCTGATGCTTTCCTGTGCTATAATAGTCGCATTTCAAAACGGATCATTTCCCAGTACTCGACTCGACTGTTTAAATCATGATGGAACACAGTTGTGGTGCACAGAGTGGTGCCTGTTCGCTAGGTTGCTTATATTTGCTTTTCAATTCTTTTAAAGATTTGTTATGTAATTATTAAGGCGAGTACCAATAGTATGAAGCACAGCTAAAAGTTATGCATGGCATCGACAAATAATTATTTTTAGAAAATTAACCTTGGCTTAACAGATTGTACATATATTTGCTTATTCCAGAGGTAAGGCAATGAGGTTATTATCTAGACACATGCAATGTTTGACGTATTTCAGTGGTTAGAGGTTGTTCAGATGCGAGCTAAATGTTCATTGAAATTTCAGATTTTTGCGGCCGAACCGCAAGAAAAGTGAGATATTACACGAAAATGGATATATTTTCAAATATTTACACAGCACTAAAATGGGTGCTACGCCCCGTAGTCGTTCGACCCATTGAACGGTCCTTTTGCTAAATAACAAAATTCTCTTACGGACAACAAATTAAGCCGATTTATAAAACGTCATTCGAGAAGAGATTATTAGTGAATTTCAAAAGGAGCCTGAATAGGTAGAGGAAACAGGAAGCAAATTTCTGAGGGGCGAAAATAAGTTAAAAGACTATGTTGTCAGTCTGGTTATACGAGGTACCAAGTGTATGTTAACTTGAAAACTATATTTACAAATATCGGAGCCGAAAACACACTGTAAATACAAAATGTTGGAGACTCCATGGTAAAGTGCTCTATGCTATAAGTAACGCACAAATACCTTACGAAAGTCAACATATAGACATATATCCGCATTGCATAATTAGTATTTGATCATTCGCTGGCACCAAAAGCATGTTGACATCAAGAAATAGACGTCAGGACCTAACTATTATCATGCTGATTCGATTTATCTTTAAACTTTGGTGCATAATGATATATAATGATAAAAACAACCATGAGCAATAGCAGTATGGTGCTTTAAATATAACATATGCCTGCAACTTGCTTTGCCTTGTCACAGTGACATAACTTCTGTTAAATCACTACACCCTGTGCAGTACTAAAACGAAAGTCTTCATTATTACGTATATACAACACAACGTTTTATTCTGGGCATTTTAATTAGGTCTTATCAGTTTGAATGATTTCACACTAAGCTATAAACTGAAGTTTGATTTGCCTGCTGCAATGAAATTGAACAGGTTGTTTTAATAATATTGTCACGAATGTTCGATAACTTAATTTTGCAAGCTAAACGGTCGATACACCCACCTGCACGTAGACAGTAAATCACTATCTCCATGGGTTAAATTTGATCGCTGCCCTATGGTGCTCCATACTACGCTCAATATCTGCCATAGGCATCGGGTATTGATCAAGCTAGATGGCTAGCGGACGAGAAATAAAAGTGTTTATATTGCTGCAGATCCATTATTCCTACAAACAAGCAAGACAGGTGTGTACCCTGAGAGGATTTGTGTCAAGTGTAAATGTTACAACCGACCTAGGGTTCTCTAAGGACTAAATTGGTTATTTATATCGATTTGTCGATCGATCCGAAGCTTATCATGTTTCTTGGATACTCAGGTCATTGAGTCATGGTACCACGAGTACGTGCACTTGAAGTTGCTTGGTTCAAGCATAGTAAATACGCATTCCAGGCTATATAGCTGCTACATTGGCTGGGTTCATCGATGTAATGCTTCCATAATGCATACGTGTATCAGTGTCCAAATAAATAATTGGGAAATCAACTAAGACAAATACTAAATAGCTTCGTGCTTTGATTCGAGTATGTGCTCACAGACAGATTTCTTTCAGTTTGCAGCGTAATAAAAAAAATGAGAAGCAAACAGTTCAGAAATGACGGTTTTCTCTATCAGAAACTACGCACTTGCGAGTCACCCGATTGATAAGGTTTTTTTACTAATGAACTATTTGTATATCATATGATAAGCCCCGAACAATGCGACGGTGAGCTCTGCCAACATTGGGTTCGAAAGCTCAAGTTGTGCAGATATATATTGCTAATTCCGCTGCGGATCCATAACCATTAGTCTAATCGTTGTACCCAACTGGCCAATCATTTTTCATATAAATTATAACCAGGATAATCATGTATCGTATCGTTTTTTAGTATAGTGTGCTCATGATCCATTCTGTGAAGGTGCGCAACTTCAATAATTGGATACTTCAGATTCTTATTGCTCGTGCTGTAGCCAAAATGACACGCCTTTACTGTCTGAAAATTATTGCGTGAGTTAGTGAGCTAGTTTGAATAACATGGCCATAATGAACACCAGACACATGCATCAATGTAGCCGTAGAAATTATATATCGCTTACGTATGCTGGCGTAGTAAGCATCAATGTCGCGGCGGACATCTAATTTTTGCACAGTGTTATCGGCGCTACGCGAACAGATTGCTTAACGTACAGCAGTCATTCAATTGCTTTGTAGGCAAGGAGCGTTTTTGCACCAACCAATATTGAAATGTAAAACAATATGCAGTATATCGCCCGAATAACACGTTTACTTTAACAACATGAAACTAGCCTATATTGCCATTATAAAGTCAAATTATTACCCCATGGTGAAACGTGTATCCTATAGGATGTCTAGTGCTTGATTGGTTTTCTGATTTGCAATGTTTCGTCTCATAAAGTAATGGCAAAACGTAATCACAGTTTTTGATAAACGCGAAGCATGCTACACAGTTATGTGCTCCATCACTTGCTACCATTCACAGAATGACAACGGATGTTACGTGTGCAAATAACAATGTAATTACTTCAATATCCTTCTTTTTTAAGAGGATTTGTTTTACACTCAGTGAACCTGAACTTAAAAAGTCTCACTATTCTACAAGCCACACATTCCATGCCGCATTTAATCCTAGTTTCATTAGGCCATATTTAATGGTTTGGCTTCTGTACGGGGTTTTCTGACCAGGACATGTGCATGATACCTATCGATACAAAATGTAGCAGATTTCAATTTATGATTTATTATTTCACGATGTAATTACAGTCACATGATAATTTAACCTGCTCTTAAACGGCCTTTAATATTGTGCGTTCCACTAAACATGATCGGCCGATAGCTAGCTGGCTGTTTTATTTTTCGTAACACTGTTATGACGTAAGCTACTATAGATCCAAACGAGACTAGTGCCTTGGTCCTCTTTGCACATATATTTCAAACACAGACCCTTATAAAGCAGTTGCTCCGATAACATGGAAACAAGAACCGCTGCTGTTCTGCATTTAAGAGCTGTTAGAATAATACCATATGCACTCATCAGTGACAAAACCACGCACATATACGGGACAGCATTGGTCGATGTTTTATATTGAGAAAGCAACGAAGCTAAGCCGATGAACCAAAATAGCTCCCTCTATATTCATTCATTGCTTTAAAAACCCTAATCAGAAATAGGGATCAGTCAGTGCAAAGATATAATATCACATAAATGAACGCGTACTTAAATGGATAAGATATGCAACCCTGTGGATGCAAGATAGACTTACGAATGTCAATGAGTTTGATCGATGGTCTCACAATCTATGCACAATACTGTGGCCTCTTCCCCGCAGCAAGCTAACGGCGAGCGGTTGGTCCTCTTTAATATAAATGTTCGAATGCGTATATGTGATGCAGTATAACCCGCCATAGACATATGTGTTATTGGGATATTATTGGTCAGATTTTAGACTGTAGGGAATTGCATATTGATTGAGCTCGGTGATTGTGTCAAAATGTTATACATTAATATTTGATTGCGGAAGTCGGTAGAATTGGACAATAAGATATTGCTCAAGGGAACAGTAAATGCGTGCCTAGTTGGAAAAATATATTCACATTTCATCGCTTTGTAATAGTATAATTTGATAATTTTTCAAGCTGATTGCACTTATCTCAGAAAGGATCCTACATGTAAGTATGGCCATATCGCAACTGATTCAGTGCGACATGGCTCTAATTATGAGATATCTGCGCACATCTGACAAAAATAAATATTAGCTCGTATAAAGTGCAACGAACATCAAATATTAAGCAATTATCACATTATCAAAGTCGCCTTTAGTCGGATTGTCAACTCTATCTAGCGACATAGCCCAGCATAGTATGTTATCTACAACATTGGATAAGGATACAATATGCTGTGATTTGTTTGGAAAATAGGTTCGTATAAATAAACAATCATTCTAATGCACTGCTTAAATAAACATAACCATTCCAAATTACAAACTCGCTCATAAATAGCGA
>CM067351.1:24983489-25082850 GCA_034190875.2 Urechis unicinctus | reverse complement strand
GTCGAAAACTGCACGGACGCTGCTGTAAGAGGCGAACTGTTTTCCAAAATTTATCAAGTTGACATTTTTTTCAGTAAAGTACTTGCTATTTTCGCAATTCATAAGCCTATTGTACGACGTGTTTTGTCGAAGGCAAGGCTCTGTGAAAAGCCATTTTTCCCGCTCTCAACAATTGCAATGACGTCAGCCCAGTATTCCGATGCGCTTTTGTTTGGGTCACGGTAGCGCCACCTTACGATTGCAATGTATTATGATTAGAGAAGCGTTCAACGCGGAGCAACTGAAAGTGGGCCCTCTTAGCGTAGCTATAAACTCTTTGGTTCTCCCTCTTAGGCCTCATTGGTGACATGAGACGAATAACGCGTCTATTGTTCCAAATAACCAGTTGCAGCGAAGTCTTTCTGGTTGTCCATTTTTGAGTAAATACATAATTAATGTGTTTGTCGTTGATGCTGTAAACATAGCAGTTGCATAAAATTCAACAGCTGTAATAATGCCGATATCTTTGAATTTCACTGCGTAATGCTGCTCAAGAAGGTGTTACATCAAGAGTGTGGAAAGCATTGCTCAACTTACTAGATTTCTCTACACTTCTTGTCGATACGCCAATGAATTGTATGCCAATTTTACATTCAGATCTATATAAGGATATACACTATCACACAGCACACACTTCTTAATGGCTCTGCAGCCCAATTAATCTAAAACATGTTTTATGATGCACCAAGTGAACGTTTACATTTAGTCGAGAGATAATCACTTGTCCATTGACCTAATAAGGATATGCTTCGATTATCTAGCATTCATCTATTGGCCATATTCACATATTGTTTGGAGTATACAACCCAATATTGCTTTTATATTATTTAGAACATATAAATCACTACAATTGAGGTAACGGGTGGACAGTAGTGTATGATATAAGCAGTTAGCAGCAGATAATCATTCAATTTCGCTTCGCATAGAATCAATATATTTTAGTGCAATTGTCTCCCTCCGTTTTATTGTTTCGTACTCGCTACCAACAAGAAGCCCTAGCAAATGTTGAGGAGCGCTCGCCGGTATTTATTCGTGTCAGACATACATTTGGACTTGTTCAAGGTTGTTAAGTCTCTTTAATCGAGGCCTCTAAAATTGCATTTCTCAACAATTGGTCCTCCGCTGTATAATGGCATTGACGTCAGACATATCAGACAATGGAAAGACTGTAGCTTCCTGCCTGGTATGGTATATCTCTGTACCTAATGTTATGCTCGATAGCAAGGCAATGGTCAGTTTGATGTGGGTAGTGTCATTCCAACAAATTTGTTTTGATGCGTCAGCAACGATACCGCTGTTTGACACCTAGCCTAGAACAATTTAGGAAGACACCCTGGGGTTAAAATACTCGCTGTTTGCAAACTCTCTGCCCAAACCTTAATTTGTAGGGATGCATGTTAATTCGATGGACAAAATACCATCCGAGCAACAAGTATTTTATCTGGTGTTAAAGAACTGCGAAGTCGTGTGACTGCCTTTAATATTCGAAGGTGCAAAATATCTGCGAAATGTCAGATCGGGAATAAAGAGCATTTTATTCCTAATTACAGGTAATAATCATTGTTTCGACATAAAATATGTCATGCTTAGCCAACATTAGGATAAGTTTTACTCTGTGCCTCTCTAACTTCGGAAGCGGGTATAACATAGTAAGTAGATTAAGTTTCAGGGAAATAGCCGCCTTTAATTGGCAATGAACTTAATTTTTGCTTTAATGCTGCCATTAATGCTCGAATAACCGAACCTCCCCACTTTGCGGCCAATACTATTATATAACTCGCCTTGGGGAAATATCAACACATTGGTTACATGCCCTACATTTTGCCTCCGACTGTATATTATATTTTATATATATAAATACGATGCAGATAGATGTTTAGGCGTTTTATTAAAGGGAACATTTATGCGTCCCATTTTTGAAAGCATAAAATTGAGCCATTATCGTGACCCGTTTTGCACATTCATACGAAATGCTAGATCGTAAGGCCGAAACTACAGATCGGCAAATTGGCATATGCAGACAGCTTAAACACACAACGATGGTCTCCAGTAGCACGGTTCTAAGGTAAAAAATACTCACACCTAACAAAATCGACGCAAATGCCCAACATCTTACTCGCAAGCTGATATTGCAAGCGTAAAGCAAACATTCCAAGAGTCTGCGATTGCAGTGATTTCTAAATCGTAATATTATGAGGCAATAGTAACCGGTAATACAATAAAGGGCGTTCACAAATGTTTCTTTTCAAGGGTTACAATTGCCTTTCTGTATTTGCACGGAGAGCGAATAATTAACTTGTAATATTACTGAACGGGCGCAATGTTATTCCGTCAATAGTTGGCATAGTTTGTGCTGACATTCAATGTTTAGATAGAAAATGTAACCAACATCCAATAGCAAGGCGTTTTTGGCGTTGATTAATACCGCTTGAGTATGCTTCAAGAAATTGATTTGGAACGAGTGCCGCATTCATTAAGAATGTTTTGGCTATTCAGTATGGCGGCAACTGTGTTAGCCGCGTAAATGAAGACAGGTTTTAATGCAGTTTCATAGCCTCACCGTGCACGTGTGTCACATCTATTTTATTCACCTTATTATTTTAATTAAAACAAAATTGACTGTCAGTGTGCTTTTACGTGAGGTTAGCATACTAGGATTCAAATGGAGTGCAATTGTTTTTTGGCAGTACCGCATGTCGTTTGAGACCTTAATATTAATGAGGCATAACGTAATATAACTTGGATTGTATTAAAAACATGATGTGAATATTTGAAATCAATGGCAGGACTTCCGTGCATTGTAATAACATCATACATCATCGTCTCCGTCACGATTTGGCCACGGAAACGGTGTTAAATCACAAATAGCACTCCTGTCATCAAACAGGAAGCGACATTAATCGAAATATAAATAATATGGTTTAAAAAATAATTTTTTGCCAATCACCGTTCGGAAGTGCTAAGAAATCGGAGTTTATAGCACTCGGAAATAGAGCTTGAACGTTTCCATTCTTAGGCCATTGCAATCTTCGTGCACATTATTTGCTGTAATGCGAGACACCGAAAATATCGCGACCTATACCCTCACAGGCGTCTCGCAGTCGGCGCCTATTTCTCGTACGTTTTTACATCCGTTTGGGGTTTCCCCGCTCTGGTTTTGTTTTGCACTCCATATTTGTACCTATACCATTTTGTTGTAGTTCTGATGCTTGCGGTATCGAAACGTGCCTCTTGTGAGGATAGTGACTTAGGGGTTTGGCTGGGCTGCTTTTGAGTTGCTCATGACAGCATGAATATCCACGAATATAAAACGGGATTGCAGCAAACATTAATGCTTTTGGAATGTGACAAATATTTGTTGAAACTCGAACAAGTATGATTTAGCACAGCGAAATTAAGGGGGTAATCTATAACATGTTGCTAATAGCAGACCGAAGCACTGAGGCAGTAAACTGCAGCTAATGTTAAAGATACTTAATATACTAACAAGATTGATGCGTGTTTTGAGTTGCAAGCAATTTGGGCAGAATAATAAACATGACTGCTTAATGCGTTGCAATTTGTGTTCAAACTATGTAACGAAAAACTAGCCGATCTTATCACACATTGCATGATCATTTCATGCCATTAAACACATGGCATGTATGGCGGGCCTACCGGATGTTAACAGGTCACGTTACGTCTTACACCAAGTGGGCCTTTCACTGTTCTTCATTGAAAAATATCGTACCGCGCCACGGTGTGCTAGCAATAACATGTTGCAAGTCGCAGACTTAAGCAGCGAGGCAATGAACTGCATCTAATTTTAAAGATGCGTAATTCACTCACATGATTGTAGCGTATTTTGTATTGCAAGTTGAAGAAAACATGATTGTTTAGGTATTCGTAATTTTGTAATTGCAAGTTGAAGAAAAGACTAACCAAACATGTCGCAAATAGTATGAACGTTTCATACCATTAAACATATGGCATATATTGCGGGCCTACCAGAAGTTAATTGGTCACGCAAATGGCCTTTTACACCACGTAGGCCGTCTATTGTTCTACATTGTACAATACCAAAACGCGCCAAAGCCTGAATTGCATGCTTCAAAGCGCATGTAGTTTTTGCATCCCGCATACTACATTTTAACCAGTCGTTCATCATGTGCTATTTAACAGTATACTTCACATGCATTGATCCTATCATACGTTGCGCTGGCGAAAAACCAGGCTAATGCAAAGTAATCCTAACACCAGTACATAATGCGTTTTTTTACCTAGCATAGCGAGTGGCTGCAATATAGGACAGCAAGCACTTAAAAATCTATTGAGCACTGAAGAGAAAATCAACGAGCAGGCACTTCTTGTGCGCATTGAATTGATCCACGACTCCTAGTGCGGATAGGGCATATTAGCTATTGCGCACGCAGCAATCCAATGTGCGAAGTATCTACACATTCGAACACAAGGGTCATTTTGACTCCAACTCAAGACCAGCCTTGCACTATCCTCATTATTTGCCTATAATATTGAATTGCCGGTTGGGGAACTTTAAGTACGTATTTAGTTTGATGATCTCGTCGCAATACAACCTATAGTTTTGTGGTAATATCATAAAACACTTACCGCTATATTGTACTATCTTATTTCATAGGTCAGGCTCATTTTGCTATTCAGCATCTTATTTTACACGACAAATTGGCCTAGGGGAATACAAATCTCTTAACTTCTGTTTAATGATCAGCGTATTATTTTTTTTCGAAACCATCTAATACTCCAACGTGACTCATCCTGATTTTGATGGCGTAGGAGTCATGAACGAGGCTTCTAAAGCAAAGCGCGGACTTCTTTATGGCAGACGCTGGTATATTAGTTAGTAGGAAACTAAATGACTTGTCGATTTCAACACCATAAAGATGACAGGATGCTCTCAGGATGCTGACATACGGCTACGTCCAAAGCACGGTCGTTGCAATTCACTTGTGAGCATTCTGCACCACCAACTAGGGGTTTTCGCAAAACATTACTTTACAAATAGCAGCTTATTGTGAGATGATCGGATTTGAACCAGCATTATGTTCAGATTACATTGCTGGTCGGCCAATGAGGGTATATCAGTCGTTATTAGCCATTGTAAAAATCTAAACCACATATTTAGTTTTGCAAATCGCCTCTGCCGAGTATATAAAGTTATAAAAAATCGGATCTTCCGTAACGCTATTCAGAGCTTTTAATATCATTGTTATTGTGGTCTGGTCTAAAGTGGCATATCATCGCCATACCTACATCGGGATTAGAAATTGAATCGTCATATTAATCAGATAATTGCCGCTATGCATGCCTTGATGCTTGCGCCCAGGAAGTTATTATGAGATTTATTTTGAGATGTACAGCTGAGGGCCTATCCAAAGTTTTTGTGGACCTTTTCGCATTATTGCCTGCGAAAATTCACATCGCACATAGCCGTTATTTCACATTAACTCATGCTTCATTCCTATCGACAGATTGCAAAAAGATGCCCATCATCTGGTAGCAAAACGTGGCATAAACAATAGCATCTGTGCATTGTCATCTGTATGCTAACGCTGTGTGGCATACTACTCGTAACCCATATGCTTCCCGGTATGAAGTAAGAGCGTGAGAGTATGTTTCCCATTGACACAATACACATGTATCCAGTTACCTTCGAAGGCCTAATGGGAATTATTATTATGTGGCAAACAGATCTACTACGTCGATTTACATATATTTTCTTAGCCGATTTACAATTGGAATTGAGTAATAATCATTCACCATAACACGCTTCCTACGGTTAAAGTCATGCTAGTTGTGCATTTCGTGTCTTTACATTACGTCTGTTAACTTGTGCAATTAACTTTGATGGACGGCAAATGTTCTGTCGATAAGCATGTTGCTGATAAACGAGGAACAGTTGCTTGCGTTGAATGATGCGCATGCATTTGCAAAGGTGAGTTGTCATCTATTGGAAGACCATATACATACTATAATAATGACATTATATAGCAATCTTGTTGTACTCGTATCAAATGGAATAGAATGCAATATTAAATAGCTGCCATAAAGGTGCATATCCTACCCTCCATTGGAAGATGCGGTGTTTATCGTACATCACGATTATGACAGATAATGTAACAACCACTGTCTGGCTATATGACTAGGACTCTCAAACGAAACTTCTTCTTCAGACTGCATAGATATGTCTCCTACAACTTCCGAGCGTACACATTTGCTTTTGTGGTTTGCTAGATACTAAGCATTCGTTTGGAATTGTACAACCTAGAGCATATATATTCTTGTAGTCTTAAACACTTTGGTCACAAACCCGCTGTTCCAACTCACATGGATTGCTGCCTGACACTAACAGGAATTATTTAACTTACTCCCACTCGGTATTTAAGGACGTCGGTTAACTCGCTTATGAAGCCATACCATCTAATAAAGCAATACTGGTTTCAAACCCAATACGTCTGGGTAGAATCAGTTTCAACAAGATCACATGAATATAATTTTGGCTGACAGAGACATCACTGCTCACAGCAGATGACCTCGCGACAAGCATAACCAACTAATAGCTCATGCGATATGTATCCATTCTTATCCTAAATAAAGCTAAGCCAATAAGTAATGTGCTTAAGGGATGAGCAAGAGTGTTGGTCCAGAGGTGAGTTGATAATTGTCGTCACATTTGACCCTTACACAAAAACGTCTTTCTTTTACTTAAATAATCAAAGCTGTATATTGAAACACATACGCGTTTCCAGCGACGGTGATGTGTCAAATCTCATACACAAGTAGCTGCAATGAAACAAGCAACAAACGTTTTTAACGATGGCGTTTATTAAACATCCTCCTAGTTAGAAGATTTGACTACCGCAAACGATGTTCTGTCATGGTAGTATGACAAGTCACGTTCCTAAACGGGCAAATACTTCGGGACATTCTATGCACTGCTAACAAATGAGCAGAAATGATGGTACCAGGTGTTCAATCCCAACACATGAATGACGTTACATCCATGCTTACTGTGATGTATCAACATGCGCTATTAGTTTTATCATCCTGCCTACAGTCATCTTCTCAAAAGACTGCTGGTAATATAACTTAAATGTGGGCTGGTTAATCTCTATATTCTACAAGTATCCGTGATTAACTTTCTTTAAAGAGACCAGTGTACATCAATCTGCTCATTCCCATAATTTGAATTTTATTAAACATTTGGAGTGCAGCAAGCGTTGAAATCAAGTCTAATGATTATTCAAGCGTTGTGAAAACATAGACGCCTGTTTTTGTTGGTCGTCACTCTTCAGTGTCATCGGGCATATTCTAGCATCATTTTAACAACTGATCATTTAAGCAGATTAAAAACGAAACCACTTCAAAGACCGAACTCGGATTGGGATTATACGATCGCATTCGCTATAGATATATTTATCATTAATTTTCCCGCCATAACAGAGCATCAAAATTCAGCAAAGGTGGACGGTGATAATGTAAAAAACCGGCATTTACGTCTGATTATCGCTCGGCCCATTGAAGACTGGTAAAAACTATTAAGATAACTTCCCCATTAAGCTTTGGCACGAATTTGACTTCTAGGCACAACATTTAGCCTATTTATATAACGACTTGCTAGTCGAGCAATATCGGTTCCTGAGAAGATTGCGTTTGAGCAGATGCATTATATCAGCGATGCAGATTGATACCCATAATAAGCACCACGTCTATGAAGGCGACATTTTCTAAATGCGTTGTACGTTTAACCGATATCAAGCAAAGAACGTGTATGCACGAATATGTGAGATTGATTTTGGCTAGAGAGAATCTACTGACGTCATTTGAGGCGACATTTGTACTAGCTTAGTTTCCAGGCGCGAGGTCACAGAGAAAATTGTACACCATGGTACCCTTTTAGGCAACTCTTATTGCGTGTAGTTACTCTACGTGATACGTTAGAGAAACCACAATAATGTGGCATATTTATCTCAATTCGCTAGGTTAATATATCGATAATTTCATCATATTATGGCTCATGCAGCTTGCAGAAGCAATATAAGGTTGCGGAACATTAACCCTTTAATGTAATTGTCATTCGTGAGTGCTTCGCATCTATTTTCTGTAAGAAGTTGAACAAATCTGCACGGCACTTTCCTCTTCTGCCAAAGTTGAGATGTCTGTATTGGACCCTCATACCATAGATGTGCTTTTCATAATTCCTGAAATGCAGGGATGCACCTGGATGCCGAGAGGGTGGTGCATGTGGACGCAATAGGTAAACTGTTTATTTCGAGTAATATTCGGCCAATTATTTAATGCTTTGTCCATGCTCCCGATATGCACCTATTGCATATACACATGTTGAAGTGTAGACGAAAGAGATACATGATAATGAGCAGAATGAATGGCATTATGTGCGTAGGGGCTAAACGAACGGTTTGTAATAATACAACGCTAGTACAGTATGGAAAAAAAGTCACAATTCAATAAACACTTCCCATTCATCGATCAAGCGTGAACATTCACGGTAAATAATATCAGTTAATCTGAGACAAACAAAGTAGTAAATCAAGCTGAAAAAATATTCCTCAGATGCTTTACACTAATGTAACACCATGATGTTCACACAATATTCCTTCGATAGAGAAAATTGCATTGCACCCACAAGAACTCGGGTTCTCCATGTCTCAGAAAACTGAATAAATTAACATGGCATGTTTCTAGACAAATACCGAATTGCTGATTAAAGTAATCGAACACAGACAATGTCGTTTCAATAGGCCAAAGGTTTTAGACACAATCTGGCCTTGTTGTTGTAGCCCCGATGTTGGACATTAAAAGATGGATACCCAATATGCGCATTATTCGAACAAATGTTAATTTTACTTCAGCCTGGCTATAGTTCATTAACCCTTTTTCACATTTGTTGTTGTAATGACCGTCAGTGACGTTGATTATCCATTAAACGTAAATTTATATAGGATGTTTGCTATTGATTGTTATGATTTGAAGACAACCAGAAGGCATCTAGCCTAGCTATTATCGCTGTCTAAGCTTATCGATATGGGAATAAATTTGCTTTTTTTTAATCTATCTTGACCAATCTACGTACCAATATTTCAAATCTATAAAAAGATTTGTGATGTTGAAACTCTGTGTTAAGGTTAACGGAAATAATCAAGAGTACATGCCCGTAGACAGACCCGCTACAGCAGCTACATACGAAATAAGATAGCGATGTTTGCAGCTTGACGTTCCATAACACTAACCCCTTTATCGGCGAATGGACAGGCTATTAAATAACTAAAATAACGTAGATGATGGGATATGACGCCGAATCACTGCGTGTGTGTGAATTAGGTAAAGCTTGATAGGCAGAACTGTGCCATGTAAATTGAATTAAGTCGGTACTATCATCTAGGCCAACTCATTTATGTACTCTACAATTGACTAATTCTCTGCGTCCTTGATTCCATTTGTGTCACGTCATTCGGCAGTATATTTACCTGATGTCTATTGCTTGTAGATTGTTTGTTCATGGTTGCAGAGGACAATATATCAAACTTATATCAGATTTTTCTGTAATGAATAACATTTGCTATCGCGTAAGTGATGTTATTATCCCGTTTTGACAGTCAATAGTGAGCAGCGTTGCGACTGTAAGGACGCCATATGAATAGTAATGATTCTTTTAGTAATATTGTCAGACGACTGCACCTATATCATTAAACTACAATAAACCTATGCAAAGAGTAACAGGAGGTAAGTTCTATATATCCAATCTTTATAATGCTAAGACGGGGAGCAAGTTTATATATACAATTGTCAATGACTTCATGACGCTCAATTAAAAAATGCAGTGAACATTTAATGCAATCTTCTATATTTCGCGATGCAACAGTTAGAAATGGCAAATAATAGAAAAAAATCTGCGGCAATACATTACAGGCCTTTTCGTTTTCGTGCATAACTGCCCTCAGTGATAAGTATCACTTAACTATTTGCTTGCATATCTATTTTTTGTCTTTAGCTTAAGGGAATGCAACATTGGAAAAGTACGTTCGGTTTGCCTGTTTGCTGTATCTTAGTGTATGATAACTGGTACAAATTGTCCTTTTGCGTGCGTTTGACCAACCACTGACCAACCCCAAAACCAAATATGACATGATCGAGTTTTGAATATATGAAGATAATTAAACCGCGGACGAAGATACACATTGCATCCTTTGTAACACATCCATTCGTTTTGCTTAACACCCGGCATCATTTTAATCTTAGAGCGTCTTGAAGTAAAATTTGTCAAGTACTATATGTTAAGGGTTCCTTCTTAGAGCTTATTATTATATTCGTGGTAATAATGTAGTCCAACTGTAATAAATCTACTTGATTGAATTGACACTGCGGACGGTCAATAAGAAAGCGACCCTACCAAATGCCAATACGTCATTGATAAGTGGAGCAGACAATCGCAGAAGCTGCTCAAATTAGAAACAACAATAAAAACAACAAAAGTAGAAGCTGATTGAATATTTAAAAACTGTACACATGCACTAAGAAAGCGGTAGATATTAAGATCTCATGTAAAAAATAGTTATTTTATCGAGCTTATTAATCTTTAACGATTCGTACACCATACATTATGGCAAGTAATAACTAAGACAAAAGAGTGTGTGTTCTTTGTGGACTATTGAAGTAAATTATAAAACTCAGGCCTTTTTGTTCCCCCAGCGAAACGAAATCCTTATGTGCAGAATCAATCACAAATAGTTTATTGGGAAGAATATTCAAGTGGCGTCCCGCAAGGCATATTTAATTAATATGGTTATCTTAGAAATCAAGTTCGCAAGTCCTCCGAGTTTTGCCCAGCTGCACACTTACACTCCTGTTGCTCCAACGGGAAAGCAATTAAGCCAAGGGCATAATTCAAAAAAGTAATCATTGGCCGAATTTGGCAAGGTACAAGCACATGCGCCGACAGGTGCCCAATAACGAATGCAATACTTTTTATTTACCCTACTTCACATTTGTTGTTGCAATGACCGACAGTATCGTTGTTAATGCCATTGCCGTAAGTTTATCCAGGCTGTTTGCTATTCGTTGCTCTCACGTAATGACACTAAACAGGCATCTAGCCTAGTATTTTCCGCTATTGAAACGACGGGATTTGTCAATGTTATTGATAGCTTTTAACCAATCTTGACCAATCTACGAGCCAATCATCAAAGTTAACATGTAGTTACCTGTTCCATGTGCATTTCAAATCCACAAAGGGATGCTTGTGGTTAAAATTCAAAATTCGGTCGACCAACGAATGTAAAATTTACAGCCGTTACATACTAGGAAATGTTTTGAAATTTGTTGCCCGTGTTTTAAACATGTTGTCACATTTCACCGGCAAGTAGCCCCATCATCGGCAAGGGGACCCGGATGAGTAGTTTTTCGATAACTTAAATAACGTAGATAATGTGACATGAGGCCGGATAAATGTGTATGTGTGATTGAGTGAGATTTTTCAGTAGAAAAGTGTCATGAAGCATTGATTAAATGGGATCAGAACTGGATGCGTAAGCCTACTCATTTATGTTCCATGCATTTGACTTATTTTCTACCTCCTTGCATCCATTTGTCTTAATTTATAATGCAGATAGCATATCATGCAAGCTTATTTATTTCGCAATGCAACTGTCAGAATTGAACAAGTTTAATGGGATGATGTTTGCGATAATACTTCGTACATTATAGGCCTTGACTCTTTTGCCCAACTGTCTTCAGTAGTAAGCAGCATGACTAAACTGTTTCCTTTCATGTCTAGTATTTTCTTTTGCAACATTTTATAAGTACGATGGATACTTTGTTACTGAGATTATAGTAATTTTGCATGGACTATAACTTTAAGATGAGTATTTCTAGCTAATTGCACTAAATCTCCATGGAGCATTTCGAAAATCGACAATAACGTGACCATCAAACGCCAAAGATATATTTTGTTCAATATGCGAAAGATCCCCCTCTTAGGGAAATTAATTTTAATATGTGGTCTTAACGTAGTTCTTTTTTAATTAATCGGCCTGGGTGATTTAACAACGCGTACGGTCGTTAAGAGCCATATGGCAATACTTCAAATATAAGTGGCTCAGACCATCGCCGAAGCTGCCTATTTAGAAATAACTATCATAACAACTACATCAGATGATGATTAATATGTAAAAACTGTACACGTGGGCAAGCTAAGCTGTATGTTTTCAAGACTTTTGTCAAAATGATTATTCTATCGAGCTTATCAGTTGAAGATTATTCGTAAAGGATCAATTTTGGGAATTGATAACAAAAGCAATAGGGTATGTGTTTCTTTGTGGACAATTCACGGAAAATCATTCATGACATTGACATATATCGCTAACGTACAGTGCTAAACTCGGGCATTTTGTTCCCCCAAACCAAGCGAAAACCTCATGCACATCAACAATCACAATTTGTATTATTAAGCAGAATATTCAGGTGGTGTCTTGCACGGCGTATTTGATTAATATGGTAGTCGAAAAAAGTCATGTTCGCCGGTATTGCTCAGCCTCACTATTACACTTCATTTACTCTAAAGAGAAGGCCTTAGCCGCATGTGGCCATGTACAATATAGCAAAACTAATCTCTAGAGGCATACCTGCTTGCACGAATCTTGTATTCTGCAAAAGGTTAGCACTTAACCTCACGAACGTCTCTTGACTGGTTATTCAGCCTTAAAACTACCCTGGATATGTGTTTTTTTCTACGAAATTGTGATTGAGTGCTTCACTTCGTAGGCGTTCAATGTGCGCTTAGTGCTGCTGAATGCAAACACATTCACATGGCAATTATGCGCGAAAGGCTACAATGTCTGGCTAGCCATTGAAATAAGTAAGCAATCGTGTTAGTATACGAAAAGCTTCATCAGGACTACAAATGCACATAACGGTGATATATCGTTATTAAGTCAGGTATAAGCAACACAGCCGCGTTATTTGACATTTATAATCTACTGGTAGTTATACGAATAGGCCAAAGCAATTTCACGAGCGCATAAACAGTTGTCTGGCCCTGTGAAAAAAGCATGGGTACAGAAAGCATTATCATTATTGACATGCAAGCGGTTCGGCGTAATGTTATAAGTAACAAAACTAAAAGGCCTTATCAGTAATGGGATGGTTGACTCAAGTCAACGTTAGGGAGTGACATATTACGATCCTGATAAGACTGGGAGCTGCAACAAAGCGACTTGGGTGTACGAGAAAAATGCGAGAGATACATAGACGACGCAAAACGTACAGTAGCAGAGGGCGCCGACGACAAAACGTCGGTCATAGTATAGGCCGTAATAGGCATCATTTGGGGCTTTTTGCCATATATATATTTTCAGTTGGCCAGTCTATGGGTTTAGTACTGTACCTTTTTTTCGCATTTGGTGATGTGATTCTGTTATTGCGCTCGCGCACGATTAATGCGTAATATAGAACTGTTGCAATACTGTGGGAAGAAAATGACATCAACGTAGCGATTCATTGCAAACAATGTACTGACGCCTATGATGCTTGGGTGAAAATAGATAGTGAAGTGTTAAATTTCAGAACCATTTTAACCAGTCATTCATCATGTGCTATTTAACAGCATACTTCACATGCATTGATCCTATCATACGTTGCTCTGGAAAAAAACCAGGCTAATGCAAAGTAATCCTAACACCAGTACATAATGTGTTTTTTTTTTACCTAGCATAGTTTAATAAGCATTCTGCGAGTGGCTGCAATATAGGACAGCAAGCACTTAAAAATCTATTGAGCACTGAGGAGAAAATCAATGAGCAGGCACTTCTTGTGAGCGTTGAATTGATCCACGACTCCTAGTGCAGATAGGGCATATTAGCTATTGCGCACGCAGCAATCCAATGTGCGAAGTATCTACACATTCGAACACAAGGGTCATTTTGACCAGCCTTGCACTATCCTCATTATTTACCTATAATATTGAATTGCCGGTTGGGCAACTTTTAGTACGTATTTAGTTTAGTGATCTCGTCGCAATACAACCTATAGTTTTGTGGTAATATCATAAAACACTTACCGCTATATTGTACTATCTTATTGCATAGGCCAGGCTCATTTTGCTATTCAGCATCTAATTTTACACGACAAATTGGCCTAGGGGAATACAAATCTCTTAACTGCTGTTTAATGATCAGCGTATTATTTTTTTTCGAAACCATCTAATACTCCAACGTGACTCATCCTGATTTCGATGGCGTAGGCGTCATGGACGAGGCTTCTAAAGCAAAGCGCGGACTTCTTTCTGGCAGACGCTGGTATATTAGTTAGTAGGAAACTAAATGACTTGTCGATTTCAACACCATAAATATAACAGGATGCTCTCAGGATGCTGACATACGGCTACGTCCAAAGCACGATCGTTGCAGTTCACTTGTGAGCATTCTGCACCACCAACTAGGGGTTTTCGCAAAACATAACTTTACAAATAGCAGCTTATTGCGAGATGATCGGATTTGATCCAGCATTATGTTCAGATTACATTGCTGGTCGGCCAATGAGGGTATATCAGTCGTTATTAGCCATTGTAAAAATCTAAACCACATATATTTAGTGTTGCAAATCGCCTCTGCCGAGTATATAAAGTTATAAAAAATCGGATCTTCCGTAACGCTATTCAGAGCTTTTAATATCATTGTTATTGTGGTCTGGTCTAAAGTGGCATATCATCGCCATACCTACATCGGGATTAGAAATTGAATAGTCATTGAATCAGATAATTGCCGATATGCATGCCTTGATGCTTGCGCCCAGGAAGTTATTATGAGATTTATTTTGAGATGTACAGCTGAGGGCCTATCCAAGTTATTTTGGACCTTTTCGCATTATTGCCTGCGAAAATTCACATCGCACATAGCCGTTATTTCACATTAACTCATGCTTCATTCCTATCGACAGATTGCAAAAAGATGCCCATCATCTGGCAGCAAAACGTGGCATAAACAATAGCATCTGTGCATTGTCATCTGTATGCTATCGCTGTGTGGTATACTACTCGTAACCCATATGCTTCCCGGTATGAAGCAAGAGCGTGAGAGTATGTTTCCCATTGACACAATACACATGTATCCAGTTACCTTCGAAGGCCTAATGGGAATTATCATTATATGGCAAACAGATCTACTAGGTCGATTTACATATATTTTCTTAGCCGATTTACAATTGGAATTGAGTAATAATCATTCACCATAACACGCTTCCTACGGTTAAAGTCATGCTAGTGGTTCAATTCGTGTCTTTACATTACGTCTGTTAACTTGTGCAATTAACTTTGATGGACGGCAAATGCTCTGTCGATAAGCATGTTGCTGATAAACGAGGAACAGTTGCTTGCGTTGAATGATGCGCATGCACTTTGCAAGACCAGTGCATTTGCAACGGTGACTATTGGGTGACCATATACGTACTATAGTAGTGACATTATATAGCAATCTTGTTGTACTCGTATCAAATGGAATAGAATGCAATATTAAATAGCTGCCATAAATGTGCATATCCTAACCTCCATTGGAAGATGCGGGGTATATCGTTCAACCACGTTGAATGCTCGGCTTACGTCGGAGCTGTAGTCTCCTCGACCAATCAGATGACTCCATATCTTTAACAGCCACCAAGCCCCGAGACGTTGGATCAACAATCATATGTGCTTTTGTTGATTTCATGGCATCGTCTCCTGATATAGGGGCTGTCTTTTGAGTAATTTCATAATCGTCACGCAGCTCAACGTAGCTATAAACTCTTCGCTCGAGACCTTCACATCCCCCAGACATGCCACAAATGTTTATGTAGGCCAGTTCTCTCGCTTCAAATATTTATGGACAATTTAAAACTATCATCCACAGTGCGGACATGAAAGATCGAGGGTCGAAAACTGCACGGACGCTGTAGGAGGCAAACTGTTTTCCATAATTTATCAAGTTGACATTTTTTTCAGTAAAGTACTTGCTATTTTCGCAGTTCACAAGCCTATTGTACGACGTGCTTTGTCCAAGGCAAGGCTCCGTGAAAAGACATTTTTCCCGCTCTCAACGATGGCAATGACGTCAGCCCAGTATTCCGATGCGCTTTTGTTTGGGTCACGGTAGCACCACCTAGCGATTGCAATGTATTATGATTAGAGAAGCGTTCACCGCGGAGCCACTCGAAGTGGGCCCTCTTAGCGTAGCTATAAACTCTTTGGTTCTCCCTCTAAGGCCTCATTGGTGACATGAGACGAATAACGCGTCTATTGTTCCAAATAACCAGTTGCAGCGAAGTCTTTCCGGTTGTCCATTTTTGAGGAAATACATAATTAATGTGTTTGTCGTTGATGCAGTAAACATAGCAGTTGCATAAAATTCAACAACTGTAATAATGCTGATATCTTTGAATTTCACTGTGCAATGCTGCTCAAAAAGGTGTTACATCAAGAGTGTGGAAAGCAGTGCTCAACTTACTAGATTTCTCTACACTTCTTGTCGACACGCCAATGAATTGTATGCCAAATTTACATTCAGATATATATAAGGATATACACTATCACACAGCACACACTTCTTAATGGCTCTGCAGCCCAATTAATCTAAAAAATGTTTTATGATGCACCAAATGAACGTTTACATTTAGTCGAGATATAATCACTTGTCCATTGACCTAATAAGGATATGCTTCGATTATCTAACATTGATCTATTGGCCATATTCACATATTGTCAGGAGTATACAACCCAATATTGCTTTTAAATTATTTAGAACATATGAATCACTACAATTGAGGTAACGGGTGGACAGTAGTGTATGATATAAGCAGTTAGCAGCAGATAATCATTCAATTTCGATTCGCATAGAATCAATATATTCTAGTGCAAATGTCTCTCTCCGTTTTATTGTTTCGTACTCGCTACAAACAAGAAGCCCTAGCAAATGTTGAGGAGCGCTCGCAGGTATTTATTCGTGTCAGACATGCATTTGGACTTGTTCGAGGTTGTTAAGACTCTTTAATCGAGGCCTCTAAAATTGCATTACTCAACAATTGGTCCTCCAGAGTAAATCCTGCCTATTTGCTCCGCTTTATAATGGCAATGACGTCAGACATATCAGACAATGGAAAGACTGTAGCTTCCTGCCTGGTATGGTATATCTCTGTACCCAATGTTATGCTCGATAGCAAGGCAATGGTCAGTTTGATGTGGGTAGTGTCATTCCAACAAATTTGTTTTGATGCGTCAGCAACGATGCCGCGGTTTGACACCTAGCCTAGAACAATTTACGAAGACACCCTGGAGTTAAAATACTCGTTGTTGGCAAACTCTCTGCCCAAACCTTATTTTGTAGGCATGCATGTTAATTCGATTGACAAAATACCATCCGAGCAACAAGTATTTTATCGGGTGTTAAAAACTGCGAAGTCGTGTGACTGCCCTTAATATTCGAAGGTGCAAAATATCTGCGAAATGTCAGATCGGGAATAAAGAGCATTTTATTCCTAATTACAGGTAATAATCATTGTTTCCACATAAAATATGTCATGCTTAGCCAACATTAGGATAAGTTTTACTCTGTGCCTCTCTAACTTCGGAAGCGGGTATTACATAGTAAGTAGGTTAAGTTTCAGGGAAATAGCCGCCTTCAATTGGCAATGAACTTAATTTTTGCTTTAATACTGCCATTAATGCTCGAATAACCGAACCTTCCCACTTTGCGGCCAAAACTATTATATAACGCGCCTTGGGGAAATATCAACACATTGGTTACATGCCCTACATTTTGCCTCCGACTGTATATTATATTTTATATATATAAATACGATGCAGATAGATGTTTAGGCGTTTTATTAAAGGGAACATTTATGCGTCCCATTTTTGAAAGCATAAAATTGAGCCATTATCGTGACCGTTTTGCACATTCATACGAAATGCTAGATCGTAAGGCCGAAACTACAGATCGGCAAATTGGCATATGCAGACAGGTTAAACACAACGATGGTCTCCAGTAGCACGGTTCTAAGCTAAAAAATACTCACACCTAATAAAATCGACGCAAATGCCCAATATCTTACTCGCAAGCTGATATTGCAAGCGTAAAGCAAACATTCCAAGAGTCTGCGATAGCAGTGATTTCTAAATCGTGATATTATGAGGCAATAGTAACCGGTAATACAATAAAGGGCGTTCACAAATGTTTCTTTTCAAGGGTTACAATTGCCTTTCTGTATTTGCACGGAGAGCCAATAATTAACTTGTAATATTACTGAACGGGCGCAATGTTATTCCGTCAATAGTTGGCATAGTTTGTGCTGACATTCAATGTTTAGATAGAAAATGTAATCAACATCCAATAGCAAGGCGTTTTCGGCGTTGATTAATACCGCTTGAGTATGCTTCAAGAAATTGATTTGGAACGAGTGCCGCATTCATTAAGAATGTTTTGGCTATTCAGTATGGCGCAACTGTGTTAGCCGCGTAAATGAAGACAGGTTTAATGCAGTTTCATAGCCTCACCGTGCACGTGTGTCACATCTATTTTATTCACCTTGTTATTTTAATTAAAACAAAATTGACTGTCAGTGTGCTTTTACGTGAGGTTAGCAAACTAGGATTCTAATGGAGTGCAATTGTTTTTTGGCAGTACCGCATGTCGTTTGAGACCTTAATATTAATGAGGCATAAAGTAATATAACTTGGCCCGATTAAATCGGAGAGATTGGATTGTATTAAAAACATGATGTGAATATTTGAAATCAATGGCAGGACTTCCGTGCATTGCAATAACATCATACATCATCGTCTCCGTCACGATTTGGCCACGGAAACGGTGTTAAATCACAAATGAGCACTCCTGTCATCAAACAGGAAGCGACATTAATCGAAATATAAACAATATGGTTTAAAAAATAATTTTTTGCCAATCACCGTTCGGAAGTGCTAAGAAATCGGAGTTTATAACACTCGGAAATAGAGCTTGAACGTTTCCATTCTTAGGCCATTGCAATCTTCGTGCACATTATTTGCTGTAATGCGAGACACCAAAAATATCGCGACCTATACCCTCACAGGCGTCTCGTAGTCGGCGCCTATTTCTCGTACGTTTTTACATCCGTTTGGGGTTTCCCCGCTCTGGTTTTTTTTTTGCACTCCATATTTGTACCTATACCATTTTGTTGTACTTCTGACGCTTGCGGTATCGAAACGTGCCTCTTGTGAGGATAGTGACTTAGGGGTTTGGCTGGGCTGCTTTTGAGTTGCTCATGACAGCATGAATATCCACGAATATAAAACGGGATTGCAGCAAACAATTAATGCTTTTGGAATGTGACAAATATTTGTTGAAACTCGAACAAGTATGTTTTAGCACAGCGAAATTAAGGGGGTAATCTATAACATGTTACTAATAGCAGACCGAAGCACTGAGGCAGTAAACTGCAGCTAATGTTAAAGATACTTAATATACTAACAAGATTGATGCGTGTTTTGAGTTGCAAGCAATTTGGGCAGAATAATAAAAATGACTGCTTAATGCGTTGCAATTTGTGTTCAAACTATGTAACGAAAAACTAGCCGATCATATCACACATTGCATGATCATTTCATGCCATTAAACACATGGCATGTATGGCGGGCCTACCGGATGTTAACAGGTCACGTTACGTCCTACACCAAGTGGGCCTTTCACTGTTCTTCATTGGAAAATATCGTACCGCGCCACGGTGTGCTAGCAATAACATGTTGCAAGTCGCAGACTTAAGCAGTGAGGCAATGAACTGCATCTAATTTTAAAGATGCGTAATTTACTTACATGATTGTAGCGTATTTTGTATTGCAAGTTAAAGAAAAACTAACCAAACATGTCGCAAATAGTATGAACGTTTCATACCATTTAACACATGGCATATATTGCGGGCCTACCCGAAGTTAATTGGTCGCGCAAATGGCCTTTACACCACGTAGTCCGTTTATTGCTCTACATTGTACAATACCATAACGCGCCAAAGCCTGAATTGCATGCTCCAAAGCGCATGTAGTTTCTGCATCCCGCATACTACATTTGAACCAGTCGTTCATCATGTGCTATTCAACAGTATACTTCACCTGCATTGATCCTATCATACGTTGCGCTGAAAAAACCCAGGCTAATGCAAAGTAATCCTAACACCAGTACATGCGTTTTTTTACCTAGCATAGTTTAATAAGCTTTCTGCGAGTGGCTGCAATATAGGACAGCAAGCACTTAAAAATCTATTGAGCACTGAAGAGAAAATCAATGAGCAGGCACTTCTTGTGTGCGTTGAATTGATCCACGACTCCTAGTGCAGATAGGGCATATTAGCTATTGCGCACGAAGCAATCCAATGTGCGAAGTATCTACACATTCGAACACAAGGGTCATTTTGACTCCAACTCATGACCAGCCTTGCACTATCCTCATTATTTGCCTATAATATTGAATTGCCGGTTGGGGAACTTTTAGTACGTATTTAGTTTGATGATTTCGTCGCAATACAACCTATAGTTTTGTGGTAATATCATAAAACACTTACCGCTATATTGTACTATCTTATTTCATAGGCCAGGCTCATTTTGCTATTCAGCATCTTATTTTACACGACAAATTGGCCTAGGGGAATACAAATCTCTTAACTGCTGTTTAATGATCAGCGTATTATTTTTTTTCGAAACCATCTAATACTCCAACGTGACTCATCCTGATTTTGATGGCGTAGGAGTCATGGACAAGGCTTCTAAAGCAAAGCGCGGACTTCTTTATGGAAGACGCTGGAATATTAGTTAGTAGGAAACTAAATGACTTGTCGATTTCAACACCATAAAGATGACAGGATGCTCTCAGGATGCTGACATACGGCTACGTCCAAAGCACGGTCGTTGCAATTCACTTGTGAGCATACCGCACCACCAACTAGGGGTTTTCGCAAAACATAACTTTACAAATAGCAGCTTATTGTGAGATGATCGGATTTGAACCAGCATTATGTTCAGATTACATTGCTGGTCGGCCAATGAGGGTATATCAGTCGTTATTAGCCATTGTAAAAATCTAAACCACATATATTTAGTGTTGCAAATCGCCTCTGCCGAGTATATAAAGTTATAAAAAATCGGATCTTCCGTAACGCTATTCAGAGCTTTTAATATCATTGTTATTGTAGTCTGGTCTAAAGTGGCATATCATCGCCATACCTACATCGGGATTAGAAATTAAATCGTCATATTAATCAGATAATTGCCGATATGCATGCCTTGATGCTTGCGCCCAGGAAGTTATAATGAGATTTATTTTGAGATGTACAGCTGAGGGCCTATCCAAGTTTTTGTGGACTTTTTCGCATTATTGCCTGCGAAAAGTCACATCGCACATAGCCGTTATTTCACATTAACTCATGCTTCATTCCTATCGACAGATTGCAAAAAGATGCCCATCATCTGGCAGCAAAACGTAGCATAAACAATAGCATCTGTGCATTGTCATCTGTATGTTATCGCTGTGTGGTATACTACTCGTAACCCATATGCTTCCCGGTAACAGGCAAGAGCTTCCCATTGACACAATACACATGTATCCAGTTACCTTCGAAGGCCTCATGGGAATTATTATTATATGGCAAACAGATCTACTAGGTCGATTAACATATATTTTCTCAGCCGATTTACAATAGGAATTGAGTAATAATCATTCACCATAACACGCTAGTTGAGCAATTCGTGTCTTTACGTTACGTCTGTTAACTTGTGCAATTAACTTTGATGGACGGCAAATGTTCTGTCGATGAGCATGTTGCTGATAACTTGTAACGAAGAACAGCTGCTTGCGTTGAATGATGCGTACTATAGTAGTGACATTATATAGCAATCTTGTTGTACTCGTATCAAATGGAATAGAATGCAATATTAAATAGCTGCCATAAAGGTGCATATCCTACCCTCAATTGGAAGATGCGGGGTTCATCATACCTTACGATTATGACAGATAATGTAACAACCACTGTCTGGCTATATGACTAGGACTCTTCCTCAGACTGCATAGAGATGTCTCCTACAACTCCCGAGCGTACACATTTGCTTTTGTGGTTTGCTAGATACTAAGCATTCGTTTGGAATAGTACTACCTAGAGCATATATATTCATACAGTCTTAAACACTTTGGTCACAAACCCTCTGTTCCAAATCACATGGATTGCTGCCTTACACAAACATGAATAATTTAACTTACTCGCACTCGGTATTTAAGGACGTCGGTATACTCGCTTATGAAGCCATACCAACTAATAAAGCAATACTGGTTTCGAACCCGATACGTCTGGGTAGCATCAGTTTCAACAAGATCACATGAATATAATTTTGGCTGACAGAGACATCACTGCTCACAGCAGATGACCTCGCGACAAGCATAACCAACTAATAACTCATGCGGCATGTATCCATTCTTATCCTAAATAAAGCTAAGCCAATAAGTAATGTGCCTAAGGGATGAGCAAGAGTGTTGGTCCATAGGTGAGTTGATAATTGTCGTCACATTTGACCCTTACACAAAAACGTCTTTCTTTTACTTAAATAATCAAAGCTGTATATTGAAACACATACGAGTTTCCAGCGACGTTGCTGTGTCTCATGACATACACAAGTAGCTGCAATGAAACGAGCAACAAACTCCACGAATGCAGTCCTTTTGAAATGAATCATAGTCAGGGATAATCTAATGGTTTTTAACGAAGGCGTTTAGTTAAGATCCTCCTAGTTAGAAGACATGGTAATATGACAAGTCAAGTTCCTTAACGGGCAAATACTATGTGACACCGTTGACAAATGAGCAGAAATGATGGCTACCAGGTGTTCAATCCCACCACATGATTAACGGTTCATCCATGCTTAGTGTAATGAAGCAGCATGCGCTATTGGTTTTATCATCCTTCCCACAGTTATCTTTACAAAAGACTGCTGGTAATATAACTTAAATGTGGGCTGGTTAAAGCGCAGGTGTTTGATGAGCTAGATATCATTTCCCCAAAAACATAATCCTACGATCATTTCGCATACCTGCATAAGATCCCCATATTCTACAAGTATCCAATAAGTGTGATTAACTTTCTTTGGAGAGACATGTGTACGTCAATCTGCTCATTTCCATAATTTGAACTTTATTACAAATTTGGAGTGCAGCAAGAGTTGAAATCAAGTCAAATGATTATTCAAGCGTTGTGAAAACATGAACGTCTGTTTTTGTTGGTCGTCACTCAGAGGTACATTCAGTGTCATCGGCTATATTCTAGCATCATTTCAACAACTGATCATTCAAGCAGATTAAAAACGAAACCACTCCAAAGACCGAACTCAGATTGGGATAATAAGATCGCATTCGCTGTAGATCTATTGTTCATATATTTTCCCGCTATAACAGATCAACCAACTCCAAACGATATTAGTCTAATTCTATTCTCCTCTGCTACAATAAGCTAACTAGGCGACATCCAGCATATAAACTGTTACCGTGACGTGTCACAAATGGATTCAAGGCAGTAAAAATCAATTCCATAAGAAAATGAAAGATTTGACCAAGGTATCCAGTACCTATCCAGCTTAATTCATGATACATGGCACGGTTCTATTGACGTGCTGAAGAGTGATATAACAACTAAAACTGAAAAGCATTTTTGAAATAAGTGTTGATCATATTTCAGGATATTACTCTACATAAAACCCACTCCACTAAACCGGCACCAAGCAGACGGAACATCTTTCAGGTACAAATTCGTTTATATACATATTAATTACCGTAAGTCAAATTCGAATGCTGTTAGCACTTCAAACCTGGCGGAGAATGGGCGTGGGTTTTTCCATGGTGCGCGCAAGTTTGTTCATTTCCACTTTTGACTCGCGTACCTAGATAGATATATTAGGAGCTAAGCGTACAGTGCATGATTTTGAAACACCAACTAGCTAGCCAATCGTTTGTACAAATAGTACGATTCATTGCTTAACGTTCCACAGGGCATCGACGAATAATTATATCTGGAAATATACAACAGTAAGTCATGATGTTTCACAGACTCGATTACCCCATATATAAGCCAACAATGAACTTATTATCCGGACTCAAGCAGTGTTCGACGTCTGTGTATTTCCCGCAAATCCTCCATGATGTACGTGTATGATAGTAGAGGTTCGGTAAATTAGGCTTTCTGCTTTTAATGGACCTAACCATCGCTGCAGCCATTCGAGATCAGCGAGAACAACTTCGTTAATACATATCAGGCATCCATAAACGACTGCCACCGAATATTAGATGCTAAAACAAATTCTGATGGCATTTGCTTTGAAATTGTTTAGATATATCCTGCATCAAAATTCAGCAAAGGTGGACGGTGATAATGTAAAAAACCGGCATTTACGTCTGATTATCGCTCGGCCCATTGAAGATTGGTAAAATCTATTAGGATAACTTCCCCATTTAGCCATGTCACGAATTTGACTTCCAGGCACAACATGTAGCCTATTTATATAACAGCTTGCTAGTCGAGCAAAATTGTTTGCTGAGAAGATTGAGTTTGAGCAGATGCATTATATCAGTTATGCAGATTGGTACCCATAATAAGTACCACGTCTATGAAGGCGACATTTTCTAAATGCGTTGTACGTTTAACCGATATCAAACAGAGAACGTGTATGCACGAATATCCGAGATTGATTTTGGCTAGAGAGAATCTACTGACGTCATTTGAGGAGACATTTGTACTAGCTTAGGTTCCAGGCGCGAGGTCGAAGAGAAAATGATACACCATGACACCCTTTTAGACAACTCCAATTGCGTGTAGTTACTCTACGTGAAACGTTAGAGAAACCACAATACTGTGGCGTATTTGTTTCAATTCGCTAGGTATATGTATTGATAATTTCATCATATTATGGCTCATGCAGCTTGCACAAGCAATATAAGGTTGCGGAACAATAACCCTTTTGATGTAATTGCCATGTGTTATCCTAATATTATCATGTATCGCCAAAACAGCCAGTTAGAAAAGCATCCAACACCTGGTCTGTAGTGTTATCTCTGGCCAACTTGGATATATCACCCCCACCCCCCACCCCACCATTATTTGGGTAAATAGCGTATTGCTGTATAGTATTAGTCAATATTCTTTGGGATCAGGACGCAAAAGGTCAATTTGTTATTTCTAGTAATATTCGGCCAATTATTTAACGCTTTGCCAATGCATCCGATATGCACCTATTGCATATATATATGTTGAAGTGTAGACGGAACAGATACATGAGAATGAGCAGAATGAATGACATTATGTGCGTAGGGGCTAAACGAACGGTTTGTAATAATACAACGCTAGTTCAGTATAGATAAAGAATCGCATTGCATCCACAAGAACTTGGGCTCTCCATGTCTCAGAATGCTGAATAAATTAACACGGCATGTTTCTAGACAAAATACCGAATTGTTGATTAAAGGCCTAAGGTTTCAGACACAATCTGGCCTTGTTGTTGTAGACCCGATGTTGGACATTAAAAGATGGATACCCAATATGTGCATGATTTGAACAAATGCTAATTTTACTTCAGCCTGGTTATAGTTCATTAACCCTTTTTCACATTTGTTGTTGTAATGACCGACAGTGGCGTTGATAATCCATTAAACGTAAATTTATATAGAATGTTTGCTATTGATTGTTATGATTTCAAGACAACAAGCATGCATCTATCCAAGCTGTTATCGCTATCTAAGCTTAGCGATATGGGAATAAATTTGATATATTTTAATTTATCTTGACCAATCTACGTACCAATATTTCAAATCAATAAAAAGAATTTTTGATGTTGAAACTCTGTGTTAAGGTTAACGGAAATAATCAAGAGTACATGCCCGCAGACAGACCCGCTACAGCAGCTACATACGAAATAAGATAGCGATGTTTGTAGCTTGATGTTCCATAACACTAACTCCTTTATCGGCGAATGAGCACGGAAATGTAGTTATTAAATAACTCAAATAACGTAGATGATGGGATATGACGCCAATCACTGCGTGTGTGTGAATGAGGTAAAGCTTGATAGGCAGAACTGTGCCATGTAAATTGAATTAAGTCGGTACTATCATCTAGGCCAACGCATTTATGTACTCTACAATTGACTAATTCTCTGCGTCCTTGATTCCATTTGTGTCACGTCATTCGGCAGTATATTTACCGGATGTCTATTGCTTGTAGATTGTTTGTTCATGGTTGCAGAGGACAATATATCAAACTTATATCAGATTTTTCTGTAATGAATAACATTTGCTATGGTGTAAGTGATGTTATTATCCTGTTTTGACAGTCAATAGTGAGCAGCGTTCGGACTGTAAGGACGCCATATGAATAGTAATGATTCTTTTAGTAATATTGTCAGACGACTGCACCTATATCATTACACTACAGCAAACCTATGCAAAGAGTAACAGGAGGTAAATTCTATATATCCAATCTTTATAATGCTAAGACGGAGAGCAAGTTTATATATGCAATTGTCAATGACTTCATGACGCTCAATTAAAAAATGCAGTGAGCGTTTAATGCAATCTTCTATATTTCGCGATGCAACAGTTAGAAATGGCAAATAATAGAAAAAAATCTGCGGCAATACATTACAGGCCTTGTGATAGCTATCACTTAACTATTTGCTTGCATATCTATTTTTTGTCTTTAGCTTAAGGGAATGCAACATTGGAAAAGTACGTTCGGTTTGCCTGTTTGCTGTATCTTAGCGTATGATAACTGGCACAAATTGTCATTTTGTGTGCGTTTGACCAACCACCGACCAATCCCGAAACCAAATATGACATGATCGAGTTTTGAATATATGAAGATAATTAAACCGCGGACGAAGATACACATTGCATCCTTTGTAATACATCCATTCGTTTTGCTTAACACCCGGCATCATTTTAATCTTAGAGCGTCATGAAGTAAAATTTGTCAAGTACAATATGTTAAGGGATCCTTCTTAGAGCTTTTCATTATATTCGTGGTAATAATGTAGTCCAACTGTAATAAATCTACTTGACTGAATTGACGCTGCGGATGGTTAATAAGAAAGCGACCCTACCAAATGCCAATACGTCATTAATAAGTGGAGCAGACAATCGCAGAAGCTGCTCAAATTAGAAACAACAATAATAACAACAAAAGTAGAAGCTGGTTGAATATTTAAAAACTGTACACATGCATTAAGAAAGCTGTAGATATTAAGGTCTCATGTAAAAATAGTTATTTTATCGAGCTTATTAATCTTTAACGAGTCGTACACCATACATTATGGCAAGTAATAACTAAGACAAAATGGTGCGTGTTCTTTGTGGACTATTGAAGTAAATTATAAAACTCAGGCCTTTTTGTTCCCCCAGCGAAACGAAATCCTTATGTGCAGAATTAATCACAAATAGTTTATTGGGAAAAATATTCAAGTGGCGTCCCGCAAGGCATATTTAATTAATATGGTTATCTTAGAAATCATGTTCGCAAGTCCTCCGAGTTTTGCCCAGCTGCACACTTACACCCCTGTTGCTCCAAAGGGAAAGCAATTAAGCCATGTGCATAATTCATAAAAGTAATCATTGGCCGAATTTGGCAAGGTACAAGGTAGTTAAACTTATCTCTAAAGACATAACTGCATAGATGAATCCATTATTCTGCACCAGGTTACCTCTTAAACTCGCTTAAGTCTCTGGACAGGTTATTCAGCCTTACAACTAACCTACATATGTGATTTTTGTACAAGGTACACATACCGATTGATTACAGCTCTTCACTTGGTCGGTTTTCAATGTGGGTTAGCGCTGCCGAAATCATGTCACCTGTGGTGTCTCCCTAAAGTATATGAAAAGCACATGCGCCGACCGGTACCCAATAACGAATGCAATACTTTTTATTTACCCTACTTCACATTTGTTGTTGCAATGATCGACAGTATCGTTGTTAATGCCATTGCCGTAAGTTTATACAGGCTGTTTGCTATTCGTTGCTCTCACGTAATGACACTAAACAGGCATCTAGTCTAGTATTTTTCGCTATTGAAACGACGGGATTTGTCAATGTTATTGATAGCCTTTAACCAATCTTGACCAATCTACGAGCCAATCATCAAAGTTAACATGTAGTTACCTGTTCCATGTGCATTTCAAGTCCACAAAGGGATGCTTGTGGTTAACATTCGAAATTCGGTTGACCAATGAATGTAAAATTTACAGCCGTTACATATTAGGAAATGTTTTGAAATTTGTTGCCCGTGTTTTAAACTTGTTGTCACATTTCACCGGCAAGTAGCCCCATCATCGGCAAGGGGACCCGGATGAGTAGTTTTTTCGATAACTTAAATAACGTAGATAATGTGACATGAGGCCGGATAAATGTGTGTGTGTGATTGAGTGAGATTTTTCAGTAGAAAAGTAAGATGAAGCATTGATTAAATGGGATCAGAACTGGATGTCTAAGCCTCCTCATTTATGTTCCATGCATTTGACTTATTTTCTAGCTCCTTACATCCATTTGTCTTAATAAATAATGCAGATAGCATATCATGCAAGCTTATTTATTTCGCAATGCAACTGTCAGAATTGAACAAGTTCAATGGGATGATGTTTGCGATAATACATCGTACATTTTAGGCCTTGACCCTTTTGCCAAACTGTCTTCAGTAGTAAGCAGCATGACTAAACTGTTTCCTTTCATGTCTAGTATTTTCTTTTGCAACATTTTATAAGTACGATGGATACTTTATTGCTGAGATTATAGTAATTTTGCATGGACTATAACTTTAAGATGAGTATTTCTAGCTAATTGCACTAAATCTCCATGGAGCATTTCGAAAATCGTGTATCTATGTGTGGTTGTTTGTGATCTATCAACGCAATCTATCCCGACGCAATTTTAATTCAATCGATCAACAAGGGCATCATTAATTTGTTGTACCTTTATTTCGCATTTGGTGATGTGATTCTGTTATTGTGCTCGTTGTGTGTTGATAAACCGAATTGCCTGTGATTCATAAATATTAACCCCTGTAAACTAGCTGTCAGACTCTGCTGCAAGAATGTAAATGAGAAGAAAATTTAGTAAGAGGCTATCCATGTGTACCAGAGTGTATCTTGTAAAAGTTGCTTGCCAAGCAAATTTGTTTGTCGCTCTGTACATACCATGGCGCATGACAATAACGTGACCATCAAACGCCAAAGGTATATATTGTTCAATATGCGAAAGATCCCCCTCTTAGGGCAATTAATTTTAATATGTGGTCTTAACGTAGTTCCTTTTTAATTCATCGGCCTGGGTGATTTAACAACGCGTATGGTCGTTAAGAGCCATATGGCAATACTTCAAATATAAGTGGATCAGACCATCGCCGAAGCTGGCTATTTAGAAATAACTATCATAACAACTACATCAGATGATGATTAATATGTAAAAACTGTACACGTGGGCAAGCCAAGCTGTATGTTTGCAAGACTTTTGTCAAAATGATTATTCTATCGAGCTTATCAATTGAACATTATTCGTAAAGGATCAATTTTTGGAATTGATAACAAAAGCAATAGGGTATGTGTTTCTTTGTAGACAATTCACGGAAAATCGTTCATGACATTGACATATATCGCTAACGTACATTACTAAACTCGGGCATTTTGTTCGCCCAAACCAAGCGAAAACCTCATGCACATCAACAATCACAATTTGTATTATTAAGCAGAATATTCAGGTGGTGTCTTGCACGGCGTATTTGATTAATATGGTAGCCGAAAAAAGTCATGTTCGCCGGTATCGCTCAGCCTCACTATAACATTTCATTTACTCTAAAGAGAAGGCCTTAGCCGCATGTGGCCATGTACAATATAGTAAAACTTATCTCTAGAGGCATACCTGCTTGCACGAAACCTCTATTCTGCACCAGGTTAGCACTTAACCTTACGAACGTCTCTTGACTGGTTATTCAGCCTTAAAACTACCCTGGATATGTGTGTTTTTCTACGAAATTGTGATTGAGTGCTTCACTTCGTAGGCGTTCAATGTGCGCTTAGTGCTGCCGAATGCAAACACATTCACATGGCAGTCAAGTATTATGCGCGAAAGGCTACAATATCTGGCTAGCCATTGAAATAAGTAAGCAATCGTGTTAGTATACGTAAAGATTCATCAGGACTACAAATGCACATAACGGTGATATATCGTTATTAAGTCAGGTATAAACAACACAGCCGCGTTATTTGACATTTATAATCTACTGGTAGTTATGCGACTAGGCCAAAGCAATTTCACGAGCGCATTAACAGTTGTCTGGCCCTGTAAAAAATGCATGGGCACAGAAAGCTTTATCATTATTGACATGCATGCGGTTCGGCGTAATGTTATAATTAACAAAACTAAAATGCCTTATCAGTAATGGGATGGTTGACTCAAGTCAACGTTAGGGAGTGACAAATTACGATCCTGATAAGCCTGGGAGCTGCAACAAAGCGAATTGGCTGTACAAGAAAAATGCGAGAGATACATAGACGACGCAAAACGTAAAGTAGCAGAGGGCGCCGACGACAAAACGTCGGTCATAGTACAGGCCGTAATAGGCATCATTTGGGGCTTTTTGCCATATAACCAAACGAAGAGCGCGATATGTGAAAATATATTTCCCGAGCAAACATGATTTATAGCTTCTGTCTTTTGTATTGTTCTCTGATTTCTAGATACTTCCGAGAAATCATCTAAGAAATATATCATTTTATCATCTAAATTTTACCATATTAATATCTTATAATGCTCAGTAACATAAGTGCGCGTTTGTGCTTTGTAACTGGAATTTACACACGCGGCTAATTGCGCCTCGTCCAACAAAATAGCACTGGTTTGACACTTTTCACGTAGTATAAGGTACAAACAATTTTTAAATTCCGTAGACAAATCGTAAATTAACAGTGGTCGACCAATCAATATATACCAGGTATTGAACGCCTGAGACCAGTGTCTTAAACTGGTTTGGCAAAGTGCATGAGTTTCAGTTTATGCTTGGCCGACAACAATCAAAGATTACACGCAGCTGAAGACTAACACATGTTTTCCACATTATAAATGCACAGTATTGAGCTCATAAGCTTGTGTTCTGAAAACGATATTCGACCAGCAAATAATGAACGTCTTAAACGACCTGTGTGCTTTTTGTGCGTTTTCTAGCATCGCACGATTAATGTATAATATAGAACTGTTGCAAAGCTGTGGAAAGAAGATGACATCAACGCTACGATTCACTAACTCATGCTTTATTCCTATCGACAGATTGCGAAAAGATGTCCATCATCTGGCAGCAAAACGTAGCATAAACAATAGAATCTGTGCATTGTCATCTGTATGCTATCGCTGTTTGGTATACTGCCCTTAACCCATATGCTTCCCAGTATGAAGTAAGAGCGTGAGAGTTTGTTTCCCATTGACACAATATACATGTATCCAGTTACCTTCGAAAGCCTCATGGGAATTATTAGAATATGGCAAACAGATCTACTAGTTCGATTTACATATATTTACTCAGCAGATTTACAATTGGAATTAAGTAGAAATCATTCACCATAACACGCTTCCTATAGTTAAAGTCGTGCTAGTTGTGCAATTCGTGTCGTTACGTTATGTCTGTTAACATGTTGCATGCAATTAACTCTGATGGACGGCAAATGTTCTTTCGATGAGCATGTTGCTGATAACTTGTAACGAGGAACAGCTGCTTGTGTTAAATAATGTGCATACACTTTGCAAGACCAGTGCATTTGCAAAGGTGAGTTGTCAACTATTGGGTGACCTTATGCGTACTATAGTACTGAAATTATGTAACAATCTTGTTTAACTCGTATTAAATGGAATATAATGCAATATTAAATAGCTTCCATGAAGGTGCATATCCTACCCTCCATGGTAAGATACAGAGTTTATCGTACACCAATAACGATTATGACAGATAATGTAACAACCACTGTCTGGCTATATGACTAGGACTCTCAAACTAAACTTCTTCCTCAGACTGCATAGATATGTCTCCTACAATTTCCGAGCGTACACATTTGCTTTTGTGGTTTGCTAGATACTAAGCATTCGTTTCGAATTGTACAACCTAGAGCATATATATTCTTATAGTCTTAAACACTTTGGTCACAAACCCGCTGTTCCAACTCACATGGATTGCTGCCTGACACTAACAGGAATTATTTGACTTACTCCCTCTCGGTATTTAAGGACGTCGGTTAACTCGCTTATGAAGCCATACCAACTTATAAAGCATTACAGAGTTTGAGGTTGACTTCCTCACCCACATTCGAGGCTCTCACCAGGCTCTTCTCGACACCATCCGTACAGAGGGTCAGATTAGCCCTGAATCTGACGTCAAGCTCAAGGAGATCGTCAGTACTTTCCTCCAGGGCTTCATGTAAACAGCCATGCCAGAAAACCAGCTGGTTTCGAACCCAATACGTCTGGGTAGAATCAGTTTCAACAAGATCACATGAATATAATTTTGGCTGACAGAGACATCACTGCTCACAGCAGATGACCTCGCGACAAGCATAACCAATTAATAGCTCATGCGGTATGTATCCATTCTTATCTTAAATAAAGATAAGCCAATATGTAATGTGCCTTAGGGATGAGCAAGAGGGTTTGTCCAGGGGTGAGTTGATATTTGTCGTCAAAATTGACCCTTACACAAAAACGTCTTTCTTTTACTTAAATAATCAAAGCTGTATATTGAAACACATACGCGTTTCCAGCGACGTTGCTGTGTCTCATAGCAAACACAAGTAGCTGCAATCAAACAAGCAACAAGCTCCACGAATGCAGTCTTTTTGAAATGAATCATTGTCAGGGATAATCTAATGGTTTTTAACGAAGGTGTTTAGTTAAGATCCTCCTAGTTAGAAGACATGGTAATATGACAAGTCACGTTCCTAAACGGGCAAATACTATGTGACACCGCTGACAAATGAGAAGAAATGATAGCTACCTGGTGTTCAATCCCACCACATGAATAACGGTTCATCCATGCTTAATGTAATGAATCAACATGCGCTATTGGTTTTATCATCCTTCCTACAGTTATCTTCACAAAAGACTGCTGGTAATATAACTTAAATGTGGGCTGGTTAAGCGCAGGTGCTTGATGAGCTAGATATCGTTTCCCCAAAAACATAATCCTACGATCATTTCCCATACCTGCATGAGATCCCCATATTCTACAAGTATCCAATAAGTGTGATTAACTTTCTTTGGAGAGACATGTGTACGTCAATCTGCTCATTTCTATAATTTGAATTTTATTAAAAATTTGGAGTGCAGCAAGAGTTAAAATCAAGTCAAATGATTATTCAAGCGTTGTGAAAACATGAACGCCTGTTTTTGTTGGTCGTCACTCAGAGGTATATACAGTGTCATCGGCTATATTCTAGCATCATTTCAACAACTGATCATTCAAGCAGATTAAAAACGAAACCACTTCAAAGACCGAACTCTGATTGGGATAATAAGATCGCATTCGCTATAGATCTATTGTTCATATATTTTCCCGCTATAACAGAGCAATCAACTCCAAACGATATTAGTCTAATTCTATTCACCTCTGCTACAATAAACAAACTGGTCGACATCCAGCATATAAACTGTTACCGTGACGTGTCACAAATGGATTCAAGGCAGTAAAAATCAATTCCATAAGAAAATGAAAGATTTGACCAAGGTATCCAGTACCTATCCAGCTTAATTCATGATACATGGCACGGTTCTATTGACGTGCTGAAGAGTGATATAACAACTAAAACTGAAAAGCATTTTTGAAATAAGTGTGGATCATATTTCAGGATATTACTCTACATAAAACCCACTCCACTAAACCGGCACCAAGCAGACGGAACATCTTTCAGGTACAAAATCGTTTATATACATATGAATTACCGTAAGTCAAATTCGAATGCTGTTAGCACTTCAAACCTGGCGGAGAATGGGCGTGGGTTTTTCCATGGTGCGCGCAAGTTTGTTCATTTCCACTTTTGACTCGCGTACCTAGATAGAGATATTAGGAGATAAGCGTACAGTGCATGAATTTGAAACACCAACTAGCTAGCCAATCGTTTGTACAAATAGTACGATTCATTGCTTAACGTTCCACAGGGCATCGACGAATAATTATATCTGGAAATACAACGGTAAGTCATGATGTTTCACAGACTCGATTACCCCATATATAAGCCCACAATGAACTTATTATCCGGACTCAAGCAGTGCTCGACGTCTGTGTATTTCCCGCAAATCCTCCATGATGTACGTGTATGATAGTAGAGGTTCGGTAAATCAGGCTTTCTGCTTTTAATGGACCTAACCATCGCTGCAGCCATTCGAGATCAGCGAGAACAACTTCGTTAATACCTATTAGGCATCCATAAACGACTGCCACTGAATATTAGATGCTAAAAAATATTCTGATGGCATTTGCTTTGAAATTGTTTAGATATCAAAATTCAGCAAAAGTGGACGGTGATAATGTAAAAAACCGGCATTTACGTCTGATTATCGCACGGCCCATTGAAGACTGGTAAAAACTATTAGGATAACTTCCCCATTTAGCCATGTCACGAATTTGACTTCCAGGCACAACATGTAGCCTATTTATATAACAGCTTGCTAGTCGAGCAATATTGGTTGCTGAGAAAATTGAGTTTGAGCAGATGCATTATATCAGTGATGCAGATTGCTACCCATAATAAGCACCACGTCAATGAAGGCGAATTTTCCTAAATGCGTCGTACGTTTAACCGATATCAAGCAAAGAACGTGTAAGCACGAATATGTGAGATTGATTTTGGCTGGAGAGAACCTACTTACGTCATTTCGCGCTACATTTGTACTAGCTTAGGTTCCAGGCGCGAGGTCAGAGAGCAAATTGTACACCATGGCACCCTTTTAGACAACTCTTATTGCGTGTAGTTACTCTACGTCATACGTTAGAGAAACCATAATAATGTGGCATATTTGTTTCAATTCGCTAGGTTAATATATCGATAATTTCATCATATTATGGCTCATGCAGCTTGCAGAAGCAATATAAGGTTGCGGAACAATAACCCTTTAATGTAATTGTCATTCGTGAGTGCTTTGATAGCGATGTTTGCAGCTTGATGTTCCATAACACTAACCCCTTTATCGGCGAATGGACACGGAAATATTTTAAATTAAATTATTAAATAACTAAAATAACGTAGATGATGGGATATGACACCGAATCAATGCGTGTGTGTGCATGAGGTAAAGCTTGATAAGTAGAACTGTGCCATGTAAATTGAATTAAGTCGGTACTATCATCCTAGGGCAACTCATTTAAGTACTCTACAATTGACTAATTCTCTGCGTCCTTGATTCCATTTGTGTCACGTCACCAAATATGACATGATCGAGGTTTGAATATATGAAGATAATCAATCGGCGGACGAAGATACACATTGCACCCTTTGTAACACATCTACTGATTTTTCGTTTTGCTTAACACCCGGCATCATTTTAATCATATTGCGTCATGAAGTAAAATTTGTCAAGTACAATATGTTAAGGGTTCCTTCTTAGAGCTTATTATTATATTCGTGGTAATAATGTATTCCAACTGTAATAAATCTACTTGATTGAATTGACACTGCGGATGGTCAATAAGAAAGCGACCCTACCAACAGCCAATACGTCATTAATAAGTGGAGCAGACAATCGCAGAAGCTGCACAAATTAGAAACAACAATAATTACAACAAAAGTAGAAGCTGGTTGAATATTTAAAAACTGTACACATGCACTAAGAAAGCTGTAGTTATTAAGGTCTCATGTAAAAAAAATAGTTATTTTATCGAGCTTATTAATCTTTAACGATTCGTACACCATACATTATGGCAAGTAATAACTAAGACAAAAGGGTGCGTGTTCTTTGTGGACTATTGATGTAAATTATAAAACTCAGGCCTTTTAGTTCCCCCAGCGAAACGAAATCCTTATGTGCAGAATCAATCACAAATAGTTTATTGGGAAGAATATTCAAGTGGCGTCCCGCAAGGCATATTTAATTAATATGGTTATCTTAAAAATCATGTTCGCAAGTCCTCCGAGTTTTGCCCAGCTGCACACTTACACTCCTGTTGCTCCAAAGGGAAACCAATTAAGCCATGTGCATAATTCATAAAAGTAATCATTGGCCGAATTTGGCAAGGTACAAGGTAGTTAAACTTATCTCTAGAGACATAACTGCATAGATGAATCCATTATTCTGCACCAGGTTACCTCTTAAACTCGCTTAAGTCTCTGGACAGGTTATTCAGCCTTACAACTAACCTACATATGTGATTTTTGTACAAGGTACACATACCGATTGATTACAGCTCTTCACTTGGTCGGTTTTCAATGTGGGTTAGCGCTGCCGAAATCATGTCACCTGTGGTGTCTCCCTAAAGTATATGAAAAGCACATGCGCCGACCGGTACCCAATAACGAATGCAATACTTTTTATTTACCCTACTTCACATTTGTTGTTGCAATGATCGACAGTATCGTTGTTAATGCCATTGCCGTAAGTTTATACAGGCTGTTTGCTATTCGTTGCTCTCACGTAATGACACTAAACAGGCATCTAGTCTAGTATTTTTCGCTATTGAAACGACGGGATTTGTCAATGTTATTGATAGCCTTTAACCAATCTTGACCAATCTACGAGCCAATCATCAAAGTTAACATGTAGTTACCTGTTCCATGTGCATTTCAAGTCCACAAAGGGATGCTTGTGGTTAACATTCGAAATTCGGTTGACCAATGAATGTAAAATTTACAGCCGTTACATATTAGGAAATGTTTTGAAATTTGTTGCCCGTGTTTTAAACTTGTTGTCACATTTCACCGGCAAGTAGCCCCATCATCGGCAAGGGGACCCGGATGAGTAGTTTTTCGATAACTTAAATAACGTAGATAATGTGACATGAGGCCGGATAAATGTGTATGTGTGATTGAGTGAGATTTTTCAGTAGAAAAGTAAGATGAAGCATTGATTAAATGGGATCAGAACTGGATGTCTAAGCCTCCTCATTTATGTTCCATGCATTTGACTTACTTTTTCTAGCTCCTTACATCCATTTGTCTTAATAAATAATGCAGATAGCATATCATGCAAGCTTATTTATTTCGCAATGCAACTGTCAGAATTGAACAAGTTCAATGGGATGATGTTTGCGATAATACATAGGCCTTGACCCTTTTGCCAAACTGTCTTCAGTAGTAAGCAGCATGACTAAACTGTTTCCTTTCATGTCTAGTATTTTCTTTTGCAACATTTTATAAGTACGATGGATACTTTATTGCTGAGATTATAGTAATTTTGCATGGACTATAACTTTAAGATGAGTATTTCTAGCTAATTGCACTAAATCTCCATGGAGCATTTCGAAAATCGTGTATCTATGTGTAGTTGTTTGTGATCTATCAACGCAATCTATCCCGACGCAATTTTAATTCAATCGATCAACAAGGGCATCATTAATTTGTTGTACCTTTATTTCGCATTTGGTGATGTGATTCTGTTATTGTGCTCGTTGTGTGTTGATAAACCGAATTGCCTGTGATTCATAAATATTAACCCCTGTAAACTAGCTGTCAGACTCTGCTGCAAGAATGTAAATGAGAAGAAAATTTAGTAAGAGGCTATCCATGTGTACCAGAGTGTATCTTGTAAAAGTTGCTTGCCAAGCAAATTTGTTTGTCGCTCTGTACATACCATGGCGCATGACAATAACGTGACCATCAAACGCCAAAGGTATATATTGTTCAATATGCGAAAGATCCCCCTCTTAGGGCAATTAATTTTAATATGTGGTCTTAACGTAGTTCCTTTTTAATTCATCGGCCTGGGTGATTTAACAACGCGTATGGTCGTTAAGAGCCATATGGCAATACTTCAAATATAAGTGGATCAGACCATCGCTGAAGCTGGCTATTTAGAAATAACTATCATAACAACTACATCAGATGATGATTAATATGTAAAAACTGTACACGTGGGCAAGCCAAGCTGTATGTTTGCAAGACTTTTGTCAAAATGATTATTCTATCGAGCTTATCAATTGAACATTATTCGTAAAGGATCAATTTTTGGAATTGATAACAAAAGCAATAGGGTATGTGTTTCTTTGTAGACAATTCACGGAAAATCGTTCATGACATTGACATATATCGCTAACGTACATTACTAAACTCGGGCATTTTGTTCGCCCAAACCAAGCGAAAACCTCATGCACATCAACAATCACAATTTGTATTATTAAGCAGAATATTCAGGTGGTGTCTTGCACGGCGTATTTGATTAATATGGTAGCCGAAAAAAGTCATGTTCGCCGGTATCGCTCAGCCTCACTATAACATTTCATTTACTCTAAAGAGAAGGCCTTAGCCGCATGTGGCCATGTACAATATAGTAAAACTTATCTCTAGAGGCATACCTGCTTGCACGAAACCTCTATTCTGCACCAGGTTAGCACTTAACCTTACGAACGTCTCTTGACTGGTTATTCAGCCTTAAAACTACCCTGGATATGTGTGTTTTTCTACGAAATTGTGATTGAGTGCTTCACTTCGTAGGCGTTCAATGTGCGCTTAGTGCTGCCGAATGCAAACACATTCACATGGCAGTCAAGTATTATGCGCGAAAGGCTACAATATCTGGCTAGCCATTGAAATAAGTAAGCAATCGTGTTAGTATACGTAAAGATTCATCAGGACTACAAATGCACATAACGGTGATATATCGTTATTAAGTCAGGTATAAACAACACAGCCGCGTTATTTGACATTTATAATCTACTGGTAGTTATGCGACTAGGCCAAAGCAATTTCACGAGCGCATTAACAGTTGTCTGGCCCTGTAAAAAATGCATGGGCACAGAAAGCTTTATCATTATTGACATGCATGCGGTTCGGCGTAATGTTATAATTAACAAAACTAAAATGCCTTATCAGTAATGGGATGGTTGACTCAAGTCAACGTTAGGGAGTGACAAATTACGATCCTGATAAGCCTGGGAGCTGCAACAAAGCGAATTGGCTGTACAAGAAAAATGCGAGAGATACATAGACGACGCAAAACGTAAAGTAGCAGAGGGCGCCGACGACAAAACGTCGGTCATAGTACAGGCCGTAATAGGCATCATTTGGGGCTTTTTGCCATATAACCAAACGAAGAGCGCGATATGTGAAAATATTTCCCGAGCAAACATGATTTATAGCTTCTGTCTTTTGTATTGTTCTCTGATTTCTAGATACTTCCGAGAAATCATCTAAGAAATATATCATTTTATCATCTAAATTTTACCATATTAATATCTTATAATGCTCAGTAACATAAGTGCGCGTTTGTGCTTTGTAACTGGAATTTACACACGCGGCTAATTGCGCCTCGTCCAACAAAATAGCACTGGTTTGACACTTTTCACGTAGTATAAGGTACAAACAATTTTTAAATTCCGTAGACAAATCGTAAATTAACAGTGGTCGACCAATCAATATATACCAGGTATTGAACGCCTGAGACCAGTGTCTTAAACTGGTTTGGCAAAGTGCATGAGTTTCAGTTTATGCTTGGCCGACAACAATCAAAGATTACACGCAGCTGAAGACTAACACATGTTTTCCACATTATAAATGCACAGTATTGAGCTCATAAGCTTGTGTTCTGAAAACGATATTCGACCAGCAAATAATGAACGTCTTAAACGACCTGTGTGCTTTTTGTGCGTTTTCTAGCATCGCACGATTAATGTATAATATAGAACTGTTGCAAAGCTGTGGAAAGAAGATGACATCAACGCTACGATTCACTAACTCATGCTTTATTCCTATCGACAGATTGCGAAAAGATGTCCATCATCTGGCAGCAAAACGTAGCATAAACAATAGAATCTGTGCATTGTCATCTGTATGCTATCGCTGTTTGGTATACTGCCCTTAACCCATATGCTTCCCAGTATGAAGTAAGAGCGTGAGAGTTTGTTTCCCATTGACACAATATACATGTATCCAGTTACCTTCGAAAGCCTCATGGGAATTATTAGAATATGGCAAACAGATCTACTAGTTCGATTTACATATATTTACTCAGCAGATTTACAATTGGAATTGAGTAGAAATCATTCACCATAACACGCTTCCTATAGTTAAAGTCGTGCTAGTTGTGCAATTCGTGTCGTTACGTTATGTCTGTTAACATGTTGCATGCAATTAACTCTGATGGACGGCAAATGTTCTTTCGATGAGCATGTTGCTGATAACTTGTAACGAGGAACAGCTGCTTGTGTTAAATAATGTGCATACACTTTGCAAGACCAGTGCATTTGCAAAGGTGAGTTGTCAACTATTGGGTGACCTTATGCGTACTATAGTACTGAAATTATGTAACAATCTTGTTTAACTCGTATTAAATGGAATATAATGCAATATTAAATAGCTTCCATGAAGGTGCATATCCTACCCTCCATGGTAAGATACAGAGTTTATCGTACACCAATAACGATTATGACAGATAATGTAACAACCACTGTCTGGCTATATGACTAGGACTCTCAAACTAAACTTCTTCCTCAGACTGCATAGATATGTCTCCTACAACTTCCGAGCGTACACATTTGCTTTTGTGGTTTGCTAGATACTAACCCAATACGTCTGGGTAGAATCAGTTTCAACAAGATCACATGAATATAATTTTGGCTGACAGAGACATCACTGCTCACAGCAGATGACCTCGCGACAAGCATAACCAATTAATAGCTCATGCGGTATGCGGTATGTATCCATTCTTATCTTAAATAAAGATAAGCCAATATGTAATGTGCCTTAGGGATGAGCAAGAGGGTTTGTCCAGGGGTGAGTTGATATTTGTCGTCAAAATTGACCCTTACACAAAAACGTCTTTCTTTTACTTAAATAATCAAAGCTGTATATTGAAACACATACGCGTTTCCAGCGACGTTGCTGTGTCTCATAGCAAACACAAGTAGCTGCAATCAAACAAGCAACAAGCTCCACGAATGCAGTCTTTTTGAAATGAATCATTGTCAGGAATAATCTAATGGTTTTTAACGAAGGTGTTTAGTTAAGATCCTCCTAGTTAGAAGACATGGTAATATGACAAGTCACGTTCCTAAACGGGCAAATACTATGTGACACCGCTGACAAATGAGAAGAAATGATGGCTACCAGGTGTTCAATCCCACCACATGAATAACTGTTCATCCATGCTTAATGTAATGAAGCAACATGCGCTATTGGTTTTATCATCCTTCCTACAGTTATCTTCACAAAAGACTGCTGGTAATATAACTTAAATGTGGGCTGGTTAAGCGCAGGTGCTTGATGAGCTAGATATCGTTTTCCCAAAAACATAATCCTACGATCATTTCCCATACCTGCATGAGATCCCCATATTCTACAAGTATCCAATAAGTGTGATTAACTTTCTTTGGAGAGACATGTGTACGTCAATCTGCTCATTTCTATAATTTGAATTTTATTAAAAATTTGGAGTGCAGCAAGAGTTAAAATCAAGTCAAATGATTATTCAAGCGTTGTGAAAACATGAACGCCTGTTTTTGTTGGTCGTCACTCAGAGGTATATACAGTGTCATCGGCTATATTCTAGCATCATTTCAACAACTGATCATTCAAGCAGATTAAAAACGAAACCACTTCAAAGACCGAACTCTGATTGGGATAATAAGATCGCATTCGCTATAGATCTATTGTTCATATATTTTCCCGCTATAACAGAGCAATCAACTCCAAACGATAATAGTCTAATTCTATTCACCTCTGCTACAATAAACAAACTGGTCGACATCCAGCATATAAACTGTTACCGTGACGTGTCACAAATGGATTCAAGGCAGTAAAAATCAATTCCATAAGAAAATGAAAGATTTGACCAAGGTATCCAGTACCTATCCAGCTTAATTCATGATACATGGCACGGTTCTATTGACGTGCTGAAGAGTGATATAACAACTAAAACTGAAAAGCATTTTTGAAATAAGTGTGGATCATATTTCAGGATATTACTCTACATAAAACCCACTCCACTAAACCGGCACCAAGCAGACGGAACATCTTTCAGGTACAAAATCGTTTATATACATATGAATTACCGTAAGTCAAATTCGAATGCTGTTAGCACTTCAAACCTGGCGGAGAATGGGCGTGGGTTTTTCCATGGTGCGCGCAAGTTTGTTCATTTCCACTTTTGACTCGCGTACCTAGATAGAGATATTAGGAGATAAGCGTACAGTGCATGAATTTGAAACACCAACTAGCTAGCCAATCGTTTGTACAAATAGTACGATTCATTGCTTAACGTTCCAGGGGCATCGACGAATAATTATATCTGGAAATATACAACGGTAAGTCATGATGTTTCACAGACTCGATTACCCCATATATAAGCCCACAATGAACTTATTATCCGGACTCAAGCAGTGCTCGACGTCTGTGTATTTCCCGCAAATCCTCCATGATGTACGTGTATGATAGTAGAGGTTCGGTAAATCAGGCTTTCTGCTTTTAATGGACCTAACCATCGCTGCAGCCATTCGAGATCAGCGAGAACAACTTCGTTAATACCTATTAGGCATCCATAAACGACTGCCACTGAATATTAGATGCTAAAAAAATATTCTGATGGCATTTGCTTTGAAAAATTGTTTAGATATCAAAATTCAGCAAAAGTGGACGGTGATAATGTAAAAAACCGGCATTTACGTCTGATTATCGCACGGCCCATTGAAGACTGGTAAAAACTATTAGGATAACTTCCCCATTTAGCCATGTCACGAATTTGACTTCCAGGCACAACATGTAGCCTATTTATATAACAGCTTGCTAGTCGAGCAATATTGGTTGTTGAGAAAATTGAGTTTGAGCAGATGCATTATATCAGTGATGCAGATTGCTACCCATAATAAGCACCACGTCAATGAAGGCGACATTTTCTAAATGCGTCGTACGTTTAACCGATATCAAGCAAAGAACGTGTAAGCACGAATATGTGAGATTGATTTTGGCTGGAGAGAACCTACTTACGTCATTTCGCGCTACATTTGTACTAGCTTAGGTTCCAGGCGCGAGGTCAGAGAGCAAATTGTACACCATGGCACCCTTTTAGACAACTCTTATTGCGAGTTACTCTACGTCATACGTTAGAGAAACCATAATAATGTGGCATATTTGTTTCAATTCGCTAGGTTAATATATCGATAATTTCATCATATTATGGCTCATGCAGCTTGCAGAAGCAATATAAGGTTGCGGAACAATAACCCTTTAATGTAATTGTCATTCGTGAGTGCTTTGCATCTAACGGTTTGTAATAATACAACGCTAGTACAGTATAGAAAATCACAATTCAATAAACATTTCCCATTCATCAATCAAGCGAGAACATTTACGGTAAATAATATCAGTTAATCTGAGAAAAACAAAATAGTAAATCAAGCTGAAAAAATATTCCTCAAATGCTTTACACTAATGTAACACCATGATGTTCGCACAATATTCCTTCGATAGAGAAAATTGCATTGCACCCACAAGAACTTGGGCTCTCCATGTCTCAGAATACTGAATGATTTGAACAAATGCTTATTTTACTTCAGCCTGGTTATAGTTCATTAACCCTTTTTCACATTTGTTGTTGTAATGACCGACAGTGACGTTGATAATCCATTAAACGTAAATTTATATAGGATGTTTGCTATTGATTGTTATGATTTGAAGACACCCAGAAAGCATCTAGCCTAGCTATTATCGCTGCCTAAGCTTATCGATATGGGAATAATTTTTTTTTAATCTATCTTGACCAATATACTTACCAATATTTCAAATCAATAAAAAGATTTGTGATGTTGAAACTCTGTGTTAAGGTTAACGGAAATAATCAAGAGTACATGCCCGCAGACAGACCCGCTACAGCAGGTACATACGAAATAAGATAGCGATGTTTGCAGCTTGATGTTCCATAACACTAACCCCTTTATCGGCGAATGGACACGGAAATATTTTAAATTAAATTATTAAATAACTAAAATAACGTAGATGATGGGATATGACACCGAATCAATGCGTGTGTGTGCATGAGGTAAAGCTTGATAAGTAGAACTGTGCCATGTAAATTGAATTAAGTCGGTACTATCATCCTAGGGCAACTCATTTAAGTACTCTACAATTGACTAATTCTCTGCGTCCTTGATTCCATTTGTGTCACGTCATTCGGCAGTATATTTACCGGATGTCTATTGCTTGTAGATTGCTTGTTCATGGTTGCAGAGGACAATATATCAAACTCATATCAGATTTTTCTGTAATGAATAACATTTGCTACCGCGTAAGTGATGTTATTATCCCGTTTTGACAGTCAATAGTGAGCAGCGTTCCAACTGTAAGGACGCCATATGAATAGCAATGATTCTTTTAGTAATATTGTCAGACGACTGCACCAATATCATTACGCTACAACAAACCTACGCAAAGAGTAACAGGAGATAAGTTCTATATATCCAATCTTTATAATGCTAAGACAGGGAGCAAGTTTATATAAGCAATTGTCAGTGACTTCATGACGCTCAATTAAAAAATGCAGTCTTCTATATTTCGCGATGCAACAGTTAGAAATGAAGAAGCAATAATAGCAAACAATCTGCGGCAATACATTACAGGCCTTTTCGTTTTCGTGCATAACTGCCCTCAGTGATAACTATCGCTTAACTATTTGCTTGCATATCTATTTTTTGTCTTTAGCTTAAGGGAACGCATCATTGGAAAAGTACGTTCGGTTTGCCTGTTGGCTGTTTCTTAGTGTATGATAACTGGTACAAATTGTCATTTTGCGTGCGTTTGACCAACCACCGACCAACCCCGATACCAAATATGACATGATCGAGTTTTGAATATATGAAGATAATAAATCCGCGGACGAAGATACACATTGCACCCTTTGTAACACATCCACTGATTTTTCGTTTTGCTTAACACCCGGCATCATTTTAATCATAGAGCGTCATGAAGTAAAATTTGTCAAGTACAGTATGTTAAGGGATCCTTCTTAGAGCTTTTCATTATATTCGTGGTAATAATGTAGTCCAACTGTAATAAATCTACTTGATTGAATTGACACTGCGGATGGTCAATAAGAAAGCGACCCTACCAAATGCCAATACGTCATTAATAAGTGGAGCAGACAATCGCAGAAGCTGCACAAATTAGAAACAACAATAATAAAAACAAAAGTAGAAGCTGGTTAAATATTTAAAAACTGTACACATGCACTAAGAAAGCTGTAGATATTAAGGTCTCATGTAACAAATAGTTATTTTATTGAGCTTATTAATCTTTAACGATTTGTACACCATACATTATGGCAAGTAATAACTAAGAGAAAAGGGTGCGTGTTCTTTGTGGACTATTAAAGTAAATTATAAAACTCAGGCCTTTTTGTTCCCCCAGCGAAACGAGATCCTTATGTGCAGAATCAATCACAAATAGTTTATTGGGAAGAATATTCAAGTGGCGTCCCGCAAGGCATATTTAATTAAATATGGTTATCTTAGAAATCATGTTCGCAAGTCCTCCGAGTTTTGCCCAGCTGCACACTTACACTCCTGTTGCTCCAACGGGAAACCAATTAAGCCATGTGTATAATTCATAACAGAAATCATTGGCCGAATTTGGCAAGGTACAAGGTAGTTAAACTAATCTCTAGAGACATAACTGCATAGATGAATCCATTATTCTGCACCAGGTTACCACTTTAACTCGCTAAAGTCTCTTGACAGGTTATTCAGCTTTACAACCTACCTACATACGTGCTTTTTGTACAAGGTACACATACCGATTGATTACAGCTCTTCACTTGGTCGGTTTTCAATGTGGGGTAGTACTGCCGAATTCATGTCACCTGTGGTGTCTCCCTAAAGTATATGAAAAGCATATGCGCCGTCAGGTACCCAATAACGAATGCAATATTTTTATTTACCCTACTTCACATTTGTTGTTGCAATGACCGACAGTATCGTTGTTAATGCCATTGCCGTAAGTTTATACAGGCTGTTTGCTATTCGTTGCTCTCACGTTATGACACTAAACAGGCATCTAGCCTAGTATTTTTCGCTATTGAAACGACGGGATTTGTCAATGTTATTGATAGCCTTTAACCAATCTTGACCAATCTACGAGCCAATCAAAAACATTAACGTGTAGTTACCTGTTCCATGTGCATTTCAAATCCACAAAGGGATGCTTGTGGTTAAAATTCGAAATTCGGTTGACCAACGAATGTAAAATTTACAGCCGTTACATAATAGGAAATGTTTCGAAATTTGTTGCCAGTGTTTTAAACTTGTTGTCACATTTCACCGGCAAATAGCCCCATCATCGGCAAGAGGATCCGGATGAGTAGTTTTTTGATAACTTAAATAACGTAGATAATGTGACATGACTCCGGATAAATGTGTATGTGTGATTGAGTGAGATTTTTCAGTAGAAAAGTGTCATGAAGCATTGATTAAATGGGATCAGAACTTGATGCCTAAGCCTACTCATTTATGTTCCATGCATTTGACTTATTTTCAACCTCCTTACATCAATTTGTCTTAATTTATAATGCAGATAGCATATCATGCAAAATTATTTATTTTGCAATGCAACTGTCAGAATTGAACAAGTTTAATGGGATGATGTTTGCGATAATACTTCGTACATCATAGGCCTTGACTTTTTTGCCCAACTGTCTTCAGTAGTAAGCAGCATGACTAAACTGTTTCCTTTCATGTCTAGTATTTTCTTTTGCAACATTTTATATGTACGATGGATACTTTATTACTGCGATTATAGTAATTTTGCATGTACTATAACTTTAGATGAGTATTTCTAGCTAATTGCACTAAATCTCCATGGAGCATTTCGAAAATCGTGTATCTATGTGTGGTTGTTTGTGATCTATCAACGCAATCTGTCCCGACGCAATCTTAATTCAATCGATCAACAAGGGCATCGTTAATTTGTTGTACTTTTATTTCGCATTTGGTGATGTGATTCTGTTATTGCGCTCGTTGTGTGTTGATAAACCGAATTGCCTGTGATTCATAAATATTAACCCCTGTAAACTAGCTGCAAGAAATGTACATGGGAAGAAAGTTAAGTAAGACGCTATCCATGTGTTCCAGAGTGTTTCTTGTAAACGTTTCTAGCCAAGCAAATTTGTTTGTCGCTCTGTACATACCATGGTGCATGACAATAACGTGACCATCAAACGCCAAAGGTATATTTTGTTCAAAATGTGAAAGATCCCCTTCTTAGGGCAATTAATTTTAATATGTGGTCTTAACGTAGTTCTTTTTTAATTCATCGGCCTCGGTGATTTAACAACGCTTACGGTCGTTTAGAGCCGAATGGCAATATTTCAAATATAAGTGGCTCAGACCATCGCCGAAGCTGCCTATTTAGAAATAACTATCATAACAACTACATCAGATGATGATTAATATGTAAAAACTGTACACGTGGGCAAGCCAAGCTGTATGTTTTCAAGACTTTTGTCAAAATGATTATTCCATCGAGCTTATCAATTGAACATTATTCGTAAAGGATCAATTTTGGGAATTGATAACAAAAGCAATAGTGTATGTGTTTCTTTGTAGACAATTCACGGAAAATCATTCATGACATTGACATATATCGCTAACGTACATTACTAAACTCGGACATTGTGTTTGCCCAAACCAAGCGAAAACCTCATGCACATCAACAATCACAATTTGTATTATTAAGCAGAATATTCAGGTGGTGTCTTGCACGGCGTATTTGATTAATATGGTAGTCGAAAAAAGTCATGTTCGCCGGTATTGCTCAGCCTCACTATAACATTTCATTTACTCTAAAGAGAAGGCATTAGCCGCATGTGGCCATGTACAATATAGTAAAACTTATCTCTAGAGGCATCATACCTGCTTGCACGAATCCTCTATTCTGCACCAGGCTAGCACTTAACCTTACGAACGTCTCTTGACTGGTTATTCAGCCTTAAAACTACCCTGGATATGTGTTTTTCTACGAAATTGTGATTGAGTGCTTCACTTCGTAGGCGTTCAATGTGCGCTTAGTGCTGCCGAATGCAAAACACATTCACATGGCAATCAAGTATTATGCGCGAAAGGCTACAATATCTGACTAGCCATTGAAATAAGTAGGCAATCGTGTTAGTATACGAAAAGCTTCATCAGGACTACAAATGCACATAACGGTGATATATCGTTATTAAGTCAGGTATAAGCAACACAGCCGCGTTATTTGACATTTATAATCTACTGGTAGTTATACGAATAGGCCAAAGCAATTTCACGAGCGAATAAACCGTTGTCTGGCCCTGTGAAAAAAAGCATGGGTACAGAAAGCGTTATCATTATTTACATGCAAGCGGTTCGGCGTAACAAAACTAAAATGCCTGATCAGTAATGGGATGGTTGACTCAAGTCAACGTTAGGGTGTGACATATTACGATCCTGATAAGCCTGGGAGCTGCAACAAAGCGACTTGGGTGTACGAGAAAAATGCGAGAGATACATAGACGACGCAAAACGTACAGTAGCAGAGGGCGCCGACGACAACGTCGGTCATAGTATAGGCCGTAATAGGCATCATTTGGGGCTTTTTGCCATATATATATTTTCAGTTGGCCAGTCTATGGGTTTAGTACTGTACCTTTTTTCGCATTTGGTGATGTGATTCTGTTATTGCGCTCGTTGTGTGTGTTGATAAACCGAATTGCCTGTGATTCATAAATATTAACCCCTGTAAACTAGCTGCAAGAAATGTACATGGGAAGAAGTTAAGTAAGACGCTATCCATGTGTTCCAGAGTGTTTCTTGTAAACGTTTCTAGCCAAGCAAATTTGTTTGTCGCTCTGTACATACCATGGTGCATGACAATAACGTGACCATCAAACGCCAAAGGTATATTTTGTTCAAAATGTGAAAGATCCCCTTCTTAGGGCAATTAATTTTAATATGTGGTCTTAACGTAGTTCTTTTTTAATTCATCGGCCTCGGTGATTTAACAACGCTTACGGTCGTTTAGAGCCGAATGGCAATATTTCAAATATAAGTGGCTCAGACCATCGCCGAAGCTGCCTATTTAGAAATAACTATCATAACAACTACATCAGATGATGATTAATATGTAAAAACTGTACACGTGGGCAAGCCAAGCTGTATGTTTTCAAGACTTTTGTCAAAATGATTATTCCATCGAGCTTATCAATTGAACATTATTCGTAAAGGATCAATTTTGGGAATTGATAACAAAAGCAATAGTGTATGTGTTTCTTTGTAGACAATTCACGGAAAATCATTCATGACATTGACATATATCGCTAACGTACATTACTAAACTCGGACATTGTGTTTGCCCAAACCAAGCGAAAACCTCATGCACATCAACAATCACAATTTGTATTATTAAGCAGAATATTCAGGTGGTGTCTTGCACGGCGTATTTGATTAATATGGTAGTCGAAAAAAGTCATGTTCGCCGGTATTGCTCAGCCTCACTATAACATTTCATTTACTCTAAAGAGAAGGCATTAGCCGCATGTGGCCATGTACAATATAGTAAAACTTATCTCTAGAGGCATACCTGCTTGCACGAATCCTCTATTCTGCACCAGGCTAGCACTTAACCTTACGAACGTCTCTTGACTGGTTATTCAGCCTTAAAACTACCCTGGATATGTGTTTTTCTACGAAATTGTGATTGAGTGCTTCACTTCGTAGGCGTTCAATGTGCGCTTAGTGCTGCCGAATGCAAACACATTCACATGGCAATCAAGTATTATGCGCGAAAGGCTACAATATCTGACTAGCCATTGAAATAAGTAGGCAATCGTGTTAGTATACGAAAAGCTTCATCAGGACTACAAATGCACATAACGGTGATATATCGTTATTAAGTCAGGTATAAGCAACACAGCCGCGTTATTTGACATTTATAATCTACTGGTAGTTATACGAATAGGCCAAAGCAATTTCACGAGCGAATAAACCGTTGTCTGGCCCTGTGAAAAAAAGCATGGGTACAGAAAGCGTTATCATTATTTACATGCAAGCGGTTCGGGCGTAACAAAACTAAAATGCCTGATCAGTAATGGGATGGTTGACTCAAGTCAACGTTAGGGTGTGACATATTACGATCCTGATAAGCCTGGGAGCTGCAACAAAGCGACTTGGGTGTACGAGAAAAATGCGAGAGATACATAGACGACGCAAAACGTACAGTAGCAGAGGGCGCCGACGACAACGTCGGTCATAGTATAGGCCGTAATAGGCATCATTTGGGGCTTTTTGCCATATATATATTTTCAGTTGGCCAGTCTATGGGTTTAGTACTGTACCTTTTTTCGCATTTGGTGATGTGATTCTGTTATTGCGCTCAAGCACGATTAATGCGTAATATAGAACTGTTGCAATACTGTGGGAAGAAAATGACATCAACGTTGCGATTCATTGCAAACAATGTACTGACGCCTATGATGCTTGGGTGAAAATAGATAGTGAAGTGTTAAATTTCAGAACCATTTTAACCAGTCGTTCATCATGTGCTATTTAACAGTATACTTCACATGCATTGATCCTATCATACGTTGCTCTGAAAAAAAACCAGGATAATGCAAAGTAATCCTAACACCAGTACATAATGCGTTTTTTTTTTACTTAGCATAGTTTAATAAGCTTTCTGCGAGTGGCTGCAATATAGGACAGCAAGCACTTAAAAATCTATTGAGCACTGAGGAAAAAATCAATCAGCAGGCACTTCTTGTGTGCGTTGAATTGATCCACGACTCCTAGTGCAGATAAGGCATATTAGCTATTGCGCATGCAGCAATCCAATGTGCGAAGTATCTACACATTCGAACACAAGGGTCATTTTGACTGCAACTCATGACCAGCCTTGCACTATCCTCATTATAATAATGAATTGCCGGTTGGGGAACTTTTAGCTCGTATTTAGTTTGATGATCTCGTCACAATACAACCTATAGTTTTGTGGTAATATCATAAAACACTTACCGCTATATTGTACTATCTTATTTCATAGGCCAGGCTCATTTTGCTATTCAGCATCTTATTTTACACGACAAATTGGCCTAGGGGAATACAAATCTCTTAACTGATGTTTAATGATCAGCGTATTATTTTTTTCGAAACCATCTAATACTCCAACGTGACTCATCCTGATTTTGATGGCGTAGGAGTCATGGACGAGGCTTCTAAAGCAAAGCGCGGACTTCTTTATGGCAGGCGCTGGTATATCAGTTAGTAGGAAACTAAATGACTTGCCAATTTTGCCACAATAAAGATGACAGGATGCTCTCAGGATGCTGACATACGGCTACGTCCAAAGCACGGTCGTTGCAATTCACTTGTGAGTATTCCGCACCACCAACTAGGGGTTTTCGCAAACATAACTTTACAAATAGCAGCTTATTGTGAGATGATCGGATTTGAACCAGCATTATGTTCAGATTACATTGCTGGTCGGCCAATGAGGGTATATCAGTCGTTATTAGCCATTGTAAAAAAAAATCTAAACCACATATTAAGTTTTGCAAATCGCCTCTGCCGAGTATATAAAGTTATAAAAAATCGGATCTTCCGTAACGCTATTCAGAGCTTTTAATATCATTGTTATTGTGGTCTGGTCTAAAGTGGCATATCATCGCCATACCTACATCGGGATTAGAAATTGAATCGTCATATAAATCAGATAATTGCTGACATGCATGCCTTGTTATTATGAGATTTATTTTGAGATGTACAGCTTAGGGCCTATCCAAGTTTTTGTGGACTTTTTCGCATAATAGCCTGCGAAAATTCACATCGCACATAGCCGTTATTTCACATTAACTCATGCTTCATTCCTATCGACAGATTGCAAAAAGATGCCCATCATCTGGCAGCAAAACGTAGCATAAACAATAGAATCTGTACACTTTCATCCGTATGCTATCGCTGTTTGGTATACTACCCATAACCCATCATGCTTCCCGGTATGAAGTAAGAGCGTGAGAGTATGTTTTCCATTGACACAATACACATATATCCAGTTACCTTCGAATGCCTCATAGGAATTATTCGAATATGGCAAACATGTCTACTAGGTCGATTTACATATATTTACTCAGCAGATTTGCAATTGGAATTGAGTAGTAATCATTCACCAAAACACGCTTCCTACGGTTAAAATCATGCTAGTTGTGCAATTGTGTCGATACGTTATGTCTGTTAACTTGTTGCATGCAATTAACTCTGATGAACGGCAAATGTTCTGTCGATGAGCAAGTTGCTGATATCTTGTAACGAGGAACAGCTGCTTGCGTTGAGTGATGCGCATGCACTTTGCAAGACCAGTGCATTTGCAAAGGTGAGTTATTGGGTGACCATATACGTACTATAGTAGTGAGATTATATAGCAATCTTGTTGTACTCGTATCAAATGGAATAGAATGCTATATTAAATAGCTGCCATAAAGGTGCATATCCTACCCTCCATTGGAAGATGCGGTGTTTATCGTACATCACGATTATGACAGATAATGTAACAACCACTGTCTGGCTATATGACTAGGACTCCTCCTCAGACTGCATAGAGATGTCTCCTACAACTCCTGAGCGTACACATTTGCTTTTGTGGTTTGCAAAGACACTAAGCATACGTTTGGAATAGTACAACCTAAAGCATATATATTCATACAGTCTTAAACACTTTGGTCACAAACCCTCTGTTCCAACTCACATGGATTGCTGCCTAACACTATCATGAATTATTTCACTTACTCGCACTCGGTATTTAAGGACGTCTGTATACTCGCTTATGAAGCCATACCAACTAATAAATCAATACTGGTTTCGAACCCGATACGTCTGGGTAGCATCAGTTTCAACAAGATCACATGAATATAATTTTGGCTGACAGAGACATCACTGCTCACAGCAGATGACCTCGCGACAAGCATAACCAACTAATAGCTCATGCGGTATGTATCCATTCTTATCCTAAATAAAGCTAAGCCAATAATTAATGTGCCTAAGGGATTTGCAAGAGTGTTGGCCCAGAGGTGAGTTGATAATTGTCGTCACATTTGACCCTTACACAAAAACATCTTTCTTTTACTTAAATAATCAAAGCTGTATATTAAAACACATACGCGTTTCCAGCGACGGTGCTGTGTCAAATCGCATACACAAGTAGCTGCAATGAAACAAGCAACAAACGTTTTTAACGAAGGCGTTTAGTAAAGATCCTCCTAGTTAGAAGATTTGACTACCGCAAACGATGTTCTGTCATGGTAGTATGACAAGTCACGTTCCTAAACGGGCAAATACGTCGGGACATTCTATGCACTGCTAACAAATGAGCAGAAATGATGGTACCAGGTGTTCAATCCCACCACATGAATGACGTTACATCCATGCTTAGTGTAATGAACCAACATGCGCTATTAGTTTTATCATCCTGCCTACAGTCATCTTCTCAAAAGACTGCTGGTAATATAACTTAAATGTGGGCTAGTTAATCTCTATATCCTACAAGTATCCGATAATTGTGATTAACTTTCTTTAAAGAGACCAGTGTACGTCAATCTGCTCATTCCCATAATTTGAATTTTATTAAACATTTGGAGTGCAGCAAGCGTTGAAATCAAGTCTAATGATTATTCAAGCCTTGTGAAAACATAAACGCCTGTTTTTGTTGGTCGTCACTCTTCAGTGTCATCGGGCATATTCTAGCATCATTTTAACAACTGACCATTTAAGCAGATTAAAAACGAAACCACTTCAAAGACCAAACTCGGATTGGGATTATACGATCGCATTCGCTATAGATATATTTGTCATTAATTTTCCCGCCATAACATAGCATCAAAATTCAGCAAAGGTGGACGGTGATAATGTAAAAAAACCGGCATTTACGTCTGATTATCGCTCGGCCCATTGAAGACTGGTAAAAACTATTAAGATAACTTCCCAATTAAGCTTTGGCACGAATTTGACTTCTAGGCACAACATTTAGCCTATTTATATAACGACTTGCTAGTCGAGCAATATCGGTTCCTGAGAAGATTGCGTTTGAGCAGATGCATTATATCAGCGATGCAGATTGGTACCCATAATAAGCACCACGTCTATGAAGGCGACATTTTCTAAATGCTTTGTACGTTTAACCGATATCAAGCAAAGAACGTGTATGCACGAATATGTGAGATTGATTTTGGCTAGAGAGAATCTACTGACGTCATTTGACGAGACATTTGTACTAGCTTAGGTTCCAGGCGCGAGGTCAGAGAGAAAATTGTACACCATTGCACCCTTTTAGGCAACTCTTATTGCGTGTAGTTACTCTAAGTGATACGTTAGAGAAACCACAATAATGTGGCATATTTGTCTCAATTCGCTAGGGTAATATATCGATAATTTCATCATATTATGGCTCATGCAGCTTGCAGAAGCAATATTAGGTTGCGGAACAATAACCCTTTAATGTAATTGTCATTCGTGAGTGCTTCGCATCTATTTTCTGTAAGAAGTTGAACAAATCTGCACGGCACTTTCCTCTTCTGCCGAAGTTGAGATGTCTGTATTGGACCCTCATACCATAGATGTGCTTTTCATAATTCCTGAAATGCAGGGATGCACCTGGATGCCGAGAGGGTGGTGCATGTGGACGCAAAAGGTCATTTTTTTATTTCTAGTAATATTCGGCCAATTATTTAATGCTTTGTCCATGCTCTGAATATGCACCTATTGCATATACACATGTTGAAGTGTAGACGATCAGGGGCCGAATCCATAAAGAAACTTAAGTCCGCAAACTCAGGATTTTGAGACGGCAAGCTGAGCTGGCCGTCTTATCCGTATCCAAAAAGAATCTTAAGTCTCCTAGCGTGCTAAACTCTGAGTCAGCTAGGGAGCTGACTTAAGTTCGCTAGCTCAAGCTTAAAAATGGCGGTCCAACGGTAATGTTTCCAGAAAAATGCTTTTTACAGATCTAAATAAGAACATGTATGTTCCTAAAATGAACCAAAACATAATCAGCCGTTCGATTTTTATGACACACCAATTTTTATCGGGATATTTGAACTATTTACGCAGCAAGTTGTTTTCGTAAAGACGAAGCGGGGAATTCTTCACAAACAAACGGGTCGCTTAGGAGAGCCTGTTATTTCCTGGAAAGCGAGGCAGCTTGCAGTAGTCTAGCTCCGAATTAGGAGAGTTTTGCGGGATAATCTGAGTGGATGGGAGTTTCCAAGTGAATAGAATATCCATTCACGATTGGTTATGTTACAGATAAATTTATTAAACTTCATGAATCAAAACAACGGCGCCAAGATTCACATTTCGTATGATTGAATATAAGAAAAGCAGGTGCCAAGCCTACAAGTTTATAAATCCACTTCATGATAAAATGGCAGATATTGAAAGTGCCCCCAAAGCACACCAAAGACGGGTTATTTTGCGATAAAAAAAACTCCGTTTTATACGTCAAGGACAACAACACGTCATAGACTAATGACGCGCAGTGACCCAGTAACGCGCAAATTCCAACGGACTGTCAAACAACAAAACTCAACAAGGATTGTTTGTATTCATCGTGGAAAAATAATGTTGTTAGTGCAAGCATGGTCGATGGAATTATTTCCCAATCGTGTGGATTAGCTGTGATTATTTTGCCGATTATAAACAATGGTTCATCGTGCCGCTGGCGTTGTGCCTTGTGGTCATGTTCATGGATAACAATCATTACAATGCCGTAGATTGGAGTGCTGAGAGTATGGTGAAACTTGTATATTATACCTGATATCACCGTATATTATACTTGATACCATATAATATTGTACAGTCGGATTGAATAAAGGTGAGTGACATATTCATAAGCAACCGGTTTAAAGGCTATTCCTTTTTTACTTTGTTTGATAAACGATCAGTTGATAAAGACAATACTAGGTCTAGACTGTATAATATAAAATAGTCAGACTAGACCACCTCCATTCCTTCGTCTAAATCGAACAGTCTTAGCCACTTTATTCCATTTCCTGTCTAATGAACACAGATATAAAATATGATCGCGAAGGTACATGAGTGAAATTATAGCCAATAATCGTTTTTGGCTGTTTGCCAGCCTTGAGCTGGCGGTCTCAGCTGAGTTCGCTAACAATTTGTTTTGTGAATACGCCTGAGTTCACCGACTTAGCTCAGTACGCCGACTCAAGTTAAGACGACTCAAGTTAAGATTCTTTATGGATACGGCCCCAGATACATGATCATGAGCAGAATGAATGACATTATGTGCGTAGGGGCTAAACGAACGGTTTGTAATAATACAACGCTAGTACAGTATCGAAAAAAATTCACAATTCAATAAACATTTCACATTCATCGATCAAGCGTGAACATTCACGGTAAATAATATCAGTTAATCTGAAACAAACAAAATAGTAAATCAAGCTGAAAAAATATTCCTCAGATGCTTTACACTAATGTAACACCATGATGTTCGCACAATATTCCTTCGATAGAGAAAATTGCATTGCACCCACAAGAACTCGGGCTCTCCATGTCTCAGAATACTGAATAAATTAACACGGCATGTTTCTAGACAAAATACCGAATTGTTGATTATAGTAATCGCAAACAGTCCATTTCGTGTCAATAGGCCAAAGGTTTTAGACACAATCTGGCCTTGTTGTTGTAGCCCCGATGTTGGACATTAAAAGATGGATACCCAATATGTGCATGATTCGAAAAAATGCTAATTTTACTTCAGCCTGGTTATAGTTCATTAACCCTTTTTCACATTTGTTGTTGTAATGACCGACTGTGGCGTTGATTATCCATTAAACGTAAATTTTTATAGGATGTTTGCTATTGATTGTTATGATTTGAAGACACCCAGAAAGCATCTAGCCTAGCTATTATCGCTGTCTAAGCTTATATGGGAATAAATTTGTTTTTTTTAATCTATCTTGACCAATCTACGTACCTATATTTCAAATCAATAAAAAGATTTGTGATGTTGAAACTCTGTGTTAAGGTTAACGGAAATAATCAAGAGTACATGCCCGCAGACAGACCCGCTACAACAGCTACATACGAAATAAGATAGCGATGTTTGCAGCTTGATGTTCCATAACACTAACCCCTTTATCGGCGAATGGACACAGAAACGTAGCTATTAAATAACTCAAATAACGTAGATGATTGGATATGACGCCGAATCACTGCGTGTGTGTGAATTAGGTAAAGCTTGATAAGTAGAACTGTGCCATGTTAATTGAATTAAGTCGGTACTATCATCTAGGCCAACTCATTTATGTACTCAACAATTGACTAATTCTCTGCGTCCTTGATTCCATTTGTGTCAAGTCATTCGGCAGTATATTTACCGGATGTCTATTGCTTGTAGATTGTTTGTTCATGGTTGCAGAGGACAATATATCAAACTTATATCAGATTGTTCTGTAATGAATAACATTTGCTAACGCGTAAGTGATGTTATTATCCCGTTTTGACAGTCAATAGTGAGCAGCGTTCGGACTGTAAGGACGCCATATGAATAGCAATGATTCTTTTAGTAATATTGTCAGACGACTGCCCCAATATCATAACACTACAACAAACCTATGTAAAGAGTAACAGGAGATAAGTTCTAAATATCCAATCTTTATAATGCTAAGACGGGGAGCAAGTTTATATATGCAATTGCCAATGACTTCATGAAGCTCCATTAAAAAATGCAGTGAGCGTTTAATGCAATCTTCTATATTTCGCGATGCAACAGTTAGAAATGGCAAATAATAGAAAAAAAACTGCGGCAATACATTACAGGCCTTTTCGTTTTCGTGCATAACTGCCCTCAGTGATAACTATCACTTTACTATTTGCTTGCATATCTATTTTATGTCTTTAGCTTAAGGGAATGCAACATTGGTAAAGAACGTTCGGTTTGCCTGTTGGCTGTATCTTAGTGTATGATAACTGGTACAAATTGTCATTTTGTGTGCGTTTGACCAACCACCGACCAACCCCGAAACCAAATATGACATGATCGAGTTTTGAATATATGAAGATAATTAATCCGCGGACGAAGATACACATTGCACCCTTTGTAACACATCCACTGATTTTTCGTTTTTCTTAACACCCGGCATCATTTTAATCATATTGCGTCATGAAGTAAAATTTGTCAAGTACAATATGTTAAGGGTTCCTTCTTAGAGCTTATTATTATATTCGTGGTAATAATGTAGTCCAACTGTAATAAATCTACTTGATTGAATTGACACTGCGGACGGTCAATAAGAAAGCGACCCTACCAAATGCCAATACGTCATTGATAAGTGGAGCAGACAATCGCAGAAGCTGCACAAATTAGAAACAACAATTAAAACACCAAAGTAGCAGCTGGTTGAATATTTAAAAACTGTACATATGCACTAAGAAAGCGGTAGATATTAAGATCTCATGTAAAAAATAGTTATTTTATCGAGCTTATTAATCTTTAACGATTCGTACACCATACATTATGGCAAGTAATAACTGAGACAAAAGGGTGCGTGTTCTTCGTGGACTTTTGAAGTAAATTATAAAACTCAGGCCTTTTAGTTCCCCCAGAGAAACGAAATCCTTATGTGCAGAATCAATCACAAATAGTTTATTGGGAAGAATATTCAAGTGGCGTCCCGCAAGGCATATTTAATTAATATGGTTATCTTAGAAATCATGTTCGCAAGTCCTCCGAGTTTTGCCCAGCTGCAAACTTACACTCCTGTTGCTCCAAAGGGAAAGCAATTAAGCCATGTGCATAATTCATAAAAGTAATCATTGACCGAAGTTGGCAAGGTACAAGGTAGTTAAACTAATCTCTAGAGACATAACTGCATAGATGAATCCATTATTCTGCACCAGGTTATCACTTTAACTCGCTTAAGTCTCTTGACGGGTTATTCAGCCTTACAACTAACCTACATATGTGATTTTTGTACAAGGTACACATACCGATTGATTACAGTTCTTCACTTGGTCGGTTTTCAATGTGGGTTAGTGCTGCCGAATTCATGTCACCTGTGGTGTCTCCCTAAAGGATATGAAAAGCACATGCGCCGACGGGTACCAAATAACGGATGCAATATTTTTTATTTACCCTACTTCACATTTTTTGTTGCAATGACCGACAGTATAAGTGTTAATGCCATTGCCGCAAGTTTATACAGGCTGTTTGCTATTCGTTGCTCTCACGTAATGACACTAAACAGGCATCTAGCCTAGTATTTTTCGCTATTGAAACGACGGGATTTGTCAATGTTATTGATAGCCTTTAACCAATCTTGACCAATCTACGAGCCAATCATCAAAGTTAACATGTAATTACCTGTTCCATGTGCATTTCAAATCCACAAAGGGATGCTTGTGGTAAAAATGCGAAATTCGGTTGACCAACGAATGTAAAATTTACACCCGTTACATAATAGAAAATGTTTCGAAATTTGTTGCCCGTGTTTTAAACTTGTTGTCACATTTCACCGGCAAGTAGTCCCATCATCGGCAAGAGGATCCGGATGAGTAGTTTTTCGATAACTTAAATAACGTAGATAATGTGACATGAGTCCGGATAAATGTGTATGTGTGAGTGAGTGAGATTTTTCAGTAGAAAAGTGTCATGAAGCATTGATTAAATGGGATCAGAACTGGATGTCTAAGCCTACTCATTTATGTTCCATGCATTTGACTTATTCTCTCATCCTTGCATCCATTTGTCTTAATTTATAATGCAGATAGCATATCATGCAAACTTATTTATTTTGCAATGCAACTGTCAGAATTGAACAAATTTAATGGGATGATGTTTGCGATAATACTTCGTACATTATAGGCCTTGACTCTTTTGCCCAACTGTCTTCAGTAGTAAGCAGCATGACTAAACTGTTTCCTTTCATGTCTAGTATTTTCTTTTGCAACATTTTATAAGTACGATGGATACTTTGTTACTGAGATTATAGTAATTTTGCATGGCAAATAACTTTAAGATGAGTATTTCTAGCTTATTGCACTAAATCTCCATGGAGCATTTCGAAAATCGTGTATCTATGTGTGGTTGTTTGTGATCTATCAACGCAATCTATCCCGACGCAATCTTAATTCAATCGATCAACAAGGGCATCGTTAATTTGTTGTATCTTTATTTCACATTTGGTGATGTGATTCTGTTATTGCGCTCGTTGTGTGTTGATAAACCGAATTACCTGTGATTCATAAATATTAACCCCTGTAAACTAGCTGTCAGACTCTGCTGCAAGAATGTACATGAGAAGAAAATTTAGTAAGATGTTATCCATGTGTACCAGACTGTTTCTTGTTAAAGTTGCTTGCCAAGCAAATTTGTTTGTCGCTCTATACATACCATGGCGCATGACAATAACGTGACCATCAAACGCCAAAGGTATATTTTGTTCAATATGCGAAAGATCCCCCTCTTAGGGCAATTAATTTTAATATGTGGTCTTAACGTAGTTCTTTTTTAATTAATCGGCCTGGGTGATTTAACAACGCGTACGGTCGTTAAGAGCCATATGGCAATACTTCAAAAATAAGTAGATCAGACCATCGCCGAAGCTGCCTATTTAGAAATAACTATCATAACAACTACATCAGATGATGATTAATATGTAAAAACTGTACACGTGGGCGAGCCAAGCTATATGTTTTCAAGACTTTTGTCAAAATGATTATTCCATCGAGCTTATCAATTGAACATTATTCGTAAAGGATCAATTTTGGGAATTGATAACAAAAGCAATAGGGTGTGTGTTTCTTTGTAGACAATTCACGGAAAATCATTCATGACATTGACATATATCGCTAACGTACAATACTAAACTCGGGCATTTTGTTCGCCCAAACCAAGCAAAAACCTCATGCACATCAACAATCACAATTTGTATTATTAAGCAGAATATTCAGGTGGTGTCTTGCACGGCGTATTTGATTAATATGGTAGCCGAAAAAAGTCATGTTCGCCGGTCCATAGAGTATTGCTCAGCCTCACTATTACACTTCATTTACTCTAAAGAGAAGGCCTTAGACGCATGTGGCCATGTACAATATAGTAAAACTAATCTCTAGAGGCATACCTGCTTGCACGAATCCTGTATTCTGCACCAGGTTAGCACTTAACCTTACGAACGTCTCTTGACTGGTTATTCAGCCTTAAAACTACCCTGGATATGTGTGTTTTTTCTACGAAATTGTGATTGAGTGCTTCACTTCGTAGGCGTTCAATGTGCGCTTAGTGCTGCCGAATGCAAACACATTCACATGGCAGTCAAGTATTATGCGCGAAAGGCTACAATATCTGGCTAGCCATTGAAATAAGTAAGCAATCGTGTTAGTGTACGAAAAGCATCATCAGGACTACAAATGCACATAACGGTGATATATCGTTATTAAGTCAGGTATAAACAACACAGCCGCGTTATTTGACATTTATAATCTACTGGTAGTTATACGAATAGGCCAAAGCAATTTCACGAGCGCATTAACAGTTGTCTGGCCCTGTAAAAAATGCATGGGCACAGAAAGCATTATCATTATTGACATGCATGCGGTTCGGCGTAATGTTGTAAGTAACAAAACTAAAATGCCTTATCAGTAATGGGATGGTTGACTCAAGTCAACGTTAGGGAGTGACAAATTACGATCCTGATAAGACTTGGAGCTGCAACAAAGCGACTTGGCTGTACGAGGAAAATGCGAGAGATACATAGACGACGCAAAACGTAAAGTAGCAGAGGGCGCCGACGACAAAACGTCGGTCATAGTATAGGCCGTAATAGGCATCATTTGGGGCTTTTTGCCATATAACCAAACGAAGAGCGCGATATATGAGAATATATTTCCCGAGCAAACATGATTTATAGCTTCTGTCTTTTGTATTGTTCTCTGATTTCTAGATACTTCCGAGAAATCATCTAAGAAATATATCATTTTATCATCTAAATTTTACCATATTAATATCTTATAATGCTCAGTAACATAAATGCGCGTTTGTGCTTTGTAACTGGAATTTACACTCGCGGCTATAATTGCGCCTCGTCCAACATATTAGCACTGGTTTGACACTTTTCACGTAGTATAAGGTACAAACAATTGTTTAATTCCGTAGACAAATCGTTCATTGAAAGAAATTGCAGAGGACCAAAGTACATGTCATCGATGAAAAACTTGCCAATGATATTGATTACAACGGTCTTTCTTCATCCATACCTTATGACCTAGAACGGTTTTATCATTAGCCTCATTGATATAATAAGGATATATCACGAGCTCCCATGATGGAAGGTATTGTTAGCAACGAAACATGAGCTGAATAGCCAATAACGCGTATTTTCCATGCTTTTTTATCGAACAAATAATCAAATCAAAAGGGCACGCACTAGTAGAACTATGATTCAATAATTTTAGCGAACATGAAACATGATAAGCCGTGGCTTGATGGACCAATGAATATAAACAATCAATTCAGTCCCTAGAGAACCTTAGGTCGGTTGTAACATTCACACTTGACACATATCCTCTCAGGTTACATGCCTGTCAAGCTCTACCGTAGGAATAATGCATCGGCATCAATATGTACAGTTTTATTTCTAGTCCAGTTGTTAAAAACCGTTAAGCCCGATACAGTGTATGCGGATTTAAAGGAAGTTTTATCAACGTTTCATTTTGACGAATCAAAGCATGTGCGTCGTCGAAGTACCAAGAAATATGGTAAATTGAAACTGCTACTTTTGCTTTTGACGTTATCAAAGATATGAAGTTATTCTTAATCCTGATATCACATTGAACCTTAGTTCATAAAATCCAAAGCTCAACATGCTGCTGTTTGATTTTAGGGTGCAAGTACACGTTACTATAAGTTCATAAATACACAAAATAGCGAGTAAGTATATCAATAAGCAGGCTTCTAAGATAGAGCACGATGCAAATGGCGGACGCCTGAGGGAAATAATCAGACTTTGGTTTATTGTGCTACGTATGTTGCACTGCCGGATGTTGTCAGGTATATTGCGCATATGCCAGGCAAAGCGGGCTCGCTGGATAAAGTTGTATCCTTCTGACCCAATCAAGTCACGTTTATCTACTTTACAGGCGCATAGTTAGGCGCAGAAATAGAATAGTTGCTACTGAAAAAGATCAACCTGCGTTTATAACACTCCCGCCTGCCACGGTCGGACATATAAAACTCTAATTGCTATCTTTGTTTGCTTTTCTGTCGAGTATTTTTGCCGCTCCATACTGTCACAATCGTGTTGTCTGTACTGCTTGATGTTGAATACTTATTTATCATGAAGAAAACCATATATACCAGGTATTGAACGCCTGAGACCAGTGTTCTAAACTGGTTTGGCAAAGTGCTTGAGTGTCAGTTTATGCTAGGCTGACAACAATCATAGATCCCACGGCAGCTGAAGACTAACGCCTGTGTTCCACATTATAAATGCACAGTATGGAGCTCATAAGCTGGTGTTCTGAAAATGATATACGACCAGCAAATAATGAACGCCTTAAACGACCTGTGTGCTTTATGTGCGTTTTCTAGCATCGCACGATTAATGTGTAATATAGAACTGTTGCAAAACTGTGGATAGAAAACGACATCAATGCTGCGATTCATTGCAAACAATGAACTGACGCATATGATGCTTGGGTGAAAATAGATAGTGAAGTGTTGAGATATCAGAAAACAGAAGTGGCATGTCAAATAGGTTAATAATACAAGAGGAGACTACACTGATAATCTTATTGGTACTTGCGTAAGAACGATCCTTTTATAATGTGAATGAGGTAGTATTCAATTTATTTGCTCGCTTTTCTACCGTTCAATACCCATAAATTACAGCCAGCACATATAATCAAAGCCTCCAGCTTCCAAGACAAGGTTATAATTGGGGAGCACTAAGTGCATAACCGCGGCTGCCCGAGGAAGATGATGGCCAGTCTATGGGTTTAGTACTGGCTACCACGATTTATTCTATTTCCTTATCCTTACCAGATGTTGGCAGGTATATTGCGCACATACCGAGCACGGCGCGATTGATGCAGGTACTTGTGCCAGGCTGACCTTCTGCAATCACATTTATTAACTTTCCAAGCACACAATCTTATGCAGCAAGAGTAAAAACGCAGCAGATAAAAAAATTAAACTGAATCAATAAAACTCACGCTTCCCAAGGTAAGAAGGACTAATCGCTTGATGCAAAACAAGGCAAAAATATTACATTGTAGCTCACCGCACTTTAGTTACATTTGCAAATTAGGTGCGTCACATTGTCCGTCCATAGAGCAAAAGAGATACAAATTGATAGCCGAGAACAGAGAAACCCAGATCTTTTGATAGGATAGTCTGTGACATATTAATTGTTTTCTGCTGCCAGCCATTGCCAAGTAAGTAAGGAATGCCTCGTCACGGATAACAAAACGAAATCACATTATACGCTTCGTAAAACACGCATGATCGTATGTCGTGCCGTGACGGATAACAAGCAAGAACTTTCATTGGGAAATATAATCTTTCGTGACATTACACGCGTGTTGCAAGCTCATGCAGTCACTAGTCGCTTACTATAGCTAAGGCGATTGAGGTCGCCACCGCTAAGAAACATAATATCTTAAGATTAGAAGGCAATGCCAAGCATGGACACAATACATGGCGAGCCATGCAAACGATATTTGGTTGAACATATTGCAATCAATGAACTTAAAATACCAAATTAAATAATATGCATTACCAAAAGGTGCCACAACCATTGTTGATCATACACCTTGCATGATGACATATTCAATGATATTATATGCCACTAATTGAAGATGGCGACATATTTCATACATACTCCCGAGGATTATCATATGAAAGAACTGTCGATTAGCAATTGTCTCGCCTGATTTACCCTGTGCGAAGAGATAAACTAGATACTCGTCATGAAATGAAGTTAGTTACGAGGCTCTTTAGCGACAGCCACGTTCATTGGTATGATTTTGGACCGTAACTAGAATGGTCATAAGTGCGTAAATGTAATGAGTTCGTCTATATTATAAATCACATCTGATTGATTGTAGAAGTGTCTCCTCGTAACTCATATTGCAAAGAATGCAAAAAAATGAATTCAAAAAAACTAAAATAGTTCATGTACTTGATGTTTGCAGGTTGCTAGCATCAACCACTAGCTGTTTAATGATGGCACAAGCAACACTTATTTAAGTCAGAGAAACGCTTTTAGCCTTCGATTTTGTGTGTCATCATGAGTTCATGGTTTAAAAAACTGCATCACGACGAGGTCTAAGCCGTACAGCAATATATGTAAACGATAATGTAAATTTTGGGGATGTTGAATCGATTGATAAAAGTATTTAGTTTTAAGATATTTGACTGATATTTGCCACAAAGCATAGGGTACAATCCTGCAAAGCGCCAAGCATTATGAATATGAATATAAAAAAGTTGGCCTCGCAATCACAGGCTAGAATGGGCAGAGTAGTGAAATTCAATATGCACATTTGGCAGAGACCCATAATCAAGTACCCCAATATATATAAATAAATATAAAAATATATCCATATATCCATATATATATATGTAACATACGGCATTGGGGTTGCTACATCAGTGGCTCTTATTTGTCTCATAGTTTTGTAAGGGAAACGCTATCATGAAAAAAGGCCGATAACAATTGCTCATGTCGTATTGATATTCATTTATGCGTAATGGGATGGCGAGGTTGTTACCTAGCAACAAAAATGATTACCACATGCGGACTAGTGAACTAGTACATGCTTAGTTTACGGTGTAAAGTTGGTAACTTATCGAACGTACGTTCCCCCGACTATTTGCTATAATTTTATTGAATTTCTTGTGTGGCGGATAAGAAGTACTTGATGGACTGTTATAGCTTAGCTAAAACTCCGAGTTCAAGCTAGTGTAAGGAAGCCTTCGAGAAATTTCGTCCTTTTGAGCTTCCTCGGAATAAGCTTGCACTTATTATATCTACCGGTGATGGCATGGTCAACAATGGCTTCGTAGCTACTCTGTTAGAGTTGGCGTTTGAGAAGAGAATGTTAGTTTCTAATAAAATACCCTTTGGAAAACCAGCCCGTCCCAACAAGTATTTCCCCTCCCCGTTCCCACACCTGTCAAACACATCTTCTCTAATAGCGGGGAACATGGCTTTTACCAATTGTCTGAGACGCATTCGCTCCAGGAGTAGCACGGTTTATAAATGTTATTGGATATAGTAGATTTATTAAACCGCTAGTGATTGTACAAGTCGGATTTAACACTGAACTATCAGAGCCATTTACAAAATAAACCGAGACACGATTTTGCGTCCTTAAGTGGCTGATGATGTGGTATCTGCGGAAATATTCGGCACACGCTAAAAAGGCGTCGAACAACGTTGGCTATACTACCTAAATAATGAATTACATGTCCATTATGGTTAACCTTGACAAAAGACTTTGCATTTATAGCAAGACGATTTTCAAGCAAGCTTTAACATCAGCATCTTCAGCTGCTATCAATTTGGTCTCTCGGCATTGTCAGTGTAAGCAATAACCAATCCAATCTTCTTCAAGGCCGCCTGGCACCACAGATAATGTAGTAATTTACGTATTTTTCTCAAGCTCCGTGTTGAGTGGCCAAGTTCTTGTATCTTATCAGCTAGTTAAGTCTTGCAAACAGCAGTTGTGGTCTTGCGTATTATCTACATTTTTTTTCCACAAACATATAATTGATTTATATCTAATTCAGTATCATAGATTGACAAGGACTGGCTGAATCACATTTTCGCAACAATCGTACATGCAAAGTACCATTTCAATCTGAGTTTACTATTGTGGCCGACCACTCAGTATACGTATCATTCGTCAATAGGCCGCTGATAGATGACTGTGGTCTGCAGAGTAAGTATTTTTCCGTTTAGATTATCTGGTTTATTGGCCGCGGCTGGATAACTAGCGGGTTGCAGGATGCGAATAATGACAGAACCAGTGGTTTTTTTTATCACAGCAAGACATCAGAACCCATTGTATGACCGACAGGATATTGCGTTGCTACCTCAAGGCTGAAGATAGCCACGATAGCATATAAGGTAGTACACAGTGGAAATAATTCACTACATAGACATTGTATTTCATGATTCTCGTCCAATAAACATCTATTTGCACAGATATCATACTTACAAGTACAGCCAAACTATGAGCGTAGCACTAAGGAAGGCCAATTATATTGAAGGCAAATTCTACCATAACCTAATATTTCTTATCCATGCTGCAAAAGCCCTCGCTCGATAAAAACGGTTTGCAGATGATAGAAAGATTAGTAAAACATTAAGCTGTCGTTCCTCTAACGTATTCCATGTAATGGAAATATTTATCACATATTAACAAAGCCCAATCAATTAATGACATGTGTGTAAACGGTAAGAATTCCAGGTGAATAACCAGGAGCCCGAATAGATTGTATTTCACGGTTTGTAATACCGCAAGCGTCCGGAAACTAAGTCAGTGCAAATGTAACAAGGCAATTACCCGAAGCCTGTCCACGTATTTAGATTGCGACATATATTTGAATTTTCATAGTCTGACGCTTTGAGTGTTTTCTTGCCAAAATCAATTTTACAAGTTGGATACAATCTCCGCCCGCTGCCTTACATAAATCAATGGGTCGTCAATGCACGTTTGCTACTTTGATATCGGTTGAACATCAATTCATTACTCAACCAGTAAGGCGTTATATAAATAGGCTCGATGTATTGTCTGTCCAATTCGTGATTTAGCCAAAAAAAGGGGCGATATTTCTACAAATGTACTACCGCTCAATGGGTCGAGCGATTACCGAGCGTATTATCCGGCTTCTAGGTGATTACCTTTTCTAACATTTGTAGCGTCATAGTTGTTTCTACGTCCACCTTTATCTTGGTTTTGGTACAGAATAAATATATGCAAATTTATCTTCTTTCATCAATTATATCACTTTTGAAGCGGTTTTGGCCGCTTAAATCAGAAATTTCAGTGTACGTTTTATCCGCATTTAACATTTGGTGACAATCGTATACTGGGTCATACGAACTAATCACTTATCACTTAACATGAACGGCTGCAGCTTTTGTTTTTTTCATTTAAGTTTGTAAGCCCATTATACCGAAACACTACTACCCTGCACATACATTAGCAAGGACGATGTGTGTGGAATAGAAAATGTGTACAACACTGAACGAATCAGGACAATAACCTGATTGTTGGCTAATCTATGTAATAAGTCAAAATAAGCAAAGTTTTGCTTAGCTGATGTAAGTTTCTACACATGATTATTTGCCGATGCCATGTGAATCTTTAAGCTATGAATCATATTTATTGTAAAAACGATGGAGCTAGCTAGTGTTACGCGAGTAGACAAGAACTCACCATGACAATTCTCACGCCTTCTCTCACCAGGGTTGTATGGGTGGCAGTATTCGAATTTGAATTATGAGTCCTTATATGTTAAGCAACATCAGTGTGCTAATTATATACAACATCGACATTTGATCAAACACAACCATGAATGAAGAGAGTCAGTATTTGATATATCGTAATCTATAATATCATTGCATAGATGAGCTTACGATTATTGCACGTGCACTGCAAGAGTGATTAAATAAAACCCACGGATCGCTGCAGTAGCTTAGGTTTAACTACTCTCGCAAAGAACACAGCAATAAAATGAAGTGGATTACATTTTTTCTTACCAAGCTATCTGATTTTTGCATCTAGATTCCGTTCGTTTAAGCGTGCGTTTTCATATTTATCTTGGCAGTTTTGACATGCACCGTTTTGCTATTACCTATATGCAGCCATACTAAAATATGTTAGTTTTATTTTGTCTGGAAGTAACCTGTTTGCCTTACCATAGAGTCATATATCCACTACAATCGGCTATTGTGCTATGGAGAAAGAGGTTGTAAAATGGCATTGAAGGACGATAGATTCTAAAAAACAAGTCGTAGTTCAACGGGAACTAGTGGCAATGTTTATGGGTGAAAAAGTGTGATCTTTTCCGTGGTCAATTTATTTGGTCAATTGGTGCCTTTTGATATTTTGTTAATATTTTCAAAAACGTATCAGTCTGATAAAACAATTAACACCCGGTATAACAAAATACAAGGTCACATGTACTGGTACTTGTTTATTGGAATTTATTACTGCAATAAAGTGATATGCTATGTTAATTGAAACATATACTAGATCAAAAGTCCACAAATAGAAATATTGTTTCGAGCTTTCACCTTGCCACCCCACAATGTATACGTGAGTACCGATAGGACAATAGCAATCGTTATCGCACAGTTAGCCCAATAGTTTCTCTGAAGAAGCTATGAGGCAAAACAAGCCATAATTGCAGCAGATTGGATAGTGATGGAATGAGCGTATGCGAAACATTATGTACGAAATGACGGATGCATAGGAACACTGTCCAAGTGATTAGTTGTGTAATCCCTCGTATTCATGCACATGAATTATAAGTTGCAATTTTACGAAACATTTATCTAAACCTTTGATGCAAACGTATAACGCAATTACCGATTATGGTGTATTCATTTTACGACGTAAATAACAGAACAGTCTGCTCTATGCGTGTCCAATAAATCCTAAAACTGCATCATTAATGATTATATCATTCACAAATAACGTCGTTTTGAATTGATGGATAACCCCCTTGACGAGATATCTCGAACATAATTCATACCGAGTAGCAATTAAATAAATAGCTAGTCTGTTGGCGTAATAATTACATATTTGCTCCCGCGCAAAAGCACATCGCTTACAGTCAGATATGCCCCATTTTTGCTTTAGGCACATTTTGTGCAGTCATCTCGTAGCCACTTAATGCAAATGCAAGATCGTAGCCTGTCTGTTCAATGTGAAAATATCAACGAGATATAGAAATGTATGGCCCAGTAGAGGGGAAACGTGATGCAACAAAGGATCAGTTCCAATTCCAGAGTTAGAACAGCATAGCAGAAAAATACAATAGCAGATATTTCAGACCCTGCTCATGGTGAATTGATATAGAGGATAGTGGATGGATGTTACATGAGGTATGTAAATATCGTGTATTGTAGCCGGAAAATAGGCATTGTTTTATCTGGTGGGGGTGCAAGTTTTTAGCTAAAAGAGTGCATTGTGTGATACAAGTCTCGAACTGCAACGGCATTACCGTTTATTTCTTCTGGTATTTATTCATCAATCTTGGGTATGTGTGTTGTATTTACTGCCCTGTTTGTTATAAGTCTATATAACTGCTTTTGTTTTTTTCTATTCAGCCTTTATCGGATCTATGGGCATTGAGTGGAGACATGAGACGCACCAATTGTCTAACTACATAATGACTACTCTTAAACCATGGTGTTAAGTTTTACATAGTAACAATTTGTCTACAAGCATGCACTATAAAACCGATCGTGTGGTCGCAAATATGTTTCAGCACGTGCATCAAATCTGTCTAAGCCCAGGTGACTTCATTTTTACACTAAATAAGACCGACACGATGATTAAAATAGTAAAAATGGCGAGGGTTACTAACAATGGCCTTTTGTTTGCGCCCAGTGCACAAGGGAAGGGCTCGGTTACAGTATACAATAATCATGTGGTTGACATTATAAGCATCTATGTTAGCAAACCGTGACAATGGGCAAGTTATCATTCGAATATGCAAAAATGTATTGAAGAATAATACACGTTGCTAAAACACGAGCAGCTGTTGTGGATATAAACCACACAATATTTTTTTCTAAACCGCACATCTGGTGGGATATTGCTTGCTTATAACAAATGTATAAACGTCGCAGAGTGTAGTAGAGTGACTACGGATAAGGTTATTATACCTCAGCTTGCTGAATAGACATTCAATTTAGCGGTAGAGTGTTGTATGGTATTACCAGAGAACAATAGGTCGTACTGCGATGAGGGAATCAGACCAAATACGTATTTAAAGTTCCTAACAAGCAAATGAATTTTATCGGCAAATAATGATGATAATTCTAGGCTGGCCATGAGTTGAAATCAAAAAGACCCTGGTGCTCAAATGTATACATACTTAGCATATTTGTTTAATGTGTGCGCCATAACTAATATGCCCTGTCTGAGATCAATTCAACACGCACAAGAAGTGCCAGCTGTTCCTTTCTTCTCCAGTGCACAATAGATGTTTGAATGTCTGCCTTCCTCTAAGCAAAACCAAAGCCTAATGCTGGAAAAGACTTTGTGCTATGCGGCGCGTGAATTTCAATACCTTTACTTAAAAACAAGATCAAATGTATGCATTGTATTAACGTTCCGGATACAATATATATTCAGTATTTGACCGTATATTGCAGTCGTTCGCGGAATGCTTATTAAACTGGGCTGGGTCAAATTCGCATTAGGCATTGGTCTGAGTTTTGCTTTGCACTAGTCTGCTTATTTCAGTGCAACGCATGGTAAAAACACTGCATGTTAAGTATGCTGTTAAACAGCGCATTGTGAACGTCTGCTAAAAATGAAGTAGATATGTGAAGCATTCAGAAGCAGGATGCAGAAAGTTTCTGCGATATTCAACAACTGGCTTGATGCTTAAGTCAGACAAAGTAAACGGCATCTATTGATCTTTGTATGACGCACGTCCGAGAGTAATCATCAACTCACCGAGGAGTGTCGAACGCTAGTAATATGTAAGCATAATAAACCGACTTTAATTCGCTTATATGGTCAACATCAGCGCAGATAATCACCTAACATTTATCGGATAGCAGTCGTTGCAAAGCAAGAAGTGCTTTATCCGCTTGAGCCACGTTCATTTCGTAATGCATTCTTGATATCATCCTAGAGGAATTTATGACCCTTGTTGTCACTCAAACGAGGTACCACTTAATGCAGAACCAGCCGAAAACGCTACCTGTTCTGTAAGTACTAGTTTGCACATAATGTACGCATTTCGCTGCATATATATCGTTCTAAAGAGAACATAACATATTACTACGTGACTCCAAATGTGCGGGTTAGAGAGCACATCCACAACCTTAGTCGATTAGCATTACCAGGGCTTTAATATAATCAGCTACTGTCAGCTACGTCATAAAGTAAAACAGAGCAGAAGAAATATTTTCCATCGGCATCTGACTACAGTATGGCATGTAACCGAATATCGTAGTTGTACAGACATTGCCATGTCATTTACATAACCCTAATCTGTGTTAATATACGATGGTGTATGTAGGATGATGAAATGATTGATGTTGGCCAGAGTTGAGTTTTAAGCTTGCCATGCTTAACCGTACGTACATGATAATAACAATCCAACAATGTATGGAGATTAGTATTACATTTTTTGGTTACAGAAGAAGTGCGAGTAAATTGGTTGTTGTATACCAAACAACCATTGCCGAGTATCAAGCTCCTGAATACTCAACCATAGTAAATAATGTAGAACAAACACGATAAAAAACGTCCCGTAGTAGGATACAACATATCGTAATGCAAACCTCTTAAGCCTCTGCACATTGGCGAAAATATATTGCAATAGATTCCACACGGGCGTTGCTGCTATGATTAATCTCGTTAATAGCGCCATAAATATCAACCATCCTAAACTCTTGACACATCTTAATACCTGTCGCCAATCTCTTAGATACAATAGGGCGATAAGATTCTTACATTTTTGTAGATGTTGATAAGAAATAGTTTGCATAGAACGAGTAGAAGTACAAAACGTGCATGCAAACCTTATGCATCACCTTGTAAACGTAAATATATGATGATCGCCCAGAGGAATAGGTTAACAAGGTGACCGTCTCTAAAATCGCCATAACAAGTGCAAATCAGTTAGTAAATCAGATAAAATCATCAGCGCAATGTTCTTATTCTTCAACACGACGAAGTGTGGATTTGTCGAGAGCGAATCAGTGCGGTTAAATTTGATAGTTCATGACAAATGTCGTTTATTTTCGCAATAATATTTGACAAGTCGGACAGCTTAATCAGCCATGCAGGTCAGGACATAGCGGAATATAAGTGTATTGTTATGCTGATATCTACGGCATCACACAGTTTCTACCCGATCCATTGCGCATATATAATGTATCCCATTTACTCGCAGAAATGTGCAAAAGTTGAACCCTAATTTCAGTGCAATGCAAAGTAACAAAGGTATGAAGTGCAATCATATATATATATATATATATATAAATATATATATATATTTGATCTATATATATAAGTGTTTTCAGTGCAAAGCAAATATATATATACTGTATATATAAAGCACTAAAATATATATATATATATATATATATATATATATTATATATATATATATTATATATTTATATATATAAATATATTTATATAAATATGATATATATACAATATATATGCATATATATATATATATCTCACATTTATAAATACGTTGCAATATTAAGCTCATCTATTGACAAATCTGGTTAGACGAAGGAACAACACACATTTTTAAAAGGGCGTTAAAGCAAAAGGTGTGGACTTAGTGGGCGAAGCTATTTTATATTTGTAACCGTGCATGGACGGTCCACTTGGTACACTCCTAGGATTAACATCGCAGCTGTGACTCATTTTAAATATCGGTGAGTATTTCTGTCTCTAGTAGGCCCACAGCAATATGAAGAAGCGCCGTTGAAATTACCAAGACATTTTTGTTGTAGAGGATTTTGCTGAATATGGTGCCTAGTGCGCGGCGGCCTACATGCGGGCATGTGTTATTAGTATTGAAACCGTAGAAGATCAAGTTCATTAGCCTCAAGAGGGCTGCTAAAATTCATTCGATAATGTTATTTGCTTTATGGGAAGTGTGCCTGTAATCTGATCATGCATTGCACCTTTGTTCTCTGCGGATAAGGCCCTATTATTTAGAATAGATCATGAACTCACCGAATAATTCCTGGACAATAAAGGCGCGTCATTTGGGATACAGCATGTAAAATACGAATCTGATGTTATCCAATTAATGAGATTGTCAACCTTCATATAATGGATCAGCAGCATACTACACTCTGAAAAGATTATATGACTATCGACGCTGATGATTTATTATATGTCGATTACTTCCGCCGACCAATGCGTAGTCAGGTTAATAATGCTTTTTGAAATATGTAATTCAATCACGTGACTCTAGAAGCCCGGCGTTATCTGTTATTAGCACTATTTTCAGTTGCCAATATGAAGATCGTTATATGTTACACAATTTCATCAGCCTTGTGATGATCTTAGTATCTTACTGTTTAAAGACTAATGCACTTCTACATATAGCATCTTCTTAACCGCTGCATACAAAGCTTAATCTGGCTAGTTATACACTATAACCATAGCCCACCCTACTTTGGTGTTTGTCTTTGTTGATTGCTTAATTGTTGATTTTGACACTTGTTAATGTATGTTTTATGGCTGCATTACTTTGATAAACCAAGCGAAAGTCAAACAATCCCAAGTAGAAAGATTTATTGATGCAATTTAAATTTGTAACGAAACTAGGATCTTGCAATCGCGATTAGCGAACCATTGTAAATGTTACATAACCCGATGTATGCGACTGATTGAAGAGCTCGAAAATAGACTCATCTACTGCGTAAAACTGTTATCATGCAATACAAATGACGCACGCTGTAAAAGGATAGTTGCTCTGCATATAAGATGACAACAAACCACTCCTATGGTGAGGCCACGCATATGAAGTGCACAGAAACACATTTTGTATGATTTCCAATGATAAAATAATACTGGTATTGTGATAGAATGTTCAAAATCGTTCTTGTTGCATTTACATAGCTACATAATCACGTTGAAACTAATAAAATAAACTCACATTTCGACATTCAGGATTACTGCTTGTAGCAGTATATATATGAATTAATATATATATAAATTATATATATTATTATATATATATACATGTATATATATATATATATATATATATTAATAAATATATATATATATATATATATATAAATAAAGATATATATATTTATATATATATATATGAATGTATATATATATGAATGTATATATATCTAGTATCAGCAGGTTGCATATATCACTAAAATTATAAATAGATAAAAATCGAGAACTGCATTCACTACCTAAAACAATTGGTTATTAGCCAACCATTTCTGCATTAAGTTTCAAAGATATGTTTTCCATCAGCGCTGTTATAGTTTGCTTTTGCCATGTCCGTGTAAATAAATTGGCTGCTAATGCTATCCATGCAAAGTAATGGGCTTTTTGGTTTGTTTTGTTTGTAATTTTTCTGGATAATGTTACCCTCAAATCAGAAACCAAAGATAATATAACCCCCCCCCACACCGAGGTTTATTATTCCTTCTTTTTACCTGCACTCAATTAAATGGTTCTATCAATCTACATGTTCGTGCTGTTTTCTGGCATCAATAATACTAGATTTAGTTCACCAGCATGTTTTGATTGCGATTAAACAATTTGTGCAGATAACAGCAGCTTTTTGAACTTGCTAAAGCACAGCCTTATTCTATTTATTGTGTATATGGTTTCAAAGTCTGTTAAAGGCAGTTTGACACATTTTCGAACGTGTCCGTAATCAAATAAATCCCGCGAATTATCCTATACCATATGATTAACGGGAGTAGACACTGAGGAATATATTAAACTCGAAGAAAGTAGCGATCCACTGAATAAATGTCAAGTAAGATAGACTGCTCTGCATTAATAACCAATTTATGGATTGATGAACAATGCTTTGCGAACAACGCTCAAGCAGATTCAATAACTAATGCAAAAAGGTGTGGTTCGCCCAAACATATTTAGCTAGCAGCAAACGGCAATTGCAGAAACATGACAGGAGCGCTTTTATCATGCAATATAAATGGCGCACGCTGTAAAAGGATAGTTGCTCCGCATATAAGGTGACAACAAACCACACCTATGGTGAGGTCATGCATATGAAGTGCGGAGAAACACATATATTGGATTTTCATTGAAAAAATGACACTGATATTATAACCTACTGTTTTTAATCGTTCTTGAGTTGCATTTAAGTAGCTGCTTAACGTCGAAAATAAAAACTAAAATCACAATTCGACAGTCAGACTGCTGTTTATGAATACCATTGTAGCTGGAACAAACGTTTACTTGCCTGCTGAATTCATTTATTGCCATTGCATCTACGCCACAGAGCTGCACCGCTACCGCGTAAATCTTTAATGGTTTTTTGATGCCTTCATTACTTCGGCCAGGGGATTATTGCTGGATCATCTAGCTTCAGTAATAAGGTTTAATTGTACCCTACTCGAACTCAGTGTAGTTTATTTATTCGATTCCATTTCAAAGAATAAAAGTCGGATGTAGATAAGGGAGATATAGATTACAAGTATATGTATTAGTTTACAACAATCACAGGTGCTCCGCCGATCGCAGGTGGTACTGAATAAGTTATGGGCTTGTGCAATAGATATCGGGATTCGTTGAAATTCATAGATACACACCACATGTGCGAGTAAGACCAGACCCGGCTCCTAAGTCTCGTTCTCTGCACCAAACCCGATTAAGTACAATTTTTCATGCGTCACAACATATTACTCCAATTTTCTCTATAACTGCTTATGTCGAAATATTTGACCGATAACGTTGATTGTTTGATGTTATATCCGTAAATGTCGTATAACCATTGGCATTACTTTGGCTGATGGCCCGTGGATATTTTACACCTAAGGGCCTGACTAGCCCCAGGACGACGAGAGCTTATTTTTACCCCGGCATATTCAAAAATGATTTTAGCAAGATGATAGAGCTTTCGACCGAGAGCAGATCTAGTCAAGCCATCAACTACAGCTACATGGCTGCTCAAATACAATATAAGCAGTAGTCTCCTCTCAAAATAAAACCTTTCAAACCCTTGAACGTTACTTCAATAGGGTTCGATAAATCGTCCAAACCGCGTGCCTAGATGTATGATACTCATGGTCCGATATTCAATATCCCGATCTGTGTGGTAATCACCTTCCGGCTAATGTTAAGACAATGCGATTATATTATTACATGGGTGTGTATGATGCCTAAATAATCTACACTTAGGCGACGGCGAATAGTATTATTCTAAATAACAAATTTTGAACATGTCACTTAAATGTAACATTAACTTTAACTGCTTTCCGCACGTACCGTTCAAAAACATACATCTGAGCAGCCATACTGGGTATTATTTGCACCAGTCGCAATTCGGACTCCATTTGACAGTGGTACAAGATGGTAATGAGCGCTGCAATGTGATAGAGGGTTGGGAAGCTCTGCTTTGCTTGATTGATCTTAATTTGTCGGCCCGTGGACATAATTGATTTGTGGGAGGAATCGGGTTGATAATCGTGAAGTAAGGGGATAATAAAATTTTCTTAAATGGCTAGCCCGCTAACTTGGCTCGAAATCGATAATTTGCTGCCTCTCACATGACCAAACATAAAATTATAATGCATACATTGTGTTTGGCTTTATGTATGTTGCACTAGGTGATGTTTTGCAACATGTCAAAGCATGTCATTTATCAGAAAACCAATTGATTGCAAAACGTTCCCTTTGTTATCGCCGGCAATTTATTCCGCCAAAGTAAACTCATCCATTTATCCCAATCATCAATGCAATAAGTACTCTGATTTTATGCATCGGCCACAGTTAACATCATAATCAGCATCTGTTAAACCAATCTGTCACGACCGTTAATGAAATCATTGAGCAAAAGCATCGCATTATAATCGTACAAAACTACTAAACTTGGATCTATAAACACACGATAGAAGCAGTGCGGATAGTTAAATATCTCCTGTCGTGTAGCACCAACATGTTGCATGATTTCTTTATGGCCAATTAAACCCATATTTACAGGTGCAATTGATGTCCGATAAAAGAACTAGCCTATATGTTTCTGAAGCCATATAAAAGTGTTTGAACCATGCAAACACGTTAGACATTGAAAGGATGCGGGCCGAACTACGCATTATTACAATGGATAACACAGCCTCTGGCAAACCGATTTTGCAATAGTAATACTTCGGTGGGTAATACGTCATGTAAGAAGTACTATGACTGTCGGGTCACTGTGCGTTGATCAATGCACAGTTGTTACCATAAAACTTATAGGTCTCTCAAGATAGCTCGGAGGGCTTTTACTCGGTTGAATATTTATCATCAGTAATTCGGTTACTTGGCAATTCATTCATCAAGTAGTGACGTTCAGTGGAACATTTACTTGAATAAGAAATTATAGCCTTTACGTAAACTCTCTGTATTCGACGGATTGCATCAGTAAAATCATGGTATTTGATAAACGATTACTTGTTCAGCAGCAAAACGTGGTTCAAGGATACAAATATCATGGTCCGTATTGCAATGTGAACCGATAGCAATTTTTGGCCAATCAAATTTGGAGTTACTTGTCAAAACGCAAAATTAATTTACAAAGAAGAAACAATTCTTTGTAATGATGCAGCATCTTACACTGAATATATACAAATGCATCGCTGTTTGGTTCATAATACTCATTGTGCTTTCGCTAAATAACAAATATTGCTCCGTCATCAATGTTTATCCATTTTAGCATTTGCATATGCTATTGAAGGTATGTTAAGCGTTTATTGCATTTGTTATAGTAGCCTTCGAAATTGCAAACTGAGACGTTGCCTGACCTATCATCGAGGAACAGTAAATGAAGTGTTTGAGCAAATATAACCCCTTAACCTGCGTGTAGACGCAGCCACGTACCACCAGTGGTGCTTTGTTTTCCTCAATACGTCGGCCGGCAAAAGATGAGCGATAAATATAACTCCTTAATTGTACGTATATATTACCACGACGGCAACATGACTATCATTGTGAGTCATCTATAGTATGCCCACACTATTGCAATGAACTGCACTAAACAGCTATCACATCATTTTTACTATGTATTTTAAAGAGGTAAGTATTATGACACAACATCTTTCAATACGCACACATCTGTTACATTAATTTAGGTTTGAAGCTTCTGAATATATTGACTTATCAGCACATTGGTTATGTGTGCAATGGAAACTACCGTGGCATCAACCGTTAGAAGTACAATCAGTCAAATGTGAAATTTTCAAATTCTGCACGTGGTTTTGCTAAAATGAAATTCTTACAACTGTTATGGTAATTGAAACATCTAGCTAGTTCAACGATAAGTAAATGAACTAGATAATTTTTTTTCTATGCCTGCAAAGAATGCATAAATATGCATTAAATATGGTGGCTTGTGAATTGATGCCATTTTGTTGCACTCTCTAAACCCTGTTTATAGTGATTGGCGTTTGCGTTTCTTTGTGTATATAACGAGGAGGATGGTCCAGAATTCTGAGCCAACTACGTACACTGTGGTGCAAATAATAAGAGGAAACTAACCATCACAAGAAAACATACATGGATTGGTAATATATAAATACATCGTTGTTGTCATGAACAATGTTTTTGGAAGAGCATCATGAGTAAAGGGACTATGCATTCAAATGGCCCGTGGCAATTGCTGTATTTAACACTGCAATGATCAATCCCTTTCATAGAGACTGCTAATTATAACAGACAATCACACATCTTCATGATATCGGTAGATGCCTTAATTATCATTCGGCAAACATCCTTGCAGATTTGCGATTGAGTAGATTAAAAAAGATATGGCGAATGCAAAACGCCATTTTTGAGTATATCAATGTACTGTTAATCAGTGGGTGCTCGTCAGGTTATATACAGGTGGGTACACGACCAGTCATTAAGAAAAATGCAGATAAATTGATATAGTTATTCTCCGACTAGATTGAACAGCCATATTATCTTGGTTGGCCAACTGTAAAATCAAACACGCATGGTTAACCTAGGTTATGGAAATAGTTATATATGTCGTGCATGCAGCCAGGCATTGACAGATTATCATAACTTCGGGGTCATAGCCATGCTCTTTATAACACACTAATACCAATAATCAAGGCTATTTGTTCTTCGTGACAATTACGCGAAACAATTATTTGTAATATTAAATTCTTTGACTGTTTGGTGCTTTTTCCACTTCTATTGGCAATGCACGTCACCAGACGTCATGTACATACATCAATTGACCATATAATGTACCTCAAGCTCCAGGTAAAGGTAATAAATGCATCCTTCTACGCCTCTCAATGAGAGGATTCTCTTAATGAGAAACAGATGCGATTAAACTGTAAATGTACAAATGTAGCCTCAATTCCAATTCAGCACACAAGGAACCTTGGTTGGATTCAGTATACGAATTTCCATTTCGCCTCAGAGTATTTCCATCATTTCTTTGTTCCAATTTACAACTTGCCTTTCGTAGCCGTGCATCAACCATTTCATATGCTAAAGGGACATTATTTAGACCATTGATGGCTATCCAACATCGCTGTGTAGTGTGATAAAGAGTGCGAGTATTGTAACTTTATCGATAATTCAACAGCTCTACGGGTCTACGGGTTTGCTATAAGTTATCTATATCTTGTGTGGATCGAACGTTTAATTGCGCGTATGATGTAAGTAGGCTTACACGACGTAATGGTGAGCTTGCTGTGTAAGGCAGAAATATTCTAGTAGCTGCACTTCATTTGCTAAATATCTAAACAATGGTGATGAAATCTTCACTATCCGCTCCATGCAACGCGTAATAATCATCTCAGGGTGTTATTGGTAAGTTTCGGGAGAGATATTTTGAACATGGATTGATTGCATAACTATTATTATCAAACTTTGGGTTTCATTCAATCAAGTGTCGGATCAACGATTGATCGCTGTTTCGATCATGAAAGGTTTGTTCATTTGAGTTACAATTTCAGCAATAGGGGCACCTGTTACTCGGCTCTTTACCTGTTATTTAGAAAAAAAGAAGACTAATATAGGTATAGATGGCAAGGTTATAGACTATTAGGGATCCATTCTCATCGTTATTTTCAAGCATAAATGAACCAATTCTTAAAGTCATTACCAATTTGGTAAACTAGTACAAATCAGCACCAAATAGCACAAAAATAATGTGCACAGATATAGTCATGTGGATGGTTTCCAATCGAATAATTTAAGGGACATTTGGGAGAATAACTTGATTTCAGTATATTCATTACTTTTGTGGTCGGCTGATTTGATGCTATTGTTCTGCTTTGCATTATTTATGCAAAACGCTTTTGTTGTTTCATGTCCACTACCATCAAGCATTCAAGGTCACTAGCGTGTGCAATATAAATGGTCCATGGATTGCATGACATGTGATAGAGGTGCTTGCATATGGCATGGTGCTCGTAATGTACGGAGCAATTCTATGACGCAGAGCAATAACAGATAAAAGAGCAAAATTACATTTGGCGACGGATGAACAATTGCCAGACTCGCTTGATTGCGCCTACAGCCAGAATGAAGCGGGTGACTGGGGAAAGTTACTGAGCAGTTCCGATCCTCCGAGCTGCTTAACGTACAGCTCATGTCCGACTTGCATGCTGATCCAAAGCATAAGATCAGCCAGGTTAGCTAGCATTTTTATTCAACATATAATGCAATCAATTAGAAAGTCTGCATTTTGGGCTTAGCTCATAACATTGCTTTATTTCAGGGAGCAATGTGTAATTCGTAACTGCTCAATTCGAATCTATCATATATTGGACTGGCGGTCTGTGTGTGATCGTTTTCGTATGAGCGGCTCAAATATGATTGTTCGTTGCCTACTAGTTTGTGGACAAACATCGCATTAAATCATTTGTGGGATGTGGTATAATGATCAGCATCGACTAGTCTGTGGCATCTTACGTTCCATGGTTGTGAACTTATCCGTCGTCATGTATATACGAGGTGCGCTAACAGTCCAATTGTGCTTTATCTATGTCGCCATACAACGATTACGAAAGACAGAACTGAGTTACTTTGATTATGTCTTGCTAACTTTCAAAAGAAATCCGAAAGCTAAATCCACTTAAGTAGTACATCCGGTCGAAAACAAGCTTTCATGACATAAGCTTTCATGATAGAGAAGCTTCGGCCGTATGTGCTGTAATATGTCGCTTCTATATAATACAACGGATTGAATGGGCCGACGGCAGAACAAATACAACAGATAAGGTCAATAAGAATCCCCCTGCCAGTGACACCACTGCTCATACAGGTTTGAAGGGCAGGTTACTAGACAAAATATGCCATAAGAGCAAACGTCAGAACATTGAACAAATGAGCCGGAGCTATCATGTCGTAAGTCAAAACCTAGCACCACTTAAATTACTGCCAAACTTTTAGCCGTAAAAAAGGATTAAAGTCATAGAAATATACAGATTGCTGCGTGTTATCATAATTGCAAGGGTTTTACGTAGGCTCAAGGAAAGGCTCATTAGACAAACTAGAGGTTTATGAACCAAATAGTCGTCATATTGGTGTTCGAGGCTTATACATATTATCAGTTGTTGTAATCATGGAAAATAGCTAGTGTGTAGGCTCACACTGAGTGTTAATAAACTACGAAGATCGAGTATGCGCCTGTCTGTCGAGATGCATCGCTCTTCAATGATGCAATGGGGACATAATAGCCTGTGTTTATAGCTGCGATTGTTATTCTACACTTGTCTTGCACTAATTAACAAAGCGACCTGTGTGCCTTTTTCTTGTTGTATTATTTAAGTGAGTGGATATCTCGGCACAAGGAAAGGAGAAACACATTATACACATGTTGGTAAAATACATTTTATGAGGCGTGTCCCGCTGATCTTTAAATAATATTATTTGTAAGATAATATTAATCGCGATTATTGTTGTTGCAAAATTAGCAGCGTCATGTAGCTGCACCAATGATCGGTTTCGAGTGGTTAAATCGGTCCGGATTGAAATGTGTTACAAATAATAGCTACCGCTTATTGAGAGTAAGCCACAAATGGGCCGCAGTACATTGTCATGCAATTACACACTGTAGTGTTTCAATCAGAAATAACGTATTTAATCTGTGTAAACATGGCGAGCAGTCACATATATACACTTTCATATTTGACACATATTCTATAGTTATCTTGTAGCAACTAAGTTGTTGATCGTAGTCGGTCTGTTCAAACGGTATAGAGAGAGGTAGGGCTGAATGGAAGTGAAGCGTGATGCAACAAAGGAGCAGTTACAGCACAAGTGAGAGAACAACGCAACGACAAATGCAATGGCAGATATTTCAGACCCTGCTCATGGTGAATAGATATAATAGACAGCACCAGCTTGTGTTCGTCTATAGCCGAATGGAGGTGATGCGTGATGCAACTAAGGAGCAGTTACCGCAGCCGCGTTAGATCAACACAGCGGAAAATACGAAAGCAGATATTTCAATCTCTGCTCACGGTCGGCGCAGGCCTCAAGGTGACTTTATACAGTGTATAGTTAATGTATGTTACATGAGGTACATCAATATCGTGTATTGTAGCAAGAAATGATGCACTGTTTTATCTTTTTGTGGTTGCAAGTTTTGGACTGACAGTGCACACTGTCGGATAAAAATATCAGATTGCAGCTACATTATTTGTTTTTTATCAGGTATTTATTCAACAAATCCTTGGAACGTTTGTTTTATTGACTGCCATGCTTGTTGCTTGCGTATGCAACTGCTTTTGTCTTTGCCGGATTTATTTCGAGTGAGTGAAGGAACAAGACGCGTCAACTTTCTAACTGCATGATGACTACTGTTTAAACTTTTACGATGTAAATTAATTTGTCTAGTCAGGATCTATCTAAGAGCACGCATTACAAAACTAATCGTGCGGTCCCAAGAATGTCCGAGCACGGGCATCAAATGTGTCTCAGCCTGGGTTGGTCATCAACAAATACAACCGACGGGTTGATTATCCCCGAAGTCCTACACAAGCAAAGATGGCGAGGGCTTTTGACAATAGCCAATATTTTGCGCCCAGTGCACAAAGGGAAGGGCGCAGTTACATAAGACAAGGAGCTTGCAGTTGTCACTATCTATGTAAGCAAACCTTGATAAAGAGCAAGTTATCATGCACTTGCATGCGAAAATAAGTTTGCTTAAAGCATCAACCACTGTTATTATCACGAAACACACAATACTATATACAACGCACATCGCACCATACGTAATTGCCAAAACACCCATTGCCAGCCTTACTCAACATTTGATTGTTATGTGACAGGCATTACTTAGATCAAAAAATATTTCGCTATTACAATGTAACAGCAAATTATCCATAGCGCAAAGATACGCACGATTATTATAAGCATGCAGTATAACTTACAACAGTATATCGTTTGTTGATATTACCAAAAAACCATGGGTGGTATTGCAAAGAAAAGCAGTTCCCAATAACTCTGTCTGATTTGCTTAGTCTGCTTCTAGCAACATGTGATTACTAACCCCTGTACTTTGACTGCACTAAATCATACTTTTCCGAGCATCGATATATGTTGGTCGTGTTATCACTCCCTACAAACGCGCTCATATATGTATGCACTCACAAGCACACTTGCGCCCTCGCAAACAAGCATTGCAACCCGAGCAACCCAGCGATTCAGATACCTTAATTGCAACACGGCGTTAAAGCAATATTTCGACGCAATCGATGGGTCAAGGCAGAATGTGCTGCAAAGCTTTAGCTACAAACGGTTACAGCCAGGAGATCATTTCGAGGATCATTTGGATGATATTCGAAAATTAGGCAAAGCGCTAGGCCGTTAATGCATATTTACGTGTGCCACGCCGCTACTTTACATAATAAGTTCACTGTGATTAAGAAACAAATGGAATGTCGACAAAGTGCTGTAAAACCTCGACATAAATGTAACCAGCCTGCCTCGAGATATGTGGCCAAACTTTTCATTGTCAAAAACGTCGACTACAACAGTATTATGTCTGGTTTCAAAGAATTTTCTTTTGACGTCAGTTGTTCTTTGGATGATAATGCTGTGCATAAGTGCATGATCTAACACTTTATGTATTCCGTCTTCATGAAACTTCAATTGATATGTCTGGGTTACCAAAGCTTTATCGCACATGGCAGTGAACTTCAAATAACACCTGCTTTTTAAAAAAAGTAACAAGCCACTGGTGTAGGTTATATTCAGCTTGAGCTTTTTTCGAGATGGGCAACGTGCGATCTGAACTCTTTGGTCCGGGCGCGTGGGATTCCTATTGCTGTTTCATTGTAAGTTGTCAGACTAACGTTTAAGTAGGAGTTTTACATAGCAATTTTGTTGGCAGAGAACTTTTGGGGATCCCATAAGTGCTTACACACAGATACGACTGGCATATATATATCATTGTAAGGTGTCAGACTAATGTATTAATATAGGAATTTATATATATATATTTATCTATATATATTTGTATATATGTGCATATATATATATACGGTGTGTGTGTATATATATGTTTGTGTGTGTGTGTGTGTGTTTTTTTGTGTTTTGTGTGTGTGCTTGTGTGTGTGTGTGCGTATGTGCGTGCGTGCGTGTGGGTGTATTTCCGGATGATATCACGAGTGTTATTAGCCCTACAGAAAGATGCAGCGGTCATATATTTTTCCTCGTGGCGCCTTATTACTTTATTCAATTATAAGAGGGTTATGAAGTGTTGCACGAGTAGAGGCAGTCAAATTTCCTCCAGAGCAACCAATTGATTTTTTTTTCGTGCGCAAGTTACCAAAGGCTTTAGTTAAGGACCTCATTACGTCAACTTAACCCTCATTGTCTTGACCAGCTACAAAAAAGTTATAAAAATGTCGTTGTTTTATTATAACTCCCGTCAGCAAAGCAAGAAGCTATCTACGTACATTGTTCTGTAGATCTGGCTAGAGGGCTTTGACAGCCATTTGGCAGCAATGGATTAATCAGTCATTCATTTGATCGCAATCTCTCGCTTGTACAACGTGACTATTTAAAATATTGTAAAATACGTGAATATATCTAGTGGACGGAACAATCAGCCAGTATCTTCCGCAGTACACCTACCACGTTGATCTTTACACTGGTGTGAGTACAATACCAGTTTGGTGGGAATGGAATTAAAAGGGCATTGCATTCGTGCAAGAGCCATTAACAATATCATTTTAGAAGTTGAAGCGAATAATTATCTTTTTAAAAAGTATCATCTGCAAAATTTGTTTAATTACGAACGTTTATTGAATCTGACACTAATTCAAATCTTGCATATCACCAACTACGAAAATTTTATACCGAAATTAAGGCATAGTATATATTGATCAAATTAGTTGTATATAAATATGGATTTTATCGCATGAAGCGATATGCACATTTTACACATGCTGGTTATCGCTATAACTTGTCGTGTGCGTAGCCATATTTTGAGACAGAATTCACCTCATGCGTTAGTGATTTGAGCACAAGTAGCATAAACTTCTAAAGTGTCCGATCTTGAATCGAATATATTCGCTGGTCTCGCGTAAATAACATATTCTCATCTTGACCCGTTGCATATCGGTAAAATTCGTGCGCAATTACACGGGATGATCGCTATTACTATTACCTTTTACAACATTAGAAGGCACCGTGAAGAAAGTGATACAAGCATCAAATACAACATAGATTATAGCGATATGTCAGGGTGGCACGAATATTTTAGCGCTTTGGTGTCTGAGCTTGCTTTTAAAACCATCATATATACTTCCCGACACATTTTGCAAAAACAGACAACCAGTACAATAACGATACTTAATGGGATATTAAGCAAATCTTATATCCGTTACGCGGATATGATCAAAGCAGAAACAGGTATGGAACAGAAGAAGATGTGCTGCAGTATTACGCTCGTTGCACAAACTAAGTCATCTAATCTGAGCAAAAACAGAATGACCGCGGGTGTAATGGCATTGCTCAATAAATTAACGCCCCTAACATGGCTCATAGTTGCCTAACGTGATTATGCCTATACATGTGGAGTTGCTATTCGTTGAGTTAGATGGGATTGGTTCAGATGGTCGAACAGTTGCCTTCTATACGCGAAGTCACGTCTTATGCCAATGTTTGTGTCAACCTTTTATGCATGAAGAGCCACTTATGTAGGCAATTCCTCTTTTTAGATTAACAATGTCTGATCCAAAGCAAATTGAATGTTTAGTTTGGCTGTAGTATGTTTATCTTTATTCACATTTGTTCTTCGGACTCCCAAAAATCACTACTTCATTAACGAAGTGAGCATTTCTCAAATAAGGTTTGCTTTTCATGCTGTTGTACATTTATGGATGCTTGTTAGAGCCGTTGCAACGCATTTGCAGTTACACACTAAAATTGATTCGGCAATTTGTTGCCCGTTTGTTGAACAGATCACATGATATCGGTTAATAACCCCTCAATCGGTATGTCGAGCCAGAAACGACACTAACATGTTGTAACTCGATAACTTAAACAATAAAGATAATGTGACATGACGCCGGTTGTTTCTCCAACGAACCTGAAACCTTATGTACAGCAACAATCACAAACTCTTTATTGGGCAAAATATTCAGGTGTCGTCTCGCATGGCATATATTACCAATATGGTAGCCTAAGAAAGACATGTTCGCCAGTCCATAGAGTGATGCTCAGCTACACACTTTAACTTCGGTTTTTCTATCAGAAAAGCATTTAAGTCATGTGTATAATTGATGACCATTCGCTGACCACATTAAGACCACATTTACTGTTATGACCTGGCCACCCATCACCATAAGGTCCCTGGTGGCCATCTCTGCCAAATCGTAGTTAACGTATTTATAATGTTAAGTACTTGGCAGCCTCGAGTATGTTATGCAAAAGGCAGCTTTGCTTCTGAGAAAATGATATCTAATAAAAAAAAACTATGCTTTAAGTTACATTACCAGCAGTTTTTTTTAAGATAACTGTAGGCAGGATGATTTAACTAGTAGCTCATGCTGCTGTTATACACTTACCATGGATGTAACGTTATTCATGCAGGCAGATTAAAATGCATTGCTGCTCATTTGCCAAAATGATATTCCTGTACCTTGTTAAAAGAAATGCTACCCAGCCTTATTTGGTTCGAAACCAGTATTGTATGAATTTGTATGTCTTAATACGTGAGTTGACCGGCTTTTTCAAACACTGAGTGCGATTAAGCGAATTAATTCCTGCTAGTGTTAGGCAGTTCTCCGTGTGATTTTGAACATAGTGTTTATCACTCTATGCACTGTACATGCTCTCGGTAGTACAACTCCAAACGAATGCATAGTATATAGCAAACCATAACAGCTCCATGTACGAGACACGTCTATGCAGCCCGAGGGAATAGTTTAGTTTGAGAAATATTTTCACACAGTTTTTCTGACGCTATCAGGATAATCGTATTGGAAATAAGTGGCTGTGCGTTTTATCTCGATATGATATGCAACTTTATTCAAGCTATTTTATATTTGATTCTTTTCTATTTAATTCGGGTGCAACTAAGTTGCTAAATCATTTCACGACTGTAATACGTTTGTTGTCACCCAATAATTGACAATTGCCCTTTGCAAATGCACTTGTCTTGCCAAGTGAAAGTGCATCATTCCACGCAAGCAGCTGTTCTTCGTTAGAAGACCTCAGTAATATGCTCATCGACAGAAGATTTGCCGTCCATCAGAGTTAATTGCAAGCAACAAGCTTACCGTTGTCCAGGAAAGATGCAAATCCCATAACTATCATGCCTTCAACCACAGGAAGCGTGTTGTGGTGGATGATGTACCACTCAATTCTGATCGTGAAACTGCGGAGTAAACATATTTTGATCGACCAAGTGAAATCGTTCGCCATTTGCTAATAATTTCCATAAAGCATTCAAATTTTACTGGAAGAATGTGTATTGAATCATTAGGAAACATATTCGCTCGCTCTAACTCTATCGGAAGGCATATGGGTTACGAGTATTATACCTAACAGTGATAGCATACATATGAATGAGCTGAATCCATTAGAGGTAAACAATCACGAATAATAGATGTCCATATAGCGGTATTATTTCGACAATGCACCGGTTTTACTGTTTATGCCACTTTCTGCTGCCAGATGATGGGCATCTTTGGCAATCTATCGAAAAGAATCAGGCAGATGTTAATATGAAATAACGGCAATGCGCGGAGTAATTTTTCTACGGGCATTTGTCAACAGTCAACAACAACTTGGATAGGCTCTCCGCTACACGTATCGGCAACTATCTGATTGATATGATGATTCCATTTCTAATCCTGATGTAGGTACGAAGAGGATATGCGGTAACATTGACTAGCAATTACATTTAAAGCTCTGTACATAATTACAGAATATCCGATTCTTTTTTTTCCATACACGGCAGAGGCGATTCGCAAAACTAAGTATGTGGTTAACACTTTGACAATGGCTAAAAACGGCTGATATACCCTTATTGGCGGACCAGCAATGTAAAATAATCTGGTAATATCGCAATCAGCTGTTATTTGTAACGTTTTGTTTTGTGAAAACCACTTCTTGATGGTGCGGAATGTTCCCAAATAAATTGCAACGACAGTGCTTTGGGTATAACCGTTTTATATTTGTTTCTGATGTCTCCATTTAATAATATTATTAATAATAACATGATAATCATAATAATGACAATAGTTCAATTAATGCACCTGGCCCATGGTTTGAAAAAAAAGGAAAGTTATTGGAGCGTTGTATTCGCCTAATAAATGCGCAAGCAGACACTCTATTAAATGCTTACAATCCCGAGGTAAAATGGGATATGGTCACAGCGGACGGATATGTCTGTTTCTTACAATGTATGTTTGGTGATGTCACGTGCTTATGTTGTTCGTGCAAGACGTGACACAAAGAATCACACGCAGCGATACATCTGATTGATGGCTGCGTGTGGGATGTCGAACACTTGAGTTTTGACGAGGTAGGGTGTACAAAGAAGAGACGGCGGTGGACTACAGTAGTTGTGTTTCTTTTGGTTCCCTTGGTGCCTGCATCAGCTAACCTGGGACGCGTGAGATTTAGAATCATGGCTAGCCTCGGTAGATCCTCGTTATTTTCCCACGTAGAGATGACTGGCGGTGTTTGCGTATCCAGCACATCGCAACAGACGCCTGGAGTATCAGGTTCATTATTGACAGCTCCTGTTTCTGCGGCGGTGGGTGTTTCGGCTTTTGTAACCGTAGAATCTGCAAGCATAGAGGCACGAGTTGCTGTAAGAACTTAATGTGCTTCTCTTAGCATATTCATTTCTTCTTTTGTAGTCTCATTATCTCATAAAAGACATGGCATATTGTAGTTGTTACTATTATGAGGCGGGATAAGACTGAGATTCTTGGCGACATATCATTATAATGAGAAAGGAGGGATCTCCAGCAGTGTGCTAATAATGTCTTCTATACCATGCCCCTTTCTTCCCCAACCCTCGTCACTTCTCTTTACGATGTCGTCTCTGATGACTCGACGCCTGCGTAGTGGTAAATGCTGCTGCAAAGGGAATATCCTCAACTATTTATATTGCGTTCTCATCATAAAACTCGCCGTTGAGCTTTGTCATATAGTCAAATGACAGGTGGTGTATCTTATTGCCTACGAAGTATAGCTGCTAATTAATAACGGGTCTATTAACTCTGGTCTAGTGACAAATAGCTCGCAGGTGTCATTACCACCTGCGACAACTGAAAGAGCTGATGGTTCGCCTTGCGAAGCTGTTGATGCCAGCAACCTGACGTATTGGCCCTATTTAGGAGGACTGGCCGCTGTTGTGAGATATTTTACCTGACACTTACGTCAGGATTAGGTAGTTAAACTGGAAAAACTGTTATCAAAAACCGGTGCCGAATACCAAGTGAATTGCATATAACTATATAAACCGCATCGGTTTGTCCCCTTCGTATACAATGTGTTTTGCAATATTCAAATGTGATTATCCGTATCAGCAACCCTATAACTACTGGCATGTATAGCTAGTTTCACAATTTTGCTCATTAATCTGATTACAGCAAACGATCAGGAATTCCTCTAGATTACCAACTCGATCACCGTTGGAAGTCTTTTTTGCCCCATGTAGCTTAGTGTTCCGCACCGGTGTAGAGTAGTAAGTGTGACAAAGTGTGATATTTTACGTGAGATGTATTTATTTGGTCAATCGATGCCTTTTGATATTTTATTAATATTGACAAAACTTATTAGTCTGATAAAACAATTAACACCCGGTATTGCTAAATACAAGGTCACATGTGCAGGTACTAGTTTGTCGGAATTTATTACTGCAATAAAAAGCGATATGCTATGCTATCTAAAACACATACTAGAGCAAAAGTCGGCAAATAGAAATATTGTTTCGTGCTTTCACCTTGCCACCCCACAATGTATGCGTGAATACCGATAGGACCATAGCAATCGTTATCGCACAGTTTGCCCAATATTTTCTCCAAAGATGCTACTAGGCAGAGAAAGCCATAATTGTAGCAGAGCAAATGATGGATAGTGATGGAATGAGCGTAAATCCTAAAACTGCATTATTAATGATTAAATCTTTCACGAATATCGTCGTTTTGAAGTTAGGGATAACCCCCTTGACGATATATACCGAAAAATTATTCCCGTGCAAAAGCACTTCGCTTGCAGTCAGATATGCCCATTTTTACATTTGGCACATTTTGTGCAGTCATCTCGTAGCAACTAAATGCAATATCGTAGCCGGTCTGTTCAATGTCAAAATATCAAAAGAGATATATAAATGTATGGCCCCATCGATAGGAAACGTGATGCAAAAAAATGGTCAGTTCCAATTCCAGAGTAAGAACAGCATAGCAGAAATATACAATAGCCGATTTTTCAGACCCTGCTCTTGGTGAAATAATATAGCGGATAGTGTATGTATGTTACATGAGGTATGTAAATATCGTGCATTGTAGCACGAGAATTGGCATTGTTTTATCTGGTGGGGATGCAAGTCTCGAACTGCTACGGCATTACCGTTTATTTCGTCTGGTATTTATTCAACAATCTTGGGTATATTGTGTGTGTATTTACTGCCCTGTTTGTTATAAGTCTATATAACTGCTTTTGTTTTTTCTACTCAGCCTTTATCGGATCTATGGGCATTTAGTTGAGACATGAGACGCACCAATTGTGTTAAGTTTTGCACAGTAGCCATTTGTCTACAAGCACGCACTGTAAAACCGATCAGGCGGTCGCAAATATGTTTCAGCACGTGCATCAAATCTGTCTAAGCTCGGTTGACTTCATCTTTTAAGATAAATAAGACCGACATGATGAATAAAATAGTAAAAATGGCGAGGGTTCCTAACAATGGCCTTTTGTTGGCGCCCAGTGCACAAGGTAAGGGCTCAGTTACAGTAAACAAGAACCATGCAGTTGACATTATAAGCATCTATGCTAGCAAACGTGACAAAGAGCAAGTTATCATTAGAGTATGCACAAATGTATTAAAGAATAATACATGTTGCTAAAAACACGAGGTGCTGTTGTGGTCATAAACCACACAATATTATGTAAACCGCACATCGGGTGGGATTGTGGTTGATATAACAAATGTATAATCGTCGGAGATGTAGTGACAATTTAGTTCTTCTGGTGACATCATTGCTGCGTCAAAGTTTCTATAGCCTAAAACTATCTGGTGGTAGCTTTATAATGCATAAAGTACACCTAATTGTCTCATTCCTTATCCCATAACAGTATGTTTATATATTCTTGTGCAGTTTAGATTTCTCCTTATATGAATACAACTGTGGGGGGGAGACCACTAAACACTCTGTTACTTCATATGACCTGTATCTAATCATTTAAGAGGTATACATGCGATAAATGATTCCAACCTTAACATACTAACAGTGATAGAAATAAGCGACTTCCTATGAAATTGGTTTTCTAGGTTCAGTAATGAGGGCGTTTATATTGAAACTCCCTCAGCAGCTGTTGACTAGATGTGACACTGAAAGATAAGCTAAAAAAATTATAGAGCCTCTATAAGATAAAAGCAACCCCAGCAATAATTATCCCAATCCAAATGAAGCACTAACGGATTGCATCAGTGAAAGTAGGTTATGTAATCAACGATCACTTATTCAGCAACACAAGTAAGAGTGCAGTAATTATAAACATGTTGATGTCACTGTTGTCAATTTGGCGATGTGATTATGCATATGCGACAATCGACGGTTGTTATAAGTGGCATCATCTCCGAATCTCGTGGTGAAGATGGTTAGGGAGATATGTCCGATCCACGGAATAAGGCGTCAAATCAATTATTGCTAATCCTGCGCATATAATACTAGCTGTATGTGACAGCAATACAAACTAGTGTAAGCATTTGCTGTCCACTTTTTGTAGTTCCATCATCAATATGAAGCACATCTAGAGTTTGGATGTGCCCTGAAATGCATGTTAAAACCAACTGAATGCATTAACTGTTGAATGAGCATGTATGGAAACAAAATGCCACAGGTAGTGACGGCTCCCATACGCATGTTAAGCGGGTTTCGAATGCTCAACGAAAGCATTCTCTGTTCCTCGATGAGAAGTCAAACAGCTTCTCGGTACAAAATTTTGAAAGCTGTTACAGCAAATTAGATAACCAATGAATGCCGAATAGCATGCAAACAGCAAACGGTTTAAGAAAATTTTGATATTGCCTCGTTTACAACCGTGCAAACGCCCAAAAGAACAAACGTTGCAGGAATTTTTCAACGATATTGTTTAAAGCAAATATTGTACGCGACTTCCTTCATGATGCTATCAATGATGTATTTTTGTACCCTTTGAATTATAGCATACGTCGGTGACATTGACAAATATAACTAAGCAATCGCAAGCCACATTAAAAAAATACCGATAAATGATAGACTTTCGTTCTTAATGACTAGGTGTGAACTTCCACTGCGTGAGACTTATATCTAAAACAGTCTAAATGCAAATCAAACATTGGAAACGCGGTCAATATCATCTACTGTGGCCACATCTCAAGAAACAAACATTTGAATTCCGATCGCCAAATTACTGTATGGTGTTTCAAATCAAAATATCAACTCCAAAGCAAAATGCGACAACAGCTTTCGTCGCTCGAATCATTTCATATTCATGCTAACAATACCAATATCAGTTGAAGGTGACTAAAATAATCGATGACAATTAATGTGTTATATCTGATCAATTGTAGTAGTATTTATTGATAGATGGCCTTGGTCAAATTTATAATCCCCACTCTATTGCTTATGGGCCGATATGTTTGACAAATAAAACCAGTTATATCGATGAGTTACCAGCAGTACCAATTAAGGCAATGCATCAGCAATAGCTTGATCCTGTGGCGATAGTAAATTAAGGCACGACTGTGGGGATTCTTATACAGTAGGAGTTTTTTGTGTTGTAATTTTTATCAACAGCATGCTTGTCCCATTCTTTCTGAGCAAACACGTTGTCACACATCACCTACTTATTACTTCGGAGTCGCAAAACAGTTATCTTGCAACGACAACAATTTGGACCACAACGTCTCTCATTCTCGAAGATTGACATTGATAACCACGAAAATAAAACCACAAACAAGTACACTGCCTACTCATTCTGAGCCATATGACACACAGCAGCGGCTCAGCTGCAGAGAGATAAACAAATCTGTGTAATGAAAATGATTCGCCAATTGATATAATTACATCGTTGTCTTCATGAACAAGGTTTTTGGAAGAGCATCATGAGTAAAGGGACGGTGCATTTAAATGGCCCGTGGCAATTGCTGTATTTGGAACTGCAATGATAAATCCATTTCACAGAGACAACTATGACAGACACTTGGACATCCTTATGGTATTGGTGGATGCCTTCATTATCATTTGCATCGCAACTATCAGCGTTTCAGTAAAGGATTTAGAGGCATTCATCGTCGTAATTTGCAAGATCGTCGTGTTATTGAACAAATAAATTAAAATGTTGTCCTGCAATCATGTGGTGCCGAAATATTCTCTCTCTAGAGAATCAAATCTGATCATTTGTATAGGGTGTTTAGCAATTACCATTTGAACCAAATGGGCGGAAAATTGGACACCATGGAAACAAGAAACGGACAGCTGGCTGCTATGCCGTAAACTACGATATCATTCATTGCATAATTACACATAACTTATACTATTTGAGCAGTTATGGCGGTAAGGAGTGAGGCGTATGGTCTAGCAAGCGGCTGAGGCGAGGAAAATGTGTAATATGTTAAGCTAGATAAAGACAATTATTTTGACTGGGTATCGGCATATATCAACTAATATGATGTTGATCAGTTAGTGCTCGTCAGGCTATGTACCGGTGGGTACACGACCGGTCATTAAGGCAAATGTAGATCAAGTGATATATTTATTCTCCGACGAGATTTGTCAACTATATTATATCATTTGGCCAATGGTGAAATCAAAAAAGCCTGGTAAACTTAGGTTCTGGAAATAGTTTTATATTTCGTTCATGCAGCCAGGCGGTGACAGATTATTATACCTGCGGAGTTATAGCCATGCTCCTTAAAAAACATTAATAACAATAATCAATGCTATTTGTTCTTAGTGAATGTCCAATGTTGGTGTTCACGACAACTACGCGAAACAATTATTTGTAAGTTATTGTCTTTGACTGTTTGATGCTTTTTCCACTTCTATGGGGAATGCATGTCACCAGACTTCATGTAAATACATCAATTAACCATATAATGTACCTCCAGCGCCGGGTTATGGTAATAAACCTATCCTTCTACGCCTATCAATGAGAGGATTCCCCTAATGAGAAATAGATGCGATTAAACTGTGAATGTACAAATGTAGCCTCGAATCCAATGCAGGGTATGAGTAACCTTGATTGGATTCAGTAAACAAATTTCCATTGCGCCCCAGAGAATGTTTCGCCATTTTATGGTTTTGTGATAATATAAAACAGCTAGAATGTTGTGTGGGTTCACGCTGCGTGTTGATAAATTACGAAATTCGAGTATGCGCCCGTGGACGATCGTGTCAATCAATCTGTCGAGAAGCATCGCTCATTCAATGATTTTATGGGGACATAATTACCTGTGTTTGTATCTGCAATGGTTATTCTACAATGATCGGCGAATCATACATTTCCTACACATGTTTATAAAAACACATTTTATGAGTACTTAAAACATAAGGCGTTTTCCACTGATCTTTAAACGGAATTATTTAAGATGATATCATTTGCAAATATTTTTGTTGCAAAGTTGGTAGTACCCTTACAATCCCGAACACACCTCTAATGGTGTAGAGCATAGCTGGTCAGTTATTGTCACAATTATTTACTTGTGACCGTGCAATTACTGTAACAAGGACTGCTCAATGCATCACGCGTAAGGTTCAGTTAAATTAACCTGTAAACTCACTCTGGCCACATACACCCGAATCAATAGAGTCATGCAGCTGCACCAATAATCGATTTCGAGTCGTTAAGTCGGTCTGGATTGAGATGTCTTACAAATAATATTTACCACATATTGAGAATTAGCCGCAAAAGTGTTGTAGCACTTTGCCGTGCATTTACACACTGCGGTGTTCCAAGCAGATATAACGTATTTAATCTGTTTAGACCTAGCAATTAGTTACATAGGTACACCTTCATATCTTCTGTAGTTATCTTATAACAACTAAGTATTTGATCGTAGTCGGTCCGTTCCAACGAGATATAAAGAGGTAGGGCTGAATGGAAGTGAAGTTTGATGCAGTTACAGCACCAGTGTTAGAACAACGTAACTAAAAATGCAAAAGCAGATATTTCCGACCCTGCTCTTGATGAATAGATATAATGGACAAAATCAGCTCGCATTCGTCTATTGCCAAGTGGAGGTAAAGTGTGATGCAACTAAGGAGCAGTTACCGCACCAGCGTTAGATCAACACAGCGGAAACTACGATACCATATATTTCAGCCCCTGCTCATGGAAGGCGCAGGCTATTTTGTGACTTTACACGGTGCATAGTAAATGTATGTTACATGAGGTACGTAAATATCGTGTATTGTAGCAAGAAATTAGGCACGGTTTTATCTTTTGAACTGACAGAGTGCACTGTTAGATATAAATATCAGATTGCAGCGGTATTGCTGGTTTTGTCATCTGTTATTTATTCAACAAAATCAAGGGATGCATGTTAATTGCGTATGTAACTGCTTTGGTTTTCCGTCTATTCTTTGCCGGATTTATTCCCAGTGAGTGAAGAAACGAGACGCATCAACTTTCTAACTGGATGATGACTACTCTTTGAACTTTATCGATGTGACCAACAGGATTTAGAGGTAATTTGCGTGACCTGTTAACACCTGGAAGACTCTTAGTATATGCCTTGTGTTTAATGGCATGGAACGGACATGCGATTTGAAAGCTCCAGCGCAAAAACATCCATGCGTAGGATCACCAAGAACGAGTCACTGAGATTAAGCTTAGTATATCTAACGGCCCGATTGTCAAACGTATTTATGCAGCAAAAGAATTAGGCTTTTCTGACGCTAATTTAAATTGGGCCCCACAAGAAAATAAAGACATGTTGGTTCTGATTAAATAAAACAACCGTCATGTCTCTGCCAGAATTTAAAAGAATTACGTTACACAAACGTTCACCGACATCATATCGACCATGACTGAATCGCTAGAATGTAAATTTGCCAAACCCAAAGTGGAAAATATCTGACACAATATCTTAGGTTTGGGTATGTAACTGAAGAAAGCAACGTTAACAGTTCTCCCCATATCAAAGACATCAAAGATGGGTGACGCCTTGTCAAGGGGTCTGTCGACATAGCCAGACTGCTAAATGAACTAATGAAAAACGATTTTCTCATTTATTTGAGTGATAACTGTCAAATGCTATCCAAAGTTTCAAAGACAAGTTGACTTAAGAACACCTTATGTTAAATTTCCCCGATTACGACACACAATTCGTTTTCTACACAAACGCATCTGATTATGTCATCGGCTCTTTCTTAGGACAAAATTCTCATGACGCAAACGAACACGTTATCGTGTACGCCGGTCGATCGATATCTCAAGCAGAACGCAATCGGCTTGCTCACGAAAAGGTATACATGTCAGTCATTAAAGGCAACCAACATTTCATATACTACGGTGCTGAGATATACGAACCACAAAGGCTTACAATATCTTAAGGACATGAGTCAAAATTGCAAAGTTGTCTGGAGAGCCAGTGAAAACAATGTGAATGCGGACTAATTCCTAGGTTATATGAGACTAACAGGCTATCTACAACAGGTCTACGGGCCCCTTACGGCCCAAAACCCTGCGAGTCCTTACGGACCAGCACAGCGTGTTGTGGGGCCCGTATGATTTCTTAAACATCCACGGCTACGTAGAGCCATCACGCAAAGTTGAGCTGCACTGTTTTGTGTGGTTTTCTTACGGGTACTCCATGGGCCAGCATGTGGTTTTGATTGCTTTGACCCCACAGTCCCTGCAAGACTCAATACGGCCGTTTTGTTGCGTCCTTGCGGCGACTGTATAATCGTAAACGTTTTGAACCCCGAGTTTCCGGTCTAGCGCAAACTACCATTATCGGAATGGTCCTCTGCCTTTTGATAGTAAGCCAGATATTCGGGATTGGCACAAATCAGCGTGTCAGGATCAGTGCCGTTGTACTCATTGTGACTGTCTGCCAGTTTATAAAGAACAGTGACACTTTGAGAATAACTAGCTTATGCCTAGGTCATATGGCAACCGCTCGTTAGCAAATTATAATCAATTAGCGGTGAGGCCGAAAAACTATAGAATCCAAGACCGTAATGCACGCGTTCCCCCATTATCAGGTAGGTTAGCGAGTATTGCTCTATAGTACCTAAACGCTGAAAGAACACATCTTCAAAAGCAACAAAATGTTGAAACAAACCAGTCTAAATCTGCCATCTTACAAACATTCACGCCAATCGATTGTGATACACATCGACCCCACAAAAGGACGCTTGGATATAGATTGAGAGGAGGAAACCGTTTTACAACTAGACGACAAAACTCACAGAACCTCTTACAATCACAACAAACCCTAGCCACAACTACACGCGCTCA
>CM067351.1:24975989-24978489 GCA_034190875.2 Urechis unicinctus | reverse complement strand
GATTGTGATTGTTATTGATATCGTTTCTTCTTAAATCGATGTTAGCAACAATTAATCCATAAAAATAACTACAACGCCCAAGCATGAACGCATTTTTTGCAAATGAGGTGTATAACCAGCTGCGCATTTATTTAGTTAAACGAGTAACGGACTAGCGGCACATATAAACGTCAGTCGCTGTTATTGTTTAAAGTGAGTATTTGTTGATTTACTTTTTCGACATGCTTCAAACCGCGAACACCGATATATTGACATTGTTACACTTGAACATGATCATGGCATTGATTTTACTCCGCTTCCGCAGTCAAGCAATAGTTCTGCAAAGCTATTTTAATTGCACGAATTATCAGTGACAATTTAGTTCTTCCGGTGACATCATTGCTGCGTCGAAGTATCTATAGCCCAATTCATAAAAATGTATGAAATGGCCCTATCTACGTGTTTAACTTTAGGACTGGCCGGCATTACATGTTAATGCAATTTGTTTTTTTTTTTATTTTGCTATCGGGAAAAAGCACTCCAGGTGGTGTGATGTAGAATATGCGTGGAATTCATGTGCGTACAAAATGCCTGGTGGTGGCTTTATAATGCATAAGGTACACTTATTGTCTCATTCCTTATCCCATAACAGTACGTATATATATAATCCCCATGGTATTGCTTATATACCGATATATTTGACAAATAAAACCAGTTATATCAATGAGATACCAGCATTACCATTTGAGTCGATGCATCGGCAATAGCTAGATCATGTTGCGGTATTGAATAAAGGCAAGACTGTGTGGCTTTTTATACTGTAGGAAAATGGTGTTTTAATTTTCATCGACAGCATGCTTGTCCGTTTCTTTTTGAGCAAACACGTTGTCGCAGATCACCTACTCATTACAACGGAGTCGCGAAACAGTTATCTTGCAACGAAACACAAATTGGACCACAACGTCTCTCATTCTCTAAGATTTACAATGATAACTACGAAAATAAAACAAAAAACAAGTACACTGCCTACACATGTTGAGCTATATGACGCACATCAGCGGCTTGTGGGCCGACAGTTTCGTTAACACTGCCTGATAGTTAAATACATCATTGTAATGCAAACGATTGGAGAGGATGTGGCAGTATCATCATAACTAAACTGACCTTATGATACTGATCGTAGCTTGCGTGTCTCAACAAGATGTCACACCAAAGTTTTTGGGTTCCGTTTCCATGCTTCTACCAAATGTTGGATGGTAATATCATACTAAGCAAGAAGCGCCATAAATTTGTTCTATGATATAGGTCAGATGCTAGAGACTCGATCATAGTAGGTGCGCTGTGAACAGTATTATTCATTGACATAATGGCGGGCTTAACATCAGAGAAATATGGCCCTATCATACAAAATGATGTTTTACTACGACACTAAACAATAGCCCATTAGGTATATAATAACACGTGTCTAAAGTACTCATTACTATGTCCTTGGTGAATACAATTCCCATTCAACACGCATGTAACACGGCGATCTCATATATACTAACCGGACACTTTCTCGCATACGTTTAAGCATTCCTGCAAACCACCGATGAGTTACTGACCATACACAGAGCAATCATATCGTCTGTGAATCACTATTGACAAGAAAGCCTGTAAATATATATAACACCAATGTGTGAATATGTTGAATTCTTATTCGGGAAATATTCCGACCTTAGATAGTATCGCCAGGCAAAAGATTAGCGAGAATTGTATACCAGCTCTGTGCTGGCTCCACATTTGGATGCATACATTACCGCTACGGTAACTTGACTGCCATAGTAGGTCATCTATAGAATATGCACTCAGCTGCAGTGAACCACACAAACAAAGAGGTGTCAATTAACCTGAATTATAACAAGTATCTTAAAGCGGTGAGTATTATAGCATACCATATGTCCAAAATCACACATCTAGCAGATAAATTTTGGTTTGAAGCATCTGCATTCAATGACTTATCAGCGCATCGACGTGCAATGGAAACTACAGTGACATGCACAGTTAGACGTACAATTGCTCACACAAGTGTTGCACTTATGCACGCAGTGTTCGCACAACTGAAATTCGTTCAACTGCTAAGGTATATGAGACACCTAGCCTTCCTTTTCCCTATTCTGTGAAGTAGTATATAAGTCACAAGAACATGAAACGGAAATAACCTAACGGTAAAACTCGACCCTTAATAATCACAGTACATATCCCTATTGCATGCACGGTTTGTGACTAGTATCTGTTTTTACGACCATAACCAAGTATGTAGATAATACCGCGTTAAAACCAAGGTAATAAACGGGGTAAATAATGCCCAAATGAATCTAGTTGACCTGAATAGTAAACCATTCAAAGACATCAAACGGGCCAAGTGGCAACGTAATATACACATTAGCGCAGGCATGACTCACGCTGTTCGCCCATAAATGATATTGCAGCCATCAAAGAATTACTCCACTATAGGTACTGAATCGCTAGCGGTTCAAAC
>CM067351.1:24950450-24975889 GCA_034190875.2 Urechis unicinctus | reverse complement strand
GCAAGGCATGGACATATAGCAGAGTTAGAATCATCCTGAATCACGATGACTTGACACTGGCGTCAATAACTACATTAAGTCAACAAATAATCGATAATACTTGCCACTCCAAGCAAGCAAGGAGCTGAGGAGGGGAGCTGGTGAGTATTGTTTGTCATTTGTTGACAATCCAAGGGGCCGATACATAGCGTTCTTTTTGTCGCAGTTTATTTGACGATCATGGGCACCATCGGCTTGATGGAGTTGCTGTTGTTCCTAGCTTATGACGATATCACGGTCATCTTTGTGCTGTTTTCCTTACAAATACCCATTCCAACTATTTGTAAAGCCTTCACTTGAGATGACCGTTTTAAAACCTTGCTCATGTATCACCAGAACCGTGATTGATACCGACAAGTATTCATCACCATACCTCCAGTGCGCATGGTACTAGCTCAGACCCAGGTGTTTCTGCCTCTCTGTCGCTGTAAAAGCATTTTGTATCGTCTTTTTTTATGCTCCATACCACCTTGATGACCTTGTGTTGCTGAAGTTGCACCACATATGGCTTCCAAAAACATACAAGTACGACATTCCCTTGTATTTTGTCAGTGCCATTAGCTGCTTAATTGTTACCTACTGAAGAGCTTGCCGTGAGACTGCGTATGGGTTGGGTTATTACGGAAATAATCGGATTGCGTTTGTATAATGTTGCATTGGCCTAGAAGCTAAACATATCTCTTATTTCTATACCATTGATTTGCACTTGTTATAAATTGGTTTGTTTCCAAGGTTTAGACAGCCTTGATATTATCAAATCTTACTTGAGTAAAGCAATCAACAGAGTGTTGTTCCGGTAGATAGGTGATGCAGCCATTTCCTGTCGTAGGTTTCATCTGGCATTGTTTCTGTTTTATGTGGCTGATTGTGTACTTTGGGTTAGCCCCAGTGAAATGTGCAATTATCACGCGTTAATTGAAATTAATTGCAGAATTATCTATACTGGCTGCAAGCCCACTAGATCTTCTTTTTATCCCAATATAAGTTGTGAATTTGTCTAAATGTCTGCATTATTGCTCACTTTGCCAACTATCTAGAGGGGATTGTGAACAGCTATCTGAGCTTTGTGCGTAATGTGTACTTAAGATAGATTATGGAGGCAACAATTATTACCTGCCATTAGAATGATTTTGCCTCGCTTAATATCTCATAATATAACATATATTGTTTGTGTTGCCTTTCATGACGGTATTAAAAGTACAGAGATATAAATGAAAGCCGTAAATTTTGCCTTTATGACCCCTGTTATCCAATTGATTATCTGCATTTACCTGCTGGCTACAACCTCAAATAAACTTTTTACAATACACCGGAATATGCTTGCATTAATATGGCTTATGACTAATTCTGAAAGATCTATTCCTGTGTTATGAAACATAGCATATTTATTTCATGGAGTTTAGCTACACTTGCGACATTTAAGAACAACAACATAAAGAAATAACGCGGTACTCGCAAAAGTAAGATGCACTCAATTCATGATTAGCGTAAGCATCAATTCAATGGTTTTAGTGCATGTTATCGCTGTTGTTTCTATATTTGGTGATAACACCAACCACTTTGACCCCTGCCATAGAATTTTCATTTCCCCGATTCCATCTTCTCCAATTAGCTTTTGACTGCCTCTATATTCAAGCTCTGGACATTGGCATCAACAATAATGCATTGATGCTACCAGCTGTATTCTACATTCGGAGTCTACGACAAGATCACCGACCTAGTTTGATCAGCACTTCATTGACTGACAGAGGTCTCAAAATGTTGAACAATTTCATAGTTTGCAGACCATCGCGACAGACTTTAATAATGCCACGGCATTAATACTTTCCTGCATTATTTTGCTTGAGGCAAAAATGTTATGTTAATGAAATAAAAATGCCAGCACCAACTACATGACTATTTATGGCACCAATGCGCTGAACGAGACATCCAAAAGCTATTAGCGCTAGGATACTAATATCCTCTACAATGTCATCATCGGCAAGCATGGGTTCCGATTCACCGGAATGAAAGCATATAAAATGGTATGATATTTACCCTGGTAGGGATCTTATGTTGGCATAAATGTCATATTTTGAAATATGTATTCAAACCACTGATATGTTAATCCTTACCTGATCAGAACGACTGTATCCTAGCACCGCAACCACTTATCAACTTATTCCTTTTCATATACAACTGTCAATCAGTGAATGAGGTTACATAGCATGTGTTGTATTGATAATTGACCCCGCACTGTGTGTATGATTGCCTCAACGCAGCATGTTCATCGCAGATTCCTCTCACCCTCGTAGATTATTCATGCATTCCCGTATGTGGTAAAGTGACATAGTCCTCCTGTCTTCCTTTCATAAATGATTCATGAAAATGACGACTACGTCGATGGTGACTGCATGGGTCAGCACTAAATTGATGTCTCTGTTTAATTCCAATCCAAAGCGAGTTCCAAATCACTCAAAGCGAGTGACCAGAACCTATCTGGAGTCTATTTCCCTTGGCGATAGGTGCGATGACCAGCCAACTGTACCATGCGTATTATTTCGCTAATCACAATCCCTTCCAGATAGTTGGTGAAGCAAGCAATAATGCAGACATTTAGACAAACTCAAAACTTATATTGGGATAATAGGAAGGTCTAATGGGCCTGAAGCCAGTATAGATAATTCTGCAAAAATTTTCAATCAACGCGTGATGATAGCAAATTTCACTGGGGCTAACACAAAGTACACAGTGAGCCGCAAAAAAACAGAAACCATGCCAGATGAAACCTAAGACTGCATCACCTATCTACAGACACAACACTCTGCAGATTGATAACACCAAGGCTGTCTAAGCCTTGGAATTAGTGAAGCTATTTAGCCGGCCAGAACAAGTACAAATCAATGTATAGGAATGAATATTTTAGAGATATATTTAGCTTCTAGGCTTATGCAACATCATACAAACGCAATCCTATTAATTCCGTAATTTCTCAACCCATACGCAGTCTTACGGCAAGCTCTTCAGTAGGTAACAATTAAGCAGCTAATGGTACTGACAAAATACAAGGGAATGTCGTACTCGTGTGTTTTTGGATTCCATATCTGATGCAACTTCAGCAACACAAGGTCATCAAGGTGGTATGTTGACGTTCAGTGGAGCATACAAAAAGACGATACAAAATGCTTTTACAGCGACAGAGAGGCAGAAACACCTCCGTTCCATACATGTTGCTCACAAAAGGACTTACCGACATTCTGAAAGTATCGTGTCTCAGGGAAAGACTTAGATGGGGAAGAGCGTCTTCAAGATAAGCCAATTTTATATGAGCTTGATCGACGATAATTGTATCTAGATGCAATTGTGGAGAGCTCATCTAGATAGTTACCTTAGAAGCATCTGAAACGGGTGTTTACAATGCATACAGGAGTAACTAGTGATGACAATGTCAACAACACCAAACCATGATACAACAGTCATCAACAGAGGCGGATGAGGATCATTGCAGTCAAATGATAAAATGGAATGCCAACAACCCTCCAGGTTTCATGCCTCAACCACATTCAGGGCAATAAAAAAGTGGGTATTCGAAGGAGGGATTAGGGGTTATCAATCAATTAAATGACAATGTGCCTACCAGGAAAAGAAAACCATAACTGTAATTGATCGCAAAGCAAGAGAGCTAAAGAGATTTTATCAAATGATTACAACGTGATATCCGAGGACCTCCGTCTCTGAGCCATTGCCGTCCGAGCGTAGGAATTCCATTTACGCGCTGAACACTATCCTCATTCGGGGGATGTACTGCGTCTCAATTTCACGCAAATCCAATGACACGGCTTACTCTTGCAATACATCATGCAGCACGAACCAATCAAGTTTGATCTATCTTCTAGCTCATCGCGTTATCCATCCAAGAAGTATAAGTTATTCGCTTCAACTGAAAGGGCGACGAGTTTGTAACGTAACCCCTTTTATTTTGGTGTAAATTGTAAGCAAATCTGCGCAAAAAAAAAAAATTGAAGCAATAAATCCGATAGCAAATGTTCGGCCTAAAATCAAAAGCAAGCGTCTCACTTATTTGCAACGTAATTTCTATCGTTATACAATTAATTAAATGGCGGTTTTTTTACTATGATATCATGTTTAATATACATATATAGATATATATGTATATATATGACGATATATATGTGTACATATATGTGTATATATATATATATGTTTATATATATATATATATACATATATATATGTATATATATAAGCATATATATATGTATGTAAATATATATATTATATATATATATCTTTTTATAAATTTATATATACACATATATATATATATATATATATATATATACATATATATCTCATTGTATATACGTGTATTTATATGTATATATATTCATACATATATAATATTTACGATTTACACAAATAAGTGTATGCATATATAAAATAAACATATATATATATTATGCGTTATGCATTGATATAAATATATATATATATATATATTTATATTTTAAGTATCAATATGCATATCTTTATATGTACATGAATATATGTATACATGTATATCTATCCATATATATCAATTTATTTACATATGTATGGATAAACACAAAAAATAACATCAATACATTTTTATTGATCATATATATTATATACATATATGTTTATATATATATATATATATATATATATATATGTATATATATATATATTTATATATATATATATATATATATATATATATATGCATATATTTATATATATACAAATCAATATCTAAATTTATATGCATTTATATATATATATATATATATATATATAAATGTATGTTTATATACATTTATATATAGATCTTTATATGTATATGTATATATATATACACATATGTACGTACATATATATGTATAAATTTATGTATATATATATATGTAATATATATATATGTTTATGTATATATATGTATATGTATTTATATATCTATATTTATATTGATATGTATATATATACATACATATATATATATATATTTATATATACATATATAAATATATATGCATATATTTATATATACTTGTGCAAATACACTGATATACATATAAACAATGAGCATTATATGCTGGCATGCATATATATGTGTATTTATATATCATATTACATATATACATATATATATATGTATATATATATATATATTATTTTTTGTATATGCCTATATATAATATTTATATGTTTATATACATAGATTTGCCTATATGAATATGTATATATGTATATATATTTACATATGTATATACAGATACATTTTTAGTAATATACCAATATATATGTATATATATAATATATATATATATAAAAAATATATATATATATATATATACATATATATATATATATCTCGATGTATATATAAATCTGTGTATACCTGGGCATATATTATATTATACATTTAAATATATACAGATATATATAAATATTGTACATTATGTATATATATACACATATATATATATGAAATCATACATATATTTATATGTATATATATGTGTGTGTATATATTACATATAAACATTAATACATATTTTTATGTAAACGCGTTTTTAAGCAGGTATCCCTTAAAAACATGGTAATAGCCATAACATGCGAAACACATGTTTTTCCTATTCAGAAATGCACGCTTTTGATCGATAGACAAGTTTCCAAATCGTTGACAGTCATCAATATCATGCTTTTCGTTGCATGATATTGACGCCGTGGCATATTGTGCTTATATTACATGTATGTCTGTGCATCTGTTAATGAAAAGCCGTGCCGATCACAATGGATGACCCTAACAACACAGCTGCTTTGAAAAATATGCAATAGAGTAGGACTGTCTTGAGGTACCGCGGATAGGACGGTATGTTCTATTAAAGCGAAACACAACAACAACAACCATGATCATCTAGGCTCATATCAGGCAAATGGTGTTTCGCATTGTTACGGCTCAGCATTCAGAAATTTTGCACAATTATATTCTACATGATGATTTTCATGATGCTTTCAAGATCGGAATAAGTCTTCCGAAAAGATCCCGTAAACAAAAGGCAGAAACAATATAACGTAATTTGTAATTTGTGATCGTTTTAACTATAGATATTTACCCCTCCGACCACTTATGCTGTGAGCCTTGACAACGTGATACAGTTGACATATATTTGCCAAACTGTGTCAGGTAAGATGAGGCTTGGTTGGAGCATCCTTTAGAGCAAGAGAAGATTATAATGTGACTCACTATGCCATTGCAAACCTCCCGTGTGTTATTCCACAATATAGCTCATATATATTTCAACCAGCCATGCGGTATTTATGTGGGAATACATTATCAGTTTATTTGCTCATACGTAAGACATTATAATCGATATATATTTCACCCAACTAGGCCTCAGTAGTCAATTACTGCGACAAGCAAGAATAACACAAGGTTTCAGAGAGCGTTTAATGCATGTTTAAATTGTACAAACAATTCATTTCCAGTACAGAAAAGAAGTATATATCACTGTATGTAGCTGTATTTGTTATCTATATCAGGCAATCAAAAGTCCAATGGCATGTCAGTGAATTGCACCAAGATCTGTCGATTTCTCGATTCTGAATTCCTGCTCTAATGGTTTATCACAAAAGCATCGCCACGCCAACTGGACATGTTTTTATGACCATTATATCAATTTTAGATTAGTGCATGTTGGGTACAGATTCATAGGAGCAATGAAAAACGTCCTCGGGAATGATTATGGTGCATTGCATATTTAAAGTGTGTCTGTACCGAATACTAGGAATATGCTTGATGTTTATCAAATATCGCAATGACTTTGTTAATTTATTAGCAGCTCTATCTTATTGTTCAAAGGGTTTGTAGTCTTCTCATTTACTATGTATGTTGGATCATATTTGCATCGTTTGCTTTGTCCGTGATACATTTCATACCGAGCAGTAAACTTTGAGATAAATCACCATTAAATGAATTTACAGGGGTTTTATGTAGCCTATTGTGGCAGATGTGTGGGCTGCTTTGATGTCCATTTGATTTAAAAAGCAATTTTTTCACAGACAAAATGCCGACCTAGTGTAGATGTTTTGCCAGGTAGCATGTCTATAAGAATCGAGTAAGTGGTGCCTCGTTAGGGCAATGGAGTGCATTACAATTGCTTGACACTTTCTTTTCCTTTGTCTGACAGTGTTGGCAAGCTTACCTCCCGAAAACCAATGCAATCAACCAATAATGCCAACAGCTGTACTCAAGCATGGTTCGAGTACATTGGCATGAGAAATAATCCGGCATAGAATTGTCCATCGGTTTAAATAGCATTGAAGCGGTGATATCTGATATGTGAAGAGTATTTCTTTTTTTGCGCCACGTTGAGAAATACTCATGTTCAAATAAAACTCAATATGCATAACAGTGTGATATCGGTAAGACATATGGTCCCTAAAGATAGTTTCGTTTAAAACCTACCATGAACTAGCGCTTTCACTAATCAGTGGGGAACAACTAAGCTGTCAACACTGCCATTCTGATACTGACCTGGAGTCAGGTCACGATATATAACAAATTCCATTCCATAGCAGATGAGCCCCAGTGTTCCGTGGGGAATATAACATATGCAACGCTACCTATCTGAAGATGATTATGACAGCAATGCCAAACAGTTTGAATCCTAAGCTTTATCAGTATGCCAACGAAACCGGTACATTGCGGCTTGTAAGGTAGATACTAAGAGGTTCTTGACAGCTACCAATATTTTATTTCCTACCTCACAAAAAAATTGATAGTTAATACGTCCAATGTAGTGATGCAATATCTATCACAAGTATATCAACGAACTTTGTGTATTCGATATGTAGGACTAGCCTGAAGATGTCAATAAGCATAATTAAAGATCACATCCACTTAACGACATAACAAGATTTCGTATCTAATTTATATGTCTGAGACGGATATTATCGCGTTTACATAAAAATATGTATTAATGTTTATATGTAATATATACACACACATATATATACATATAAATATATGTATGATTTCATATATATATATGTGTATATATATACATAATGTACAATATTTATATATATCTGTATATATTTAAATGTATAAATATAATATATGCCCAGGTATACACAGATTTATATATACATCGAGATATATATATATATGTATATATATATATATATATTTTTATATATATATATATATATATTTAATATATATATATATATATATTGGTATATTACTAAAAATGTATCTGTATATACATATGTAAAGCCCGTATACTAATGTCAGTTCAGTAAATGCATTCCTTTGATCCTGTTTAACACATAGGGACGAAAAATCTGGTTAATTGCATAAAAGCGTAAATGAAGTAAATGCATTATATACCTATATGTGCGGTATCCGGAGTTTTCCCTCTGCGGTGATATTTCTAAAGTTGAGTAATACGGTCACTTATTCCTTTTTAATGACACTGCCTTTCAAGAAATTTGAATATTAAACTTAAATGGATTTGTAACAGTAACATTTGCTCCATTAGCATGATGCGATTTAAACATATCCATACCTCACAAGTGAGTAATCCGTCCTTAAACTAAGCAAGGGCGATAGCTTCCACCTACATATATTTATTACTGTCCTCGGAGTGTGAGCGATTCACGATATAGTGAACAAGTACATAGATAGTGAAGACGAGTACATCTGTTGCAAATAGATTCCAATAGATTCCAGTATTCATTGAATCGCATTTCACTAATCGATGCCTAGAATATCAAATGTGATGGTCTGCTATTTGCATACTAGCTCTGTAGTCTACTAATGTTATCGTTCCATCATATATTGCTGCTGACGGGACTTCAGCTGATCCACGAATGCATGGCACATGTTTTTAATCAATTTGCATCTGTATTTCCTCATTATCAAGCTGGTCGTATAGTTTCCATTGCCTCGCCTGTGTGAAAATGTTAATGCATTCGCAGCTGACAAAAGTATCTCTGTATGCAGCATCAGCAAAGTGCATTTAAAACATGCGCATGACTTATGCCGATTGTCATCTAAAAACAAAAACCCAATTAACCATGGCCAAAAATACACGCTATACTCAAACATACAAAACAGTGGCAGCTAATCCATAACTTGGCTATAAGTGAGTTTCTCCCAGCTTTTGCCTTCGTTAATTGCATTATCTTGATAATCATAGGTCATTCAAGTGCCTACGGTGTTTGCTTCTACCCTGGTATACAAGATTTAGATACTGAAACTAATGTTTTGTTCTACCTGCGGAATTTGTACGAAAACAGTATGGAGGCAACTGCTTTTGGTCACATTGGGCGATGTACATTAGGTTAATACTCAAAATGACAGTCTGTTATTAAAAACATTATCCAGAGGTGTACTTAAATTTTGCTTTGATCTAGTCAGACATTTTAAATGGCTGATACTACCGATGATTGACAGATGTATGAATGCGCACAGCACGCAGATGTTTTATTCACACATATTTGCACGAATAAATTCATAAATTCTGAATTGCATTAGATATGTAATGCCATCACAAATAATGATACGCAGTGCTAGTGAATTCCGACAAATAATTATTGAGACTCGCTAAAGGGCAATTATATTGGTGGTGGAAATTGAAGTGGCAAATATACAGCCGCATGACGTAAAGGTTTGGTCATCTGATAAGAAAACTTACCAAGATCCACTATGCAAGACAAGTGTTCATGCATATTATGATGTCACTTTTTCCAATCGTCACTGTTTACTGTACATAATGGCAAGGTTGCTGGAAGAGGTGTATATCATGTGATCGAGTTCGTGATGGTAGCTTTATTGGGTAAGTTGATTTGCGGGCGACTTGACTATTTCGAAAATAGATGTGAATTCTGAGCCTTGAATCACATTCTTCCTTGTGGTCAGTGGCAGGTGAATGAGAGAACATTACCGTCACGCTAGTGGAGGGTCTGTATATATTTCAAACAAAGTTCCTTTATTGGGTAAGTTGATATGCGGCTGACTTGACTATTTCGGAAATAGATGTGAATTCTAAGCCTTGGATCACCTTCATCCTTGTGGTCAGTGGCAGGTGAATGAGAGAACATTACCGTCACGCTAGTGGAGGGTCTGTATATATTTCAATCTTAAGTTGCTTTATGGATAATGATCAGAGAGTAACATAATATTGTCAAGTAAAGATATATGTACACTATCACATAGAGACATGTTGTATTGTACTTGAACGAAACCACTCTTTCCTAGATTGAAACGTTTGAACGCAGACTAACATTGCTGATAGGCTCAAAAGCTACAATTGTCATTGGGCTGGTTTCCTACAATTCCTACAATTGAAGTGACACCAAAGCGATCAAAAGCTACTACCTTTAAATTGATTCAAAATCGATCAATGTTTTATACGTTATAAGCGGAGAGAGGAATAGCAGCAGCGTCTCTTCAGCTACGGCTTTGATAACGATTACTGTTACGAGAGCTTTAGGTGAAACAATGGTAGAAAATTTATGCCTACAACACTGCTTTCGAAATATTTGGGTAGAAGAGTGACGTATCCGTAGATGATAAGGCATCTTTCCGATGTCAATTGTCATAGAATAATGTCGTGACCAATGTGGTGATCGCATAATGGTATATTGTAATAAGCTGGGCCTATTCGAATTCACATCATGAAAAAACAAGACTGTTGTACATCGATACAATGATTTAGTACCACAATGATGTGCAAAGGCATAGGTTATAAAATTCATAACGCACATGTCCACTGATGCCGTGATTGCAATATAGAGCAGGGAAATCTTGTTTGCTGATGTGGACAGGCTCTGAAACGAGGGACCGTTGATTTATTCATGCATTCATCTTATCAAATAGGCAAACATATGATGATATAAATTCAATCTGCAGTATAACACATTTGCAAAAGACCTGATTGTCATATACGCTTTAAATGTCGTTGTAACGAAAAGATGACTCACTGCTATTTTGCATCCATGATGTTTGCATATAATTACAACGACCAAATATGTGAAGTGTCCTCCTCTTATCGTTATCATTCGATTCACCAAACTTAATCGGACCCTATTGCCTTATATGGCAGCATGTATAAATAAGACCGTGCTGACTCCCCCACTCTTTTACTATCCCAGCGTTTACAACCGACTCCATCCGCTTCTTGAGGTATTTGATTCATTCCAAGGAACGTCTGTCAGAGTGGAATATATGTTAAGGTCAATCTTGCAATATTCCCGGAAAACTACTTTAGACACACGTTTTCTATCATGGTACAATGCAAACAGCACTCTGTTTACGCTACTCAAAGAAGCGCACGATTCTCGTGGTTGTCTTGACTTGATCCCAGCTGTTCACTGCATAAACCAGACAGCTGTTAATTACTTGCTCGACTCGTCATTGGTGTGAAACAATCAGCGCGAGAGAGCCGTTGGCAACCATGCTTCTGCGTCGAAGTTAGGTTCAACTGAAATGATAAGATGAGTTGTGAATGCAAATGGACGACATTGTTTATCGTTACTATGTCGATCCTTCTATGAAATGGAAGTTAGCAAGCAACACTCAGAATTTTTTTTTTATCCTAGCCTAACTTTGTAAACATTCTCTTTTTCATATTCATTTTTGGTCATCCTGTCATATTTTACTGTGTCCGAAATAGCAATAGACATAAGTTGGTAAAAGACAAAAGTTTATATAAATATGTTAATATCTTATTCCATTATAAAGCCACAACACGTGGGATTGTATTGCACCTCTGATATTTTGTTATATATACCACGGCGCACACATGTAAATCGCCCGACTCTTATCATGAACATAACGCATGTATATATATATATATATATATATATATAGAGATAGATATATATATATATAGATAGATATATAGATATATATATAGATATATATAGATATATATATATATATAGATATATCTATATCTATATCTATATATATATATATATATCTCCTCTCTCTATATATCTCTCTCTATATCTCTCTCTATATATATCTCTATCTATATATATATATATCTCTCTATGTGTATATATATTAATATATATATAATATCTGTATCTATCTCTCTCTATCTCTCTCTCTCTCTCTATCTATATATATATATCTCTCTATATATCTCTATCTCTATACGAATGAATATACACGAATGAATATAAATACATACCTACATACATATTAGTATAGGTAGATATATATATACATATACAAATAAGTATTTATAACATATTATTTATAGACTCATATATATTATATATATATGCATATACATATTTATATATATATATGCATATACATATTTTATATATATATATTTCCTCATATATATATATAAATAAATAAATATATACAATTTTCAATGTGTATATATATATATACATACATATGTATCAATATATAAATATATAGAAATATAATATCAATATATGTATATATATATCATATAATAGAGTGTATCTATATAAAATTGTTATATAAACCTATCTCTATATTTATATATTGGCAAAGAATAGAATTTTATTCATTGCAACAGCAAAAATTCATTGATACTATAGGACAAATAACATATATATTGTAGGTAGGGACAATGTAGCCAGGGGCTGTTAAGTGTTTTACCGTAGTTTCGATGTTAAGTGAATTATAGGACCTTTGTTGACCTTTAATAATTGCAAATAGGGTTGCTGAGGGCTGGTAATAAAATATGACGCTACCAGACTGGGGTGATGCTGTTAGTGGCAGGCATTTGATTCAGGCGTACATAAGCACATATATTTATTAGCTGCGTTAAAATTCATACATAAAAAATCCAGAGGCATTTATACAGGGGCGTACCATATCCGAGAGGTAAACAAAAACACTTGCACATTTCGATGTTAAGCAACCGTGTGTTTTTTAATGAGGACCTTTTGTTGTTTAGCAAAAGTGCTGAGGGCTGGAACAATAAAATATGACGCTACCAGACTGGGGTGAGCTAGTTAGTGGCAGGCATTTGATTCAGGCGTACATAAGCACATATTAGCTGCGTTTTTAGATATATACATATCGACCATATGAGAGATAAACAATTGCACACGGTAATAAAATAGACGCTACCAGTTTGGATATATAGAGTGGAATATTTATATATTCAGGAGATATAGAGAGATATATATAGATATATATATATAGAGATTTATATAGATATGAGAGTAAACAGAGTCTAGAGATTTAGAGGTATGTTTAATATATATATATATATATATATATCCAATATATATATATATCTTTGTATATATATATATATATATATATATATATATATATATATATATATCTCTATATATATATATATATATATATATATATATATATATATATATATATATATATATATGGTATGCGGTCACATTTATATACGCCAATCTTTTATACACAACCTGAATAATGCAGACACCGACACAAACCATAATTCAATCAACAATCTGCATAAATAGCATTCTTACACTTTCCATTATCCTGGTAGGTACAAAATAGGCCGCTTCGGACACCATCTTTAAACTGTGAGATGGACGACTCAGTGGTGGTATCGGATCACCTTTTGTTCCATATACGGGGAAAGCTACGCAAAGGAAGTCAGTTAGCAAAATGTGTTTTAGAGGGTAGCATATATAAAAGTTTGAAATTTCGCGTTTCGTATTTGCACTTTATCTCATAGTTGCGATGAAAACAGTTGTTAAACGATATAGGTCATTGGTGGCTTTTACATTCGTACATAAATACAGCCACGCGATATTCGTATAAATGTTTCAATTTCAGTATTCGACAACGCCTTAAGTATTTTATGTAACGTATCGCGCGTTGTAAGAGAAGTTCATTACCCCAGGCCAGAATGTCATATGTTTTGTACGGGTTACCATAGTGAAGTAAAGGGTACGCGAGTCTAACATGTGTTTGACTTGTTTAATAGCAAATAGAGCGCAAGAGAGTTTAGTGTTGATGTGCATGACAAGTTATTTCCATGATAGGAGCTCGTCTATAAATATACCAAGAGACCTGTGAGCTTCTGTGGGTTGTGCTGCCCCTAATCTTGCATCGCATAGGCCATTAATTTTTAGATCATGTTCATTATATTTGCAGATTGATAAGTTGGTCTTAATCTAATATATATTGGGGTTTTTGGCATTGAAAAATAAATTATAGGCACAAAAACAGTCATGTAATTTTCCAAGTGCATCATTATCCGTAAAAAAGAGTATTTAGGTTGGAAGAGGATGTCAGTAGTGTAGTATCGTCCTCATACGAGAGAAGATCTGCTGGGCATGACGTAGATAAGTCACTGACGTATAATAAGAAAAGCAGCGGGCCGAGCAATGACCCGTGGTTGCCTTATGGATTTGTGCTCAGCCACTTCTGTGTATTGCATTCGATCAGTTAAATAGCTGAACCATGTTAGCGCTACCCCCCAAGTTTTGATATTTTGTCCAGAAGTACATCGTGGTCTATCATATCAAAAGCTTCAGAAAAATCACAAAATTCTGCGAGTGCATACTCTTTTGGTGTACTAATGGATGAATATCGTATTTGTTAAGTAACTGTATAATGGATTGAACTGTTCTATGGTACGTATATTTTTCAAAAAGTTTGGAGAGAAGGCCGGCAATAGGCTTATCAGGCGGTATTTATCCATTTTACATGGGTCAGATGACTTGTGGATTCGGATTACTTTTGGAATGTTTAATTGATCGGAAACTATGCTCGTCGTCAGGGATTGGTTGAAGATATAGGTCAATTAAAGCACAATTTGGTGCATAGATTCTCTCACAATCTTTGCTGTTATGTCGTCATGTCCTAAACTTTGTTTTGGCGTTAAATTGTTAGCAAGCAGAATCAGTTTAAGTGGCAGAACGAGTTCAATGAACACACTTTGCGCGGGGCTGTAAATGAAAAAATGTTTAACAGTATCCTGTAAGTTATCACGCAAATTGCAACTTACGTTTACAAACAAGTTGTTAAACTCATCGGCAATCGTTGATTTATCTGTTATGTTATGTTCATCGATGATTATTGATTATGGAAATAGGGATTTGTAAGTAGCGATTTCCTTGCCTGCTAAAGTACAGCCAACGTGTTTTTCATATTAGATTTATGTTCATCAATCACTTTGACATTATAGTCTTTCTTTTGCTGCCAATGTATTTGGTTATACGTGTCATTGTATTGTTTATATGTGTTTGTGTTATGAATGTCTGGTTTGATTTTTATTAATTTGTGAAGCTTATTTTTACGTCGGGATGATTTGATTAAGCCAGAGGTCATCCAGATCTCACAAATGACTTTTGTATTTGTCGTTGTTTTAGCTTTTACTGGGACGGCTTAATCGTAAGCTGATTTATATTCTTGCAAGAAATTATGGTATGGTTGTGAAGAACATTCGTGTTCCTCTTTTATTGACTGTACAGCTCTACACAAAGGCTGCCAAATTCGAATAATCGCAATCGAGATATCATCTCAAAGTCAGACGCGATGATTAAGTAAATGCTCCATGCGCGTCGCCATAATGTTCAATGTATAACGTGGCACTTAAGCAAAGAAAATATTAGCATTCGACGTATTAGTTGGTATAGCATTGTCCAGCGACTATAAAGTTTTGATCGAGTATAAATCCTGGTCTCTAATATGTGAAGTATGTTACATTGGAGTATCCGTGATGCGGGATTGTCCACAGGATCTAACGAGATTAACATGCACCCTCCTTGGCGAAATCATTACCTCACACGCAAAGCTCACACGCACAATATGGAAGACATTCTCAGGTAAGCACGTTAATAGATCACTAAAATAATACAATTGCCCAAGCAGCTTTGAAAGGAAAGTGTATTTCTCCTTTATCATAAACTGAAATAAAGTGACTATCAATATATAGTGAACATTGCAAAAATCTGTAACAGTGACTCACGGGACTAAGCTTTGAATAATACGCCAGTGTTGTACTGAGGGTTAGATGTGCGACAGAACGTATACGGCATGACATGGACCCCAAGATCAGCACCCCATTCCGATTGTGCTTACATTGATTGGCGTCCCATATATTAATCATCCAGTATGTTAGAACGAATTCTCTGATATAATCGCCTGGTATTGAAATTGTGATATATATATATACATATATATCAAAGCTTGGTGTTTGCAGTGTTAGCTTTGTTAGAGTGAATCACGATGACTTGACACTGGCGTCAATAACTGCATGAAGTCAACAAATGATCGATAATACTTGTCACTCGTAGCAAGCAGGAAGCCAAGGTGACCTGGTAAGTATTGTTTGTCATTTCGTGATGCGTAGCTTGCTTTTTGTCGCCGTCCATTTGGAATGGGCTTCATCGGCTTAATGGATTCGCTGTTGTTCCTAGCTCGACTTGATGTTGCCTCTGTCCGAAACTCTGTGTGCTGTTTACCACGCAAATACCCGCTTGAACTGTTTGTAAAGCCTTCGCTAGAGATGACTGTCTTAACCTTGCCCATGTATCACACGAACCATGGCAGATACCGACAAGTGTTCATCAACAGCCTCCAGTTCGCGTGTACTAGTTCAGACGCAAGTGTTTCCGTCTCTCTGTTGTTGTATAAGCATTATGTATCGTCTTTTTATATGTTCCAATGGACGTTAACATACCACCATGATGACCCTGTACTGTTGAAATTGCATCAGATATGGCGTCCAACAACATACGAATGTGACATTCTCCTTTATTTTTCTAATGCCATAAGATGGTGATTTGCATGAGACTGCGTATGGGTTGAGTAATTACGGAAATAATAGGATGGAGTTTGTATGATGTTCCATGGACCTAGACGCTAAACTTACCTCACAAATATATAATTATTTGTATACACTGATTAGCACTTGTTCTGGTCGGCCAAATGCTCTCTTTGCAGCTTCGCTAATTACTATGCTTAGACAGCCTGTGATCTCTGTGTTAGCTTCAGTTAAATCTGCATTCGTCACGCGTTGATTGAATTTCATTGCAGAATTCACCATATCTGTTCTGGCAGCAAGCCCGTTAAACCTTCCTTTTATCCCAATGTGAGCTGTGATTTTTTTCTAAATGTCTGCATTGGTGATAACTTTAACTATTTGGAATGGATTGTTGTAAAACAGCTTGTTTCTCTCAAGCTCTCCGAGCTTTAAACATAATGTGTACTAAAGATAGATCATGAAAGCAACAATTATCACCAGCCGTTAGACGAAATATTGCCCTAGAATGATTTTGTGTCACAAAGAAACTTTAATCTCATATTATAATAGATTTATAGGTTTTAATCAAAACGGATGAGTGTTTAATGGTTTTTTTGCCTTTCATTACGTCCATAGATGTAAGTAAAAGCCATATATTGTGCTTCAATATATCGTTGTGAAAAGGGCCTTTATGACCTTTTACTTAATTGATTGCTGGCATTAACCTTCTGGCTCAAACATCACATCAGCTTGTCACAATACATCGGAATATGCTTACCATGATATAGCTTATGATTAAATCCGAAAGATCTATTCAGTTTTATATCCTGTGTTATGTAGCTCAGCATATTCTATGCTCGCGAGATTTATGAGCAACCACTTACAGAAATATCATTTATGATGATGTCAGCCCAGCTGCACCAAGAATCAATACTACATAGATAAATGTATTTCAAAAGAAATTCAAATTATTTGATGAGGTTGAAGCAAAGACAATTATGTTAGATATCAAGATCATGATCATAAAAAGCAAACCATGAACTAAATCAAAACCAGGTAACAAGTTTAGAGATCAAACACTTTTTGGATGTGATCTTAGTCATTTCTCACGGTCGCTTTATTGGCCCAGCATTTACGAAATTCTATGCATTGGCCACTGAAAAGTACTAATACAACACAAAGCGCTGCGCGGGGTACTATATGGAGCATTGTGACATGGGCATGGAACATTATGGTTACACATGGTACAGTTGGTGGGTAAACGCGTCCTCGTCAATAACGTTTACTAGATTGATATTACGGTGTTTTCCCGTTGATTAAGATATATTTCAACGACCATATCGTTTGTATTATAAAGGGACGTTGTCAGTAAAACTTACCAGCTCGTTAGAAGACTCACTGTCATATGCAAAGGTAATATGATAAACTTGATTGTTCAGGTGCACTTTTACAGCGAGAAGTAGTAGTTGCTCACCATTGAAGAAAGCAGGCAAATGATGACAAGACGCCTGCAAGCGGGTCACCAAAGCGTGGTCTGCATGGTACGATTCATTTCACGGATAATTGACTATATTTTATATATGAAACAGAGATTATGTGTGACCAGTTAAATGTTAGCTATTTAGTATGGGAACATACTATGCCCCAGCCTATGATATACCCATGCTACCCTTCGAGGCTGTGGTATCATACTCCTGTATAGTAGCATGTCCATTTCACTCATTCGTCTTGTGCATATAACATGGCTTGTCTCCTCGCGCCTGGCTGTCATACATTGCCTTATTGTCTATGGCTGGTTCTTTTCTTATACTGGGTGCGTGATTTGATGCGAATCATTGGCCAGAGGATTCCCTTACAATGACATCAGCGCTCGAGGCATCGTGTTGGAATATATGGGTTTGGGATAACACTCAGATACATGTCCACGTCATAACGAATGGCTTAGGGTGTTTGCAGCACAATGGAGCTGACATAGTTGATATGTGTTGCTTCGTAGTCACGCATAAAACCAAAGCTATACCTACGTATGAGTTTACTGACAATTCCGAAGGCACCTACCACTAAGCATGCATGTTTGTAACTTACAGGTTGATTAGGTACTTGAGATTATCGCGAACATATTTGTGATTGGATTCCCGTGGTTCCCAGGTCACCTCACTATCGTCATTAGCGAAGTCAGATATCACGGGCTTGCATATGTAAATGCGGGTTCATGCATGCAGTTCATCTCTGTTTTGTTGCGATCGACCGAACTACTTTGTGTGGCTGGGCTCATTTGTATAAGTTTATTTTTTGTGCCAATGAACATGGCTGGTGACCCAATTCGTTATTCTGCACGTAAGCACAAAGCTTTTGAAGTCAGGTGTTGCACGCCTGTCGGTATCAATTGCGGTTCTGGTGACGCATGGGTTATGGTTTCACTTCATATTGAAGCGGGTATTTGTGATGTTTACGTCACCCAGAGTTCCTGGCGGTGGTAATATCAAGCTATACAAGGAGCGATAGCATATCAAAATGTGCAATATTGCCAAAAGCCGATACAGTTACGTTTTCGACAACTTGAAAATCAATAACTGCTAATCCGTAGTCACATGGAAGGAAACGCGTCGTACGTACGAATCGCCGCCGGATACATGCTGTGCCATTTTATTCCATTTCAACATCATTGATGTGAAGTAGAACGACCCGCACATAATTATCAAACAAAGTAATGAATATTGATGACACTTGTTTTGTGTAACTGTTGTTGTTGAAGGATGGTTAATGGGATGATGATCTATTTTCACCAAGGCACGCCACGATACGGCACTAGCTGTAAGATAATTGGAACACATTTGGGCAATCAATTGCATATAGATATCAAGGAGCCATTCTCACTGGAGCTGTTAAAAACAAGTGTGATATCTAGTTATGACAGCACTCGTACGTGTACATAGTCGCTGGATCGAATTGCAGATATATAACATGACTAAGCCCCTAAATTCAGTCGCTTATTTGTGACTGGCTGATATTATCGATTATCATAAATAACATGCAGCTAATGCCGCCTGTGTCTGGTCTTCGTTATTCCGTTTGTACAACAGACACATGACCTAAGACGAGTCGATTATCACCTCTAAGGACATCACATGATGGTCTTGGAATCCATGTGTTTTATTAGCAGATAAACATCAGCAGAGAGCATACGTTCCTTTTATGGTTACAGTGAGTTTAACTCAAATTACACAACCTATGCCAGATTTATTTCTTCAAATGAATGATTGATTTACCTACTCGCGATACGTACTCAGGACAATTTAAACGTAGCACCATGCCATGAAACTAATATTTGTCAGGCGTATCGTGACCATTCTCAAATTACATGGCTATTTATTCAGGTCATCATTGCAGAATAATAGCACGATAAGGGAGGTAAGAAATGGTCACATGCGAAGGTAATAGATGGTTACTTAGCCATGCTTGTCTCAGGTGTAGTTAAAAGAAGCAATCATGATCACTACCATCAAAGGAAAATGAGTGCAGATAAAACAGGCGATGTCAATAAACATGACACGGCTCTTTTCTGTCTTCAGGGCTGTCAAATCCTGTGTCCCTGCTATTGTTCTGCTCTAATATAAAGTGCGTGCTAGGGCGTAAGTTGCGAATCAAACTATTCCGTAACAACGGCTTATGATGCGACTTGTGTCATCCGACCATTTCACATTTCACCCGTATCATCAAATTATCAACACTCATAATTGCCTGCTTTCTGATGGCAATTGTTGTCGTTTTGTATTCATTGTTGCTAAACGCACATTGACTTGGCAACTATCGCAATATACATTTAAGCACGTATGTAAATTGTTTACTACCATAAACTACAATATGATTATATGCATGTGATAACGTAGCTAATGATGTTCCGATGCCGCCACTAAGTCGTCCATCTAACAGTATTAAGATAGTGTCCGAATCGGAATGTTGCCTACTTACCTGAATATTGTACAGTGCAACAATGCTAAGTGTGCGGATTGAAGTCTGTAATGTCCAACCCTCTGATTTGTTGCACGACTTACTCGGATAAGTTTTCAGCTTACTTTATATTGTATTATTGATTGTGTCAGTGTCTGCATGATTTGTGTTATGTATAGAAGATTGGCGTACATAAATGTGACGGATACCATTATATATATATATATATATATATATATATATATATATATATATATATATATATATATATATATATATATATATATATATATATATATATATATATATATATATATATATTTGGCAAATATACCTACATATCTGAAATGTATACAAGATGTATGCAAACGTTTTAATCAAATATGCTACAATATGTATAAATGTCTGTGTTAACGTAGCTAATGTGCTCATATGCGCCTTAATGAAATGTCCGCAACGAACAGTATCATTCCAGTCTGGTATCGTATGATCATTTATTACGAGCCCTCTGCCCATGCCTCGTTCAGCAATAATGTCAGGTAAGCAATGGTCCTCACTAAAATACACTATAGTGTCACTTAACATCGACATTTTTACCGTGAATGTCTGTACTGTTCATGGTTGCAGTGATGAAGCCGAGACGTCGATGAATAGTAAGTGGAAAACGGATGTTTATTTCTAAGTCCGATTATGAATTACAAAACTGCGGTATTAATATGGCGGGTTCTCTCTAAAGATAGGCGCTACTTGTGTATCCCATATAACCCAGCGGCTCTGTGGACATAGACCTGCAGCATAAACATAATAGTCCGGCAGCTGGAAGGAAAAGGATGATTAACTTTATTCATCCAGTTATATGCTGCTTGCTATCGCTCTGCTATCACTAAAGTCACTGAATGTGGTTGCTGCATGTAAATGAAATATGTTTGGTCGTACTTAAACTTTTACTCAATGCACCATAATTGAACAGAATGGGTCCACTGGACGCTATAACCTCAGTCAACCCATAAGTCAATCTTAGATATACTTCATTTGCTTATCGATGTCAATGTGACCAAAAACTGGGCAATTACAGGTGTCGATATTTACACCTGATCATAGATTAACGGGTAATATGTATGAATACAAATAACCCATTCATCCTTTTTGGATGACGGCGTCATTCTCGCTCCATCATTACACCTCACATTTATTTTTATATATATATATATATATATATATATATATATATATATAGATATATATATATATATATATATATATATATATATATATATATATATATATATATATATATATATATATATATATATATATATATATATATATATATATATATATGTATATTTATATCTGTATATATATTTTTTACATATATAAATTTATCGAAATTCATATTTATTTATCGATATACCATTTGAAACAGATTATTCATCCAGAGAAGCTGGTGGCTGGCTACAATACAATGATGAATATGCTATCAACATAGTAATTAATGATGTCACATTGGCTGAAGGTGATTAGAAACAAATCCGTGAAGGACCTAAGCGTAGCTTAAAGGCACCTAGGGTCGTATTTCCTGGACATTGCTGTTATCATAAATATCAGACAAAAGCCTATCAAGCGGTGATATTTTGTGAAGACGAGATTGTGTGACGCTAACGTAATTACGGTTATCCACACCGCACATCTCATAAATACAATACATAATCTTAATCAAGACCCAAAAGGGCGATTGTATATATGACAGTGACGGATTTCAATCAATCGGGGATATTATTTTAGTGCACCTATTTAAGTGCACTTCTGCGACTTGATAGGTCATTCATTTAATTGAATCCTCGATCTATTTCCGTAAGTTTATTTAACATCCAGGTGATGTGCAATATACGAGACCTAAAGTGCCTTGCGCTGTCACGAGCGAAATATTTTCACAATAATGCGCTGTAAGTATAAATTAATTTTCGGCTCGATCATAGACATGTGAAACCTCGCCACTAACACAAACGGGATGACAATTTACACAGCCATTTTACATAACACCTGGGGCAACCAGTTTTACACATTGTAGTTGTCAAATCGAATAAAGACACAATTACCATTTTAAAATATCTCTGAATGTCTGAGGCATAATATACCTGTATGTGCGTTAATGGGATCCTTCCCCTTCCACATTTCGGATACTTATATTATCATTTAATGACATTGCCCTTCAAAATATATTAAACTTCAATGTATTGATTAAGTCAGTAACATTCGGTCCATCGGTGTAAAACGAATGAATAATATACATCACAAGTAGGAATTCCGTCTTCAAACTAAGCAACAGCAAAATCTACCACATCTATTGCAAACGAATATAAAAACAATTTATTGAATCGCATTTCATCAATTGATACCAAGAATGTTAAATGTTATGGTCTTCCATTTACATACAAGCTATGAAGTCTACTAAATTTGTCGTTGCATCATATATTGCTGATGACGGGACTTCAGCAGTTCCATGAATGCATAGCACATGTCGAGCTTGGTTTTGTCGACTTGAAGAAGACGTGATGAATTGAAGACGTTGTAGGGCCGAAAAGGATGAAATATATTTTTATTCTTCTTAATACAGGATAAACTTCTTTATTTAATAAACGTTGCCGAAAAAGATGATGATTTTAATATGGTCGGTGATCTCTCTCGTTAGCGTGTGTTCCTTCCCTTTTATATCCTGTTACTTTTGGGGGCTGAGCCCCATCGGCGAGTGCTATTGGCTGAGAGGCTTCTAGCAGGATCACCAATGAGGTCGCCCCTTAATGAGATAGTTAAGTCGGGCTTAAGGAATAACGCACGGGTAACATGCTTTAATGTAGAGAGGGTAAAAATTAAGTAAAACTGTGTACGACACACATCTTTTAAATTAATTTGCATCTGTATTTTCTCATTATCAAATTGGTTGCATAATTTCCATGGCCCTGCCGGTGTGAAAACAAGTTAATACATCCGCAGTTAACAAAAGTATATCTTCGTGTGCCCTCGGCAAAGTGCACTTACGCCTACGGTGCTTTGTCTATGCTTATGTATAAACATTTACCAATAAAAAGCAGTAGTATTTCAAGTTTATTATCTGATAACTAGATAGCAATTGCGATAACATATATAGACATAATATCCGCCATAAGATTTGACCATAAATAGTTTTATACACCTGCATCAATGTAACTATCCCTAGATTATTCCATGACTTGTGCCAATTGTCATCTAAAAATGATCGCCGTATTAACCATGGCCGAATATTCACGCTTTACCCACATATATGGATTACAGACTGAAGAGACAGTAGCGTTTTAATCCATAACACGGCTATAAGTGAATTTATCCCAGCCTCTGTTTTCCTTTATTATATTATATTGATAATAATAGGCCCATAACGTGCCTCTTGGGTTTGCTTATTCCCCGGTACACAAGATTTACTGAAACTAATGTTTTTTTTCTACCAGCGGAATTTGTTTGAAAACAGTGGCAATAGATTTTGGTCACATTATCTATAATATTTGGAAACATTATCTTTTTGTCATCTTGTCATATTTAACCGTGTCTTAAATTGCAATACACATACGGTTTTAACAGACATAAGTTTATATATGTGTATATGTTAATATCATATAAATGAAACGACCAAATGAGCAGCAATAATACTATTGCGAGCTGACTTACCCGTGTTCAGAAATAGACCTAGCTGTTCCGGAAAATACACAAATACAATGTGAAGTAGATTTGTTATTATACTAATATCGTTGCCAAATGAGTCAGCTTCCACGAAGCTGTTACTTGAGTAGGCTGGCAAACACTCATATAGAACTAAACCATAGTGATGCGGTAATATTTGAAACCACACTGGGGTATTCTGTTCAGTTGAGAGGGCGTAGTTTAGCTTTTGCTATGCTTATATTCAAGAATTTTCTTCAGTATTCTCGGCTATGTCAAATAGGTGCTTTGAGAAACCCAGCGTCTGAAAAATAAATCCTGATTAGCTGGCAGTGGCGCATGACAATTCAATGTAACAAAAGCTTGTCGCCTTCTTCTGATGCTTTCACTGAAAATGTGCGAAAGGACAGGCATTCTGTATTATATGGCAACCATTCGCTCGTGACATACTGCCATAAGAGGATCACATTCTACTTTATAGGTCACCTTTTATGATAGAATATATGCGACTGTGACAAAACTATGTGCACTATGTGATTTGAATGATTTCCTGGAACAAACTTTTTGGTTGTAAATGCATACTAATAGCAGCACAGAATTATGTTGCTGATGGTGTTGTCTGTATTCGCAAATGTTCCTAGCGTTGAGCTCAAATTTGTGTTAGCATATTGTCCATGTGCCATTACTGGCACACATTTGTACTGTTGACATGATTTGATCTCGGACAAGAGCAGATGGTAACAGAAGAATATCAATGAATACCACTGCATGGTACTCTAGTGGATGCACGAATAATATATTACAGCGGGGGCCAATAAGGGTTTAACTATACCAGTGCGATCATCCTCGACAGCCAACAATTCAACTGGCTATTGTTGAGCTCCTAATGCACGTCGCTTGTTAGTTATATCACGGCTGCAAAATATCTCAGTATATCGGTGTATAAAAGCATATATCCAAGACGACAGAAAACAGAAATGT
>CM067351.1:24934382-24950350 GCA_034190875.2 Urechis unicinctus | reverse complement strand
ACCTGTGGCGCGTCAGTGTTTGAGGCTACCATTGTAAATCGTGAACGGCTTCGGACCCAAATCAATCGCATGATGACACAACACTAACAGAGCGTACGCGCATGTTTTTTGGAGATCAAGCGGTTACAATAGCAGCCATCCTTACCGCGATCGGTACCTGCCCTGACAGGTAGGGGCAAAACCTCGACACCGGCACCAACACACGAACCAACACCGGCATCAACACCGGCCCATGCTGACTAAGATACCGTCCGAATATACCTGGAGCTGGGAGCCTCTCATATTGTTCCAGTAAGTAAGTACTCCAGCAGTACTTGCACTCGCAGTTTGTTGCTTGAACTGAGAATATATGTCTTCCTGTTTCGTACGTGTTGGGATTCGTACTTCATCTGTTTCACGGTCAGTGAAGTAAATTTTCCCGAGTTCTTGGTGACCACGTTTTATTCTCCAATCGATGTTTTTGGTAACACAGAGCTCATGGCAGAGTTTAGGGTATATTATCTTGTCAAAGATATTATCATTGACTGACCATTTAGCGTCATTCGGTAGTACTACCCTAATTTCGTTCAGAAGTCGCCGAACGGTGTAGCACACGTAAGACCTATGAATAGCCCTTATTGGGGGAACGCAAGAGTTAGGGTGGTATAAATGCAGAAAGACTACAGCCTGAGATTGCGCACCATGAAACAAAATTTGATCTGCAAGTATTTTAGAGGATTGTTCTCCAGCCAAATATAAGTAGCGGGTCCGGTTTCCTATTAAATCGAAAGGCTTGTGTTTCCAGGGTACTGTGTATCATACACTGTCGAATGTTCAAAGCAGCGAGGGCGTGCCTCAGCACAATTCTATTGACAACACTGCAGGTGATATATGCGTTGGCTTAAAGTCAATCACGTATACTTTGGGAGGTTCAGTCTTGGCTCAAATGAGTCTATTCAATAGCTGTACAGCGTGCTAAATGGTATGCCTATTACGCTTCGTGAAGTTGTTCTTGCATTACGCGAACATCACTAATCTTGTCTCTAAGAATGCTACTAGCATAAGTTGAAGGGTCAGTTTAGCGATAATAAAGGAAGACTAATGGCAAACCACGACCTTCTTCGTTACTCTTGAATTTACAAGATGTCAATAAAAACGAGTATCGATGGACCTAGACCAAAACAATGAGAGCACTCAATCCGAACTCTCGGAAAATGCAACCAAGACCTTTGTATCTATTGATGACTCACACAAAATAGCCAAGGGCGGTGGAACAATGACTGTTTTGCGAGGTGACAAAATCCTTCGATTGAGAGACCCAGTATTACTAAGGGATGCTGCTCACAAAAATTTACGTTGATGACAAACACAGACTGCAGCACAGAGACATGAGACAATATGCAGACGAACGAATCATATCATTTCTGGGTAGAAGCAAGTGGGACCCTGCGCGGGACAGCACTGATCCAACGAAATTGAACGGGAATTGAAAAAAAAGGGTGAAAGCCCGAGGACTATAGGGGTTACGGGACTACCCCTGATACCCCATTTCCACTGAAGTACAGTAGATAGCCCTATTACGGGCCCGAGCTACATTGCGAGGTTCGTAATCGTGTATTCAGGGCATATTGCGAGGTGCATTACCGTGTACATCATGAGGTCTTTCATCGCGTGCCTCACCACGTCTGCGAAAGTATTGAGTAGCGGTCCGGAAAACCTCAACACAATACACATGTGTAGTGACAGTGATGCCCATGTCATACCGAGGACTACATTAGGTATTTTGCATGCAACAAAATATGATATATAAATAAAAGTACAACGGGCGTGTTTCCAGCCCCCGTCTGCACGCTACCATCCATGAGCGGGTGTTAATAAAGCTTGCTTACTCAGAGGCTCGTACACTACAAGTGTAATGTATGTAGTACCGCTACAGCAGACAAGGGGAGAATCGTCAATGGTCTCGATTTATGGTCAGCATCAATCATATTGGAGGGTTAAGAGCCGCCATTTGCGCGATACAGCCAACCATCTGGAATCACCAGCCAAAATATAATTGTTTATTTATTGATGCGCGACAAAATTGCTCTGTATCTTTATAAGCCTATTATCGATCGATAGCTTTGGTTAAAAAACAGTTCTATTGTTGGAACCCACTGTAAAAGCAGTATAGGATAAAGTTTTGTCATTGAACATAAAAGCCTGGCTTATCCATTAATTGCATTAAGTCGTCTGAGATGTCCACTCCTAATCAGCACTATGTGACATGATTGAGTAGGAGAATAATAACAGATATATTCAACACGATTACGTGCAATGATTAGTTTGGCCCATATTTTGGGCGTAATTTAGGGGATTCTATTTTTACGTTGCATTACTAATTAAAAGCAAATACCGTGCTAGTTAGCCTTTGGAACGACGGCTTGCTGGGAATAACATAGCTGCGCTAAACTGAATGAACAACATTGAAATGAACCAATCATTGGGCGGTAATTGACAAACACCATTTGTTTGAATGGATAAAAATAAGTTCGCAACAAAAGGGTCACAAATATATTACGTATGCGCAGCAAATAGTACAGACCAAATTTGTACACGAACATAAAACTGTCAATACAGACCCGGCGACTTTCTTGCAATCAATCAGATACATGGCCATGATCACTATGAAACTCATCGTGCCTTTATTATCACCATGAATTATATATAAGCATGGCGACAAGCAAGCCAATGTAGCTGCACGCTTTAACCTATACATGGTCATAGCAAAACAGCAGTTTTGAGCTTAGCTCTAACCCAGTTCGCCATTCTCCAACCTTGCGTTTTGTCGCTTGACATCTGGCTTAAATTCATCCCAAATAATCTGGCTATCATATGAAAAACTGCGATTGGTTGTGAACTAACGGATAGTCGATGCGTTCCGTTCTTAGACCATACAACTGCTAATGCTTACTGGTTATATTAGAGGAGATCAAGGGGTTCACGTTTTGTTCTCTATATTAGTTACAAACGGGCAAGCGCAAACAATTGTGATTACTGATTATATTCTTTCTTATTTTGCAAATTGTTGTGAAACAAATCGCGTCGGCTGGTTTAGATAAAACTAAGGTGCGTTTGTTACACAGCCAGATGTTTTTATCGCTTGATGAGGTCTTCTATCGCGTGCCTCACCACGTCTGCGAAAGTATTGAGTAGCGGTCCGGAAAACCTCAACACAATACACATGTGTAGTGACAGTGATGCCCATGTCATACCGAGGACTATATTAGGTATTTTGCATGCAACAAAATATGATATATAAATAAAAGTACAACGGGCGTGTTTCCGGCCCCCGTCTGCACGCTACAATCCGTGAGCGGGTGTTAATAAAGCTTGCTTACTCAGAGGCTCGTACACTACAAGTGTAATGTATGTAGTACCGCTACAGCAGACAAGGGGAGAATCGTCAATGGTCTCGATTTATGGTCAGCATCAATCATATTGGAGAGTTAAGAGCCGCCATTTGCGCGATACAGCCAACCACCTGGAATCACCAGTCAAAATATAATTGTTTATTTATTGATGCGCGACAAAATTGCTCTGTATCTTTTTAAGCCTATTATCAATCGATTAGCTTTGGTAAAAAAACAGTTCTATTGTTGGAACCCACTGTAAAAGCAGTATAGGATAAAGTTTTGTCATTGAACATAAAAGCCTGGCTTATCCATTAATTGCATTAAGTCGTCTGAGATGTCCACTCCTAATCAGCACTATGTGACATGATTGAGTAGGAGAATAATAACAGATATATTCAACACGATTACGTGCAATGATTAGTTTGGCCCATATTTTTGGGCGTAATTTAGGGGATTCTATTTTTACGTTGCATTACTAATTAAAAGCAAATACCGTGCTAGTTAGCCTTTGGAACGACGGCTTGCTGGGAATAACATAGCTGCGCTAAAACTGAATGAACAACATTGAAATGAACCAATCATTGGGCGGTAATTGACAAACACCATTTGTTTGAATGGATAAAAATAAGTTCGCAACAAAAGGGTCACAAATATATTACGTATGCGCAGCAAATAGTACAGACCAAATTTGTACACGAACATAAAACTGTCAATACAGACCCGGCGACTTTCTTGCAATCAATCAGATACATGGCCATGATCACTATGAAACTCATCGTGCCTTTATTATCACCATGAATTATATATAAGCATGGCGACAAGCAAGCCAATGTAGCTGCACGCTTTAACCTATACATGGTCATAGCAAAACAGCAGTTTTGAGCTTAGCTCTAACCCAGTTCGCCATTCTCCAACCTTGCGTTTTGTCGCTTGACATCTGGCTTAAATTCATCCCAAATAATCTGGCTATCATATGAAAACTGCGATTGGTTGTGAACTAACGGATAGTCGATGCGTTCCGTTCTTAGACCATACAACTGCTAATGCTTACTGGTTATATTAGAGGAGATCAAGGGGTTCACGTTTTGTTCTCTATATTAGTTACAAACGGGCAAGCGCAAACAATTGTGATTACTGATTATATACTTTCTTATTTTGCAAATTGTTGTGAAACAAATCGCGTCGGCTGGTTTAGATAAAACTAAGGTGCGTTTGTTACACAGCCAGATGTTTTTATCGCTTGATGACATTTGCACACTTATATCCGAGTTATCGATAAGGTGCTGTTAAGTGAGTAGCAAGTTTCACACAATTCAAGTTTTGTCCAATATATACGAAAGCAATCTACTAGGATGAGACTGAAGTGTAATATTTACATAATGATATGGGGCAATGCACTTAGTACTAAGAATGTCATAACATACTGTTGCTTACAAATTAAAACAGCATATGTTTACGACTAATATAATCGGTATTCATTGGTACCGATATTGTGCGATAAATCAATGACCAATTTATCAATGACAACAAAAGTGGAACTAAAGAGGCGTGGTCCAAGGATTACACTCATGGCTAAGATAAAGTCGACGCATATTATTAATACTCACGGAGCACTACACTGCTTAACAAGTGGAATTGTGGCTCTCGGCATCCTCATTTATTTGCTTATACGACCTTGATATTGGCATAGCAGAAGCTTGTTCGCATAATATCTACGAGTATTGGTCAGATCACACCTGTGGGCTGGTCGCTAACAGTCGTTTTGCATCTATGATCTAAAAGATCCTTTCAAGAAAACCATCCTCCGGAAAACCGCTTGTGAGGTCTGCATCTATGAAAATAGGAAGTGATGTTCAAACAACTGACATCTGCCAAGCTTAACACAGCGCCTGTAATGATTGCACAGCATTATGGATTTTACTGATGATGTACTATGGCTGTATTGATGAAAGAAAGTTTTATATGCTGACGTTCGTCAATTCACGAGGCTATAAGATCACGTAGCGCCTTATCATGTGTGATTGTCCCTCTTGTTTGTTGATACTATGTTTGCTTTGCTATTCGCGTTTTGTATAGTTCTAAGCAAAAGTGGTCGTCTCACGATGATTACTCCTGTCAAGACGTCAATCTTCACCTGACGGACCATGGACGATGTTCATTTTCACCTGTTTACCTCGTCTAACATTTGGCGAGTAATTTGCGGATATCACAGAGACGTTTCTTTCAGGATATAGTCAGGTTGATGATGGCAAGGAACAGCGGATTGCATGAGCCTAGGTATTATCATGATTTTCATATTGTTTGTCTAGCACCAGCTGCATTTACATTATTTTCAGCTTTGTACCGCCTTTAGCACATGGGTAGTAGTACAATTATCTGAATTGAATTAATTGCAGTTGCCATACACGTTTTAGTTCAGCGCTTTTACGGTTAATTGCACTTTGTGTTCTTAAAGAATTAAGATAAGCGTAATATATACTTGTTGGCTAATATTTGATAAAAGCCATATATGAGGCAATCATCTAATGGATTAACTCTGTATGGCAACATTATAATGTGTTTAAATGAAACAACCTGCTACACTATGCCACTTCAATTAATACAAAGCTTCCTAGTAACGATGTGAGGGTTAACCTAACATATATGGCTCGTTATAATGCATTATAATCACAAACAAATGTAGACTTTTATGCAATATATATGCATAATCTTGCATATACATCATAAATATTCCTGAATACAATCTTCCCAACGCTGACGACACAGAATAAACACCTCACCGATCCCCATACAACGATACAGCGCCACAGTTGGTGTCGGTGTTGGTACAGGTGTCGAGGTTCTGCCTATACCTGTCAGTGCAAATACCATGGTCAATATCGCTATCCCTATCGCGGTAAGGATGGCCCAATCAACATTTCTGGCAATGATGTCATGTGTATTGATGACAGCTATGTGTACCACTGTTAAGGCTGCCAATGGAAGACAGCTTAGTATAGAGCTGACAAGCAAGTGCGCCCTGCTGCTCGAGCTGAGGACGAGTGACGATGACCAACTCCATGGCAGCTAACCACTCATAAGTACCTGAGAGTTCATGGTTCTTCGTACCAATTGTGTCTGATAAAAACATTCCAACACCCTTATACTCACGATTCATGCTTCTTCTTAGAAATTCATCGAACAAAAAATAAAGAAACTTGTATTCTTGCAAGGGCATGGTTTTTAAAAATGTAATATTAGCCGAAAAATACTCAACAAACACTCGTGAAGACGTTCTGATTTTTCATGTAAATTCTAGCAGGTATTAAGAGTTTCATCAATGAAGAAAAAACATGAGTTGACATCATTAAAGAACAATAGGAAAGCTGCGTTATCAAATATATATGAATTTAGCCGCGCAGTAATATGCAACGGTGGAATTGTGTATAGCTCGAGTGACGTCACAAAATAGGATTACAGCATGCATGGTTCTAAATTTGTTTGATATAGGGTTATTTTACTTCAATGCTGGAATTATGTCCCAAAATCACATCCGAGCACGTTTCACCATTCTTTATCTACAACGAGAACGAGATATTCACAAATTATGCATCGCAACATCGGCGATATCATCAGCTCGTCTCCTGCATGTTTGTTATCATCTGCTTCCCGAAATCAGTAAGCGGCTCGCGACCTATGATTCGTTGCAGTAGCTCACTTCGATTTCTTGTCGATTCAGATCCAGCACGAAATGTCAAACTAATTAGAGTAAAGACATTTAACACTATACATATTGAATCATAAACTAGGTGGGCAAATAACATGCCATGAATCTAGAAAGATTTTTGAAATGTCATCTTCTATTAACACAGTGCCCGGATCGTAAGTCAATAGATGGGCAACTAGATTCCAATAAGACATTGTTGTTAGACTGAGGTGAAACTTCATGTATATATTCAAATATATATATATATATATATATATATATATATATATATATATATATATATATATATATATATATATATATTTATGTATATATATATATATATATATATATATATATATATATATATATCATATATATTGCTATGTGATATATATATATATATTCATATATATATATATATATAAATGTATATCTATCTAAATATATATATCAAATACTCGCGTTGCTACACTGATGTGGAGTATTATGTATTTATTTATATATATATGTATATATATATATATTTGTATATACATATATATATATATATATATATGTATATATATATATTATATATGTGTGTATATACATTTATATATATATATGTGTATATGCATGTATATATTTTCATATATTAAACATACGTATATATATATATATATGTATATATATATATGTATATATACATATATATACATATATATGTAAACACATGTATATATTATGCAAACATATATATATATATATATATATATTATATATATATATGTGAACACATGTATATATATCATATATATATAGATATATATATTCATATATATGCATATACTTATATATATATATATGTATATAACATATACATATCTATATATATATATGTATATATATATATGCATATATATATATATATATATATATATATGTATATATATATATATATATATATATATATGTATATATATATATATATATATATATATATATATATATATATATATATATAGTATATATATATATATATATATATATATATATATATATATATATGTATATATATATATATATATATATATATATAGTCTATTAAATATATATATATATATATATATATATATATATCTATATATATATATATATATATATATATATATATATCTATATATATATATATATTTATATTTTCAAAGCGAAAACAAAACAGTACGTTCCATGCATTAGAAGGCTAGGTATTGAAATGGTGAGTCAGGCTTCCGTCTTCACTCTATGCTATTTCATCAGGTTTCTGTCGTCGCGAGTCCCTCACAGAAGATTGCAACAGGTAAGTTCGATACAATCGACTGATTTTGGATTTAAATGCTCATGTTAACCTAATACCTTATTGACTTTGAGTCGGTTACATATGAATTCAGTTTGATCTGAATGAATCCATTGCAATCGTTAATTGCTTAACGCTATACAGTAAAAAGTATATTCTTTGAACACTGATTTCTTTTGTAACATGCGACAGCATTAAGTATCCGACGTTGCATTATAGTAATAGGTTAAGAAATTATTCGCATAGGCGGAATACCGACCCATCAATAGCACTTTGTATCCACTCTTGTGAGCCACGTGTTAATGATTTAACCATTGCACAATCCTAATATTCGGTCTGCATCAGGTTCCCGCAATCAATTGTTCCGAATACTAGGTAACATCATCTTGATCGCAAGGGGTCGTTCATCATCGGGAAAGTGAAATAATACTAAACTGGTTATGAACAAATGCGTGATATAAATCAGATATACTTTGATATATCAAAATTGCGGGTTAGCAGGCCAAATCAAACGCCTGGATTTTGCGAGTCACAATTCAGAGGGAATACCCATTTAAGGCTTTGTCGACAATCAAAAGATTACGTATTCAAATAACGCCTGGTATGTGACCCTGTTTTAAAGCTTCCTTCTACATTACTTTGCTCCCCTCCCCCATCGTCCCTCAAAGTTGCCATGATGTTGCCTCGTAGTTATCTATTACACAAACTATGATTCATGCCACCCATGACACGAACCACACTTGATAAAACGTCGATATTCGCATAAATATGTGTATATGTTTGTATATATACATATATATATATATATAAACATAAATATATATATATATATATATATATATATACATATAGATATATATTCAGATATATATACATATATATACATATATGTTATATATATATAGTATATATATATATTTATTTATCTATTTATATATATGTTTATATATATATAAATATATATTGATATATATATATATTGATATATATTGATATATATATATATATTTATATATATAATATGAATATATATATGCATGTATATATATTTATGTATATATTTATATATATATTATATATATATATATATAAATATATATATATATATCTATATCTCTATATATATATATATATATATATATATATATATATATATATATATATGCGTGTGTGTGTGTGTGTGTGTCAATTAAAGTGTCAAAATTGTCTGTTAGAAATCCCATTCTGTTAAATAGAACGCCGAGTGGAAGTGATTGAGCGTGATTGACAAATACATGATGCCATAAACAAGTAATTTATTTTAGCAGTAGCTTCAGGTAGCGCCTATACTTAACTTAAACCATGGCGAAGTGCCATATATGTCAATGTAAGGTCAACAGCCTATTATTTGGACCGATCGATCGGAAGTAAAACATGTTTGATTTGCATAAATGGATTTGTTTCGTTACCTTTTTAGAGTGAGCAATAACCAAACAAGACCCTTGGCGATTTCGAACACGCCGAAGTTAATTTGTATCGCGTAATGAAACTGCGCTTGCTAAGGGTTAATACCTTTCCCCTGTAATTGTCCGCGTAAAGCGAAATAGCAGCAAAATTGGTATAAAACAAATAACCATGCTCCGTCATTAACACTGCATTAACCTACTCGACCACTTAGGCATTTTAGGAAGCATATACATACATATTGTCTAATGTTATCGCAATATCATCAAAGCAAAGTTCGAGTAATTATCATGATTACTTGCGTGATACGCATCACGGAACACTATTACATTGAAGCCAAAACATTTGATAAAGAGGGTCGTCCGCAATATAACTATGAATAGGTTTCCTGTTTCAAAGCACTCTGTACCTTAGCTTGATACACTGTGCTTCAATTTGTGTTAAGACACCGAATGGTATTATACCTATTGTCAGTGTTGTCAGAAAATGGTTTCAGAACTTCATTGGCTGTTTCTGTTTCAGGACGTAAACATAGCGCTATAATTACGGAAGACTGAAAACGTGCTATGTAAATGTGTTTGCAAACGTAATTGATTGAGTTCAACTTTAACGCGATTGCCGCCATGAGGCATGTGTCTAGGCAATCACTACGTCAGATCAATGGCATAACCACATTTTCGAAGCTATTTTATTAAAACCACAAGCACGTGGCCCTTATGCAATTTTCATCGCACTGTGGCACAACAGGTGGTTTTTTTTCAGAAAGTATTACCATATGCCAATTATTCTGACAAGCGTGCTGTCCTTTCACCACCGATGGAAATTGAAGAAACTTTGCACGCGGGTTAATGTCGTCAAAAGCAATATGAAATATCAATCTAGTGTTCTACGTTATGAATTATTAAAACCATACATGAACTTGTTCTTGAAGGTTCAGTCTAGTGCAGAAATATTAGATATTTAGATGTTTTTGATAATTAGATTGTGGTCATATAACTGATAGCATCCTGAACATCATATTATCTGAACGCATCTGTTAAGTCAATCAAATGTTCCGCTGAACCCTTTTGCGTTTTTTCGTATCCAAATTCTTGACATCGTTTTTCTTAAAAAAAACAACAAGCATACACCATCATCATGTAGTCATTGGCGGCCTCTTATCCTGTACAATTCATTGTACGCTAACAGTCTCTCTGGCGACATTAAGTAAAAGCATTACACAGGTGCAAATATTTTAATTGAGCAAATAAGGAGCACTATAACTAGGCTTGTCAAAATACTCACCACTATGGATTACGGCCGCGGCCAATTTTTATGCAATGTGTTTCATCTTATCAGGATTAAAGCTATGAGCGTCAGGTAAGTCTGTAGTGCTTAATGATTGTTAACCAGAATAACACCTGTTCCAGGGCAATTATTTATTTATTGATGCAAAAAAGTATTGATGTGTTCATGTAGGCCATTTTCTTATTCATGACATCACGCAAACGTGGCTGACAAAATTAACCCAAATGCAGTACAGAGCGACAAAAATCGCTTTCGCTTTGCGTAGATAAACGGAACTTAAATGAAATATCTAACGAAAACTCGCTGACAAAATAAAAGCATAGTATATTGTGCATTTGGAGGCTCACTTTTGCTTAGTGAGACATGGTTGGGTTGTATTGCAGAATTAACGGCATATTAGTAATTACATATTTCTCTGGTACGTGGTGGAACATTATGTGGTTATGTATTTTTTTGCGTTTAGAAAACGAGCGTTTCGCAGCAGTCAGGTAGTCTTCGATCACAATTATTATGGTCAATGCCGCTTCAGCGGTTGGAATAATTCTTAGGATAGACGGTTACACCACTACTGAATACGCTTGTAAAAGATAACCGCTCTTTGATTTATAATGGTGGTATTTAATCTGCAACGTTGCAAAAACTGGACCATGTAAAGAGAGATATGGTAGTAGGGGGTTCCAAATTAACTGAGGGAAAAGGCCTTAGGCAAGGGTACTATGATCACAATACACTAACAAAACTGGCCTTTATATTTGAGAATCATATCGTGTAGATGAATTTGACTAGTGAGACTAGGGCATGACCTAGACATACAAAAAAATAAGGCATAACATACCAAAGGTGATCCTGATGAAGTTTATGAATGTCTCAAGAATATTTAACGAAAACGCTTTGGCAAGCAAGTCACATGTCATACGAAAAAGCAGATAATCATTAAAATTACTTAGAGAAAGTATGCTCCTTACTTGCGGATAATGTTGTCGTTAACAACAAAGCAGAGGTACAAAACTCGAATGAATGTAGCCATAGATCATTCAAACTAGATTACCAGATTGGCTGATCGAAACGTTGGCTGCAAGAGAAAATGGCCAAATAAAGTGTATTTGCTGGGTGCTTGGAATTTTTTGCGTTTATAATCAGTAAGACACATCGTATTTCTCTTTTTTAGAATTATTTCACGCATTACCATCAATGGGTATTTAAGCCATATGAGATTGCAGCTATGTGTTAACGACGAGCAATAACATCCGATTGGCAACGTGATGATAGATCACAATGATTGATCATTTGTGTGCCATTGATAATCTTTGTCCATGTAGTTTTGTTGATCGTTAGCGTATAGCTGCAGCTGACATGAGCCAATGGAGATAACATGTGCCCAATATGTGATTGAACTCTCTATTATTAATAGAAATTACTATTCTTCTTTTACTATTCTGTATCCATGAAATAATCAGAGGGACATTTCCAGCTTAGAAGGGCTGCTCATTGAGCCTATCATACGTGGTGGATGGCCCATAATAAAGTTCAACGACAGGAAATATGTAAACGTTGTTAAAAAATGGCAGTATTTGTCTCCCCAACCGATCTAATTCAGAGACGTATATGATTGATGTTACGTGGCTTGCCTTTGATCTCGCTGGTAAATGATTAATGGAACGCATTAATGACTAATGTTATCCAACATTTACCGCCATAAACTATTCCATATTGCGTATCTTGATAACATGATATGCCCGACAGGAGCCGTATATGATCTCTGTTTTACATTAACGATACTTCGCTCTAAAATCCGATCCGAAAATGTCTGTTTTTTGACTATCTGCGAACCATTCCTCTGACAGACTGCTATTTATGGGCTGATTGTGTCAAAGGAAGCCATTTAGGTTTCCTGCAACATTTGTAAACGACCATTGATTATGTGCTACTTAACAATCTATAATGCATATGAACCTGAAGACTGTAAATGTCATATGTTTGAGCACATGTCACATGTTTGCAATATATCTTTTTTGTTTCCACTCTTATACAGCGACATAAGCTGTTTATTCATACCTATCTGTTACAAATGGGTATTACTATATTTTATTTTACATGTGCTATGTTAGATACCCGTTTAACAGCCACGTGTACGTACGACACGAATAACTGTAGGTTATTCATCATGTTATCAGCTATGTTTTCACTCATTTGCTTTCTTTTATAATTTGTATTATAAGGTTCGGCTTATGCAGCTTATACAGTATTTTTCGAAAATGTCAGTTATTTTACCACGCGAAGTGCTGCAATCTGCATCGATATGACGACCCATGTGGATTATTTGTGTTACCACATTGGCTATTGCCACACACGTTATAATATCGTCGCCTAGAGACGATCGGTAAGGTAAAGAAACATCTTATTGCTGCACAATCAGATGCTTGGTGCAATATTGTTTGCCTCTATACATATCCTTGATCTTATCTGATAAACTATAGCAATCGGAGTTTCAATCGAACGCACGGTTGGTTGATTTAGCACCAATCAAGATGAAGGTTTACGTACAAGTGTCAAAATAGTTATAGTTTTTGCCTTTAAGCTAGTCTTTAGCTTACTAGCGTCTACGCCGTCCACATAATTCATTTCTTTAATGGAATTGTTTCCACACCACATGCTCTTTTCCTGTGCTTTGAGCTTACCGGAACTTAGGCATTAATAACCATTACTGAGGCCCATTGACAAAGTGTGCGTGATAAATGTAACATGTTGGGTAAATCTAGAAGCCTAAATACCATAATCGAGTAAAACATTGCAGCAATCGATCTAGCCCTCACTCCGGTTAGCACTGCAGCCTCCGATAGTATCGTGCATAAAAACTAATTTACTAATGATATGACACTGTGACTATTACATATTGCATGGTAAGTGACAAAATGATTCAAGAACGTAAAAAAATGATAATATGGTACGAGTAATTTTGTTATGCACTAGGCATCGTCAAGAAACAGACGTCGTCAGTTAGTTTATTACGGGTATAACCTTAATCGGTACGTCATTCGAAATTGTATCTAATACGGTACACAGAGTGTACATGGCTAGCTTTGGGACAAAGTCTGTCTCGGTCTACAAAAGCGATTTCTGTTGAGGTGGATGGGTGATGAATTCGTGTAGCCATAGTCACTAGAGGTCACAGTGTCTACTGCCGTTCTACCGTTTGTAGGACAGAGAACGATGCATTTAGAAACATGGCATGTGGCTGAACTTCTAATCGTTGAAAAACAACAGCTGTTTAATAGGTTCTTGTAATATATAACAAGGACGCTAGTTCTCATTGCTTGGTTTCCGAAAAATGAATGAACGACACAGGATGCTTTAGCGCCATGAAAATAACGTATGAACTGGTGTGCTCATGCGTATGCCTCACTCGTCATTCACTTTTCACATATGTCCTTTTCATCGAATCGTCATTGTTAAGTGTGGCGTTACAACTCACTCTCTCAAACAAATATGGTCTAGCGGCATGCGCCCAACCATTCTTGTAATACTATGTTCCGTACGTGTATATATTATTGTATATATAACAGTAACATTATTTAACTGTTGTGGCCATCAACCCATTTTATAGGTAGGTTTTGCCACCATTCGGTCGGCAATGAGGATGTCAAGGCAAACAGTGACCAGGCAACAACAGAAATACGGGATTATTTTGCACGTCTGGTTAAGGTGTTCTTTTATGCTATTACGTAAGATTTCCAAGCTGTATAATTCAAATCTGGGGAAAAATATTTTGAGTTTATCAGGAGGGGTTGGTGTCAGGTTATCTATCAATGGATAAGCGTGACTTCACAAATGATATTAGATTTTACTTCGCTTCTATATATAAAGACGCTTTAGAAATGTGAAATCAGATCGTGTCACGCAAAACCTTGTCTTACTCCGTGTCGCCTTTTTTGTGTAGTTTTGGCAATTTGTCACGCCCATCAAATCTAAAAGCCCAACACACTATCCATGTTCATAGGCATTTTCCCCTACGATCACATACTTAAATATTGATAAATACAACATAAATGTGCACAAAGCTTTGAACGTTAGGGGGTGAAGTATACGTTTTCTTTCTTTTGTTTCAGTTTTGTCAAGCTACGCTTGCATTGGCGCCCCCCCCCCCCCCCCGTGTTACTTTGTTTATTGTTTATCCACAGCGTGCTTATTTGCTACTCAGTAAGAATTACGGAATCAAAGCCATCAATATTAATCGCTTATTCCATTCAGGTACTGTGCAACATGACGCTTAAACTCGATGTATCATAATTGCGTCAGTCGCTTAAGCACTTCCACTGCGATTATCCTGATCAAAGTGAACGCTTTTTATGACACCCGGCGAAAAATACCGGTCCGCTTGACAAGGTGATATGCTTAACCATTTAAATGGCCTGTTGGAGCAACTTGTGAGTTGAATGTCGGTGTGCATTAACTCTAGTATGTCAGCTATTCACGCAGAGAGAAGTTGACAAGAGGCTCCGCCAATGTGCTCTTAGTCTGATTGAGTTGCCCCCATGAGCGTCAAAGTAATGATTATACAGTGATGTGGAATGAAGGCTTTATAATTATTAATGACCAGGATATTTTTTTTTATCGATTTGATGGATACACATATATGTTTTGCGCCTTAATGGCATTAGTGCGCACGGTTCTTGTCACAATATCCCGATATTGCCATCCTTAGAAATCATCAAAAATACCCATAATAGCCAATCGATGACACAAAACGTGAAACTAATTGACAAACACGAGGTGTTGCTGCGTTTAACAATGCATATGTACATATCGGCAGCGCTGATTAATTGTTTCCTGAACACTTGCGTCAGTCAAAATATCTTACCAA
>CM067351.1:24880186-24934282 GCA_034190875.2 Urechis unicinctus | reverse complement strand
TTATTGCGCACAGTACCTATGGTTTGAAGCAGCTAAATTCATTGACTTATCAGCACATTTGTTATGTGTGCAAAGGCATGCACCGTTAGACGTACAATCAGTCGAATGGGAAATGTTCAAACTCTGCACGCGATTTTGCCACAAAAGAAATTCTGACAACTTTTATGGTAATCAAAACATCTAAGCAGGTCAACCATTTGAAATTGAACGGCAAGCTATGTAAATAAGTTAGATAATTTATATGGGTAGGGTACTCCACGAATGACGTTATCATAATTCGAATTTTTTCTTCATCGTACCAACGACTGAAATGAAAACACTACAAATGCTTTTTAAATTGTCTATGAATAACCTTGGCAACGCTCGAGAAATAATATAGCCTATATATCGTCTTAATATATTAAAGACCGATTGCTATCTTTGGCTCAATGCATTCCATACTGGTTGGCACCGTAGCTGCTTTTCACACTGCATCTTTTGGTCTGAATTTTACATGTACTGGTTATGGTTAACTTACATAGTATTGCTGGAACGCTTCATGCAATATTGTGCTTAACCGAATGCGGAATAATTGCGGGAATCATGAGTGCAACGTGGTAAAAATATGTACTACATCAACGATAGAACGGTTTTCGGTTAGCAATGAATTAATCATGTCAGTCACATAGCGTGCCAATTGATATTGACTCTTAAAGTAGCTTCCATAGTGTATCGGTTTACACCGTCTTTCTTCCCCCCTGCCATGCGTCGCCAGACATTGTTTGCTGACGACGCAAATCCAAACCCCTGGTAATGCAATACCAGCAATACCATGCATATACTGAACTCTAAAATGGTTACTAAAATCGCCGCTGTATATTTCACTTGACCATAGAAAACGTTACCTCTCTCGGTCTTTATTATCTTGAAACTATAGCTAATGCTGATACAATTTGTGTTTACAGAATGTCTGCCAATTTACAATGCCTATTTTCCCCGTACTTACCTGATAGGCAAGCAAGCAATGGTAATTAGGTATCCTATGTTGTCTCTATGGGTCGCTGAGAGCCATAAATAACCTTTTTACCAGTGTCGTATACTGATGCAAACATCGCTTAATAGAGTCGTTGTTGGGTCGGCAGAAATAATCGACGTATCAGCACGTGATTTTGTCTATGTACTGCTGAATTGCACGCTTGATTATGTACATACTTTGAGTCATCTGTCTAGATTCGATTTGTTTAATCGAAAAACGCAGGTGCCATTTTGGAGCTGTCTTTGTTTCCATGTCTGATAAGTATGCATAAATATGCATTACAGAGTTGATATTATTTTGTTGCACTCTCTGAACCTAGTTTATAGGGATTGGCGTTTGTGCTTTTTCATATAACGATGAGGACGGTCCAAGATTCTGAGCAAACTACGTACACTGTGGTGTTAAGGAAGGTTTAACATGAGGGACTTACCAACACACGAACGCATACAGAGTTTTGTCGCTGTTGACTGTCAATTTATATAATGACGAAGTTTAACATGAGGGACTTACCAACACACGATCGTTGTTGACCGTCAATTTATATAATGACATTGTTGTTGGCATGAACAATATTCTGGAAGAGCCTCATCGGTAAAGGGACGGTGCGTTCAAATGGCCCGTGGCAATTGCTGTATTTGGAGCTGCAATGATAAATCCTTTTCACAGAGACTGCTAACTTAACAGACATTCAGACATCTTTATGGTATGGGTAGATGCCTATATTATCATTTGCACCGCAACTATAAATTTAACGGCAAACACTCATGCTGATGGAATATCGCGATTCAGTCAATTAAAATAGAGCAGCATGCGTTACACCATTGTCTATAATAATGCTCCCGCATGATCTTCCAAATCAACACCATTCTTGCGTGTATCACTGAAGCCAGGCATTCTATATAGGCATTATACTGTAGTCTTGATAAGTGTGTTGAATTTATTGATAGTTCAGGCTAAATGTAAAATACCTCGTTGAACAATCGACTGAGCGAATTTTATCATTGAGGAATCGTAGAGGCTGTTGGAGGGATGCTTTTTTCATCAATTCAATAATTTGTCACTTTAAAGTATCCATTATCATGCATCGTGGAAGATATAACATGATTGATTGCATGAATCCTTTGCTCTGTGCTGTCTCTGATATTTGTTCATATTTATTCGTGACTATCAAAATGTCAGATCCAGTGAACATGGCAAGTATCGTTACTCATTGACGTATCGCAAGATGGGTATTTCTTGAATAAAGCAATGTAAGACGTAGCGCCTTGCATGTTACGTACATAGACCAATTAGATATGTGAGCTTAGTCATCCTTTTTTAAGAAGGCCGACTTTGCTTAATTTAGCCATATCGAAATCACCGGCAATGCAATAGCTGATGCTAAATGTATCACCCACTCATATTCTTTTTTTTTAGATGCCCTTCGTAGTTGCGTTTGTGGGATCTACAATAGCCATACATAACAGTTCATTGGCAAATCCACTTGGGGCAAAAGTGTTCGGTGCGAGCATGAAATTGTGTGTTTACGTCGGCCAACCTAAACGCCCTAGTAATGATACAGATGCCCCTTAGAGAACAATATGCTTGCCTACAGTTACGTAACTTCCATCTCAGTAGACAAGTGAAAGTGTGCGCTGTACATCCACGACCTATTAATGTTGCCGAATTTTTAAAAATACTAAAACTCGGAGTGTAAGCACCAAACAGTGATTGAGCTTAGCGATCAATCTTCATCTTTGAATTATTGGGACATTTCAAACAAAAACTTTAAAGCGAATAGTGATCGCAAAAGTGGTTGTTGTAAAGCACCAATGAATGTCGAAGAATGGTTTTACATATATGTTTAAATTATAAATTCTTTCAAACTTTGTCCAATGAAGCATCGAACATTTTCGACAGAGAAGGAGACGGGTAAGCCACCAGCTGAAATTTATGCCTGATTAACAGCATCGTCAATGATGATTATAGAATTTTGTCATTCAACCAGTCGACTTATGACTGTTCTGCGAATTACTGTGTACCGTACTCTATTCATGACTGTCACATCCGTAACAACGGAGTCAGTATTATGTCGCATCTGTGTTTGGTAGGTTATTTGGTGAGAACATTATGCAGCCGATATTTCTTACGAGCTAGAATAATTATGAATTTAAATGGAATGTTGACAATTCGTGGTAAAACCTCGACATAAATGTTACTAGCCTGCCTCGAGATATGAGGCCCACCTTTGTAGTGCAATAAACGTTCACTACAACAGTATTATGTCTGGTTTCAAAATATTTTCTTTTGACGTCATTTGTTCACTGGTTGGCAAGGCTGTGCATAAGTGCTTGATCTAACACTTTATGTATTCCGCAATCATGAAACTTCAATTGCTTTGTCCGGGCAACCAAATCCTTATCACAGATATAACATCTGCTTTAAAAAAAAATAACAAGCTACCAGTGTAGGTTACACAAGCTCTATATAGATATGTATATATATAAATATTTATATATATATATATATATATACATTAACACACCTTCATAATATGTATATATATAAATATTTATATATATATATATATATATATATATAGATATATATATAAAAGTCATATCTACCTATCTCTCTCTCTCTATATATATATACATAAATATATAATTATATATATTTATAAATATATGTATATGTATTGATATATATGTTAAAATGTAGGTATATATATATATTTATATATTAATAAATATATATATAATCATATTTAAATAATTATATATATATATACATATATATATATATTGAGATATATATGTTGAAATATATATTAATTAATATTTTTTTATATATAAATAAATATATATATATATCAAAATATACCTATATATATATGTATATATATACAAATACATACATATAAATAAATATATATATATAAATATATTTTATATATATATATACATATATATATATATGTATAAATATGTAAATATACATATTTACATATATATATATATAAATATATGTACATCTATATATATTGATATATATATATTCAAATATATATATTTATTAATATATTTATATATAAATAAATATATATATATAAATATACATATGTATATATGTATATATATATATGCATATATATACATATATATATAAATACAGAATATATATATATATATACATATATATATATAAATAGATACATATATATATATAAATATATTTTCATATATATTTTTTATATATAGACATATATATATATAAATATATATATATGTATATGTATAATATATATATATATATTATCTATATATATATATATATGTATATATATATATATATATTTTATATATATATATATATATGTATATATATATAGACTCGACTCGAGTGGCACTCAGCAATTTGAGGGAGCGCCGTTAAAATTACCGAGGCATTTTTGTTGCAGAGGATTACACTGAATATTATGCCTTATGCGCGGCAGCCTTTAATTTTAAGTTATGCATTATGTTTAGGCATGTGTTCATAGAATCGAATCGACAGAGGCTCATGCTCTTCAGTCACTTGGGGGTTGCTCAAAAGTGTGTGATTCATTGTAAAATTGATTGAAGCTTGTCATGTTATAGTAGTATGCATTTTCCGTTTTGTGGTATGTGTGATGTAGTGCATTGTTGGCCCTATTATTCAAAATAGCTCACGACCTCTCACAATAATGTATGGACAATCAAAGCTTGTCATTTGCGATACAGCATGTGAATAAGAATCTGAAGTACCCAATTATCGAGGTTGCTCACCTTCACAGTGTGGATCATCAGCACACTATACAATGAAATGATAGTATATGTGAACATCCACGCTTATAATTTATAAGAATTATGGTCGGCAAGTTGGGTATAACGATTAGAAGGTCATAGTTATGGATCCGTAACGGAATTTGCGATATTGATCTGCACAACTTGAGCCTTCAAAACGAATATTTGCAGAGCTCACCGTTGTTTTGGGCCTCGTAAATTGTATACAACAAGTCAGCCAGTAAATTCATTCTACCAATAGATTGACTGGCGAGGGCATCGTTTCCGATGCATCAAAACGTCAAATCTGAACTGTTTGCTTCTTAAAAGTCAATTAAGCTGACAAACATAAAAAAATCTTGCTGTGAATATATACTCTAATCATAGCACATAACAACTTGGTTATTTGTCTGTGTTGCTCGCTTAATTGTTTATTTTGACACTGATACATGTATGTATTATGGCAGCATTATATAAATGAACCCAGCAAATGTCAATGGATCCACATTAAAGGTTGATTGATGTTATCGATATATATATATGACATAACAATACCTCTGCATTCCAGATTAGCAAACCATGGCATATTTTATATGATGTGATATATGTTAACGATTGACGGGCTCGAAAAACGATACTGTTGCTACCTTCATCCACAACAGAGATCGGCGGACGTTATTTTATACTATATAATGGTTGCTATTTCGGAAACCGGCGTATAATTAGTTCAATTTGCCGACTTATACACTTAACTTCTCGCTGTTTTAGGATAGAATAAAGCAATTACCAATGCGTAGTCAGGTCAAGAATGCTCAGTAGTTTTCCGATGATGTAATTCAATTAAGTGACTATGTAAGCTCAGTGTTAGCTGACAACTTGCACAATTTTCTGTTACGAATTGCATGGCCGGTCTATGTTAAACCATTTCTTCAGCCTTGCGATGATCTCTGTTTCCAACTGTTAATAAACTTTCACACTTGTACTTGTAGTATCTTATCAGCAGTTGTAGACAAAGCTTTATCTGGTTAGTTATAATTGTCAAACATAAACATGCCAGAAAAAAAAATATATGGAATGTTTAGGTCAAAATATCTCATCTGGAGAAGCTGACTGAACAAAAGCACTCGCAGCATCAATAACTCAAGGTGTCTAATCAGGGAATCAAAAGTGATAACGAATAATTCTGAACCTCAGTGCGCGAATATGTAAATAAATTTTGTATTTGCATATCAGATGCGGCGATTACATTAACAGTACTATTTGATTTATAACGTTGTATATACTTGTCTAGTTGCAATAAGACGCAATAAAATACGCAACAGGTACAGTGCTCATCTCACGTTTGTACATACAGTTTGTTTTAAAATGCCACTAAATATAACTAGTAATATCAATGTGTTGCAAATGAATATTAATGCACAATTATGCAACAAACGGCGCGTAGCAAATGATCTGCAGGCTATAAAATTTTCATTGGGAGCAGTAAAGGCCGGTAACGATATTACAACACACCAATACTTCCTAATAGGTGTGATGCATCACATATACATGCTGATTAAGACTTCCTCCCAAATACCACTAGCATTAATGATCTGTGGCAAGCTCTCATGAACCTAATTGAACAGATTCGAAAATCTAAGAGACTAACTTTATTCTCTCTCGGCAACTGCATATGTGGGCTCAAACTTTGAACAATTTAACTAAACGATGTGCAAAGTATGTCAATTAATATTTTTCAGATTGCCAATGAGCACCAACAGCAACACTGCATGCAAATGTGGCACGGCTACAATCTACATAATACCAATATAACTAATAGTTGCACTATCTTACACCACAATTTTAATACGTTTTGGACCAACAAAAAATTTATCCCCTAAGAACGTTTGGCTTATTGTCAAACTTGCCCGTGTCGTCTCAATTTTACATGTCAGGTGAGTCAGCAGGCAGCTGTAATACTCACATGATTACTTTACTTGCATGATTGACATAAAAGTAAGGATCATGTATGGTGCCAACGAGGGTGTCTTAACAGGGCAATATTGTGTGAGTAAGTGAACATGGTCTGCCCATGTCGTCTCAATTTTACATGTCAGGTGAGTCAGCAGGCAGCTGCAATACTCACATGATTACTTTACTTGCATGACTGACATAAAAGTAAGGATCATATATGGTGCCAACGAGGGCGTCTTAACTGGGCAATATTGTGTGAGTAAGTGAACATGGTCTGATGTAAACGCGGAATGGAAAATGCAAGCGCAAACTCAAGTTTTGACACGCGAATTCGGGTGTATGCAATGATGAGCGGGTCGGCGAAAGCAACCATTGCGATTGTCAACATTTAATTTCTCATTAATTCAAACATATTCATCTATGCCTCCAATGCTATTTTTGCCTCGTGTATGAGTTATAGCGCATTTACAATTCTGTTGGTAGAGAGATGTTATGAATATCAGCAGAGTGAATAATGCATATTTAGCGTGATTTGACGTTTTGTAATAGCGTTTGAGGCATTCTACATAACCAGTATTTCAAATAAAGAAAAAGGTTCTTGAGGTTGAAACTCTCTGTTTAGCTTGACGGACATAATTAATAGTACATTCCAACATCACTTATCCGCTACAGCAGCTATATGCGAAATAAGATAGCGATGTTTGCTGGCCGTTTTTGCAGCTCGGCGGCAAATTATATTAGATACTCAATCCGTCATCGCAAAAAGGACCCGGAAATGTTGTTATTAGATAGCTTAAAAAACCTAGATGATGGGATATGACGCCGGATCAATGCATGTGTGTGAATGAGGTCAAGTGTAATAAGTAGTACTATCTCAAGTAAAATGCATTATGTCGGAACGGTACAGTCTAGGTATACTCATTCATGTTTTCTACAATTGACGACTTTTCTACCTCCTTGCATCCAATTGTGTGACGTCATTTGGCAATTCATTTACCGGATGTCTATTGCTTATGGATTGGTTGTTCATGGTCGCAGAGGACAATATATCAAACTTATATCGGATTGTTCTGTAATAATTAACATTTGCTATCGCGTAAGTGATGTTATTATCCCATTTGACAGTAAATATCGAGCAGCGTTTCGAAGGTAAGGTCACCATATAAATAGACATGGTTCTTTTTGTTACATTATCATATGACTGTACCAACATGATTAAATTACAACAAACGAGTAACAATAGATAAGATCAACATATCCAATCGATAAAAGGCTAAGACGCGGAGCAGATCTACGGATTGGGCACACATACAATAATTGTTCTCATACATAAATAAACAATTGTCATGATGTATAGAATTTTAATGCAGAAAACGTATAATGCAATCTTCGCAATGCAACTGTTAGAAATGAAAAATAAAAAATAGTAGACTGTCTGTTGCAATACTCAGAACACTACATGCGTTATTGTTTTGATGCAAAACTTCTCTCAGTGATATTTAGCTTAACTGTTTGGTTGCATATCTGTTTTTTTTTCCTTCTCTTGTTTGCTGTTTGTTTGAGCTAGACTGCAAACAAATAAGTTTGATTAATAAAGGTAAACTGAATTTTGCGCGTGAAATGTTTGTAAAATTTAATGAAGTATCTGCGGAAGACAGGGCGTCAATATGCGCTTCGTAAGAACTGTGCTAGCGGCGCGATGGCCGTATGTTGACTTCCTTAGTATCTGCGGAAGACTGTCTGTTGCAATACTCTGTACACTAAATGCGTTATTGTTTTTATACAAAACTGTCCATAGTGGTATATGTCGCTTAACTGTTTGGTTGCATATCTGGGTTTTTATTCCTTCTCTTGTTTGCTTTTTCTTGAGTTAGACTGCAAACAAAAAGTTGGATTAATAAAGGTAAACTGAATTGTGTGCGTGAAATGTTTGTAAAATTTAATGACGTATCTGCGGAAGACAGGGCGTCAATATGCGCTTCGTAAGAACTGTGCTAGCAGCGCGATGGCCATATATTGACTACTTTAGCTCACCAAGAGGCCGTGAGCTTTTTATGTTTCAGTGAACAAATTAATTGCAACTCATGTATTTTATATTTATGTTGCTTAATTTGAACAACTTTGTTTAAACTTCGATTTGCAAATACATACTTTATATATAACTGCACTAAATATTCATGGCGTATTTTATCATGCCGAAAATATGTTCTTTGATTTAGCAGGAACACACCGAATCGTCGGTTTTTCCTGTTCGCTGCATATAAATATATGATATTATTAATACAAATTGTCATTTTTTGTGTTCATTTGACCAACCACCGACCAATTCTGAAACCAACTATGACATGACCAAGTTTAAAGTATATGATGACAGACGACGATACACATTGTATCCTTTCTTTCGCATCCACTGAATTTTCTTTTGAGGAACACCTTGTATTATTTTAACCATAAAACGATATGCCAAGCACAATATGTTAAGGCTACTTTCTTAGGGCAATTAATTACTTTTTTATGGTAATAACTCTAATGAAACGACCTGATTAAATTGACACTTCATGCGACTCTACCAAATGCCAACACTACTTTAATAAGTTGATCAGTCCCTCGCAGAACCTGCTAAATACAAACCACAAGATTAACAACAACAGCAGATGATTATAGAATAAATGAAAACAGCACACAGGAGCAAAGAAAGCGGTATATTTTAAGGTTTCATGTGAAACTAATTATTGCATTGAGCTTAATAATATATACTGATTAGTATAACATACATTATGGAAAGTAACAACGGAGACCAAAGGGTGCTGTGTTCTCAGTAGATTATTCACAGACAATCATGAAGTCACGGACAATTCACGGTTGAACGTACGCTGGTCTCAAGTAAATAACAAATCTCAGGCTTTTTTGTTCCGCCAACGAAACGAAATTCGTATGCGCAGCAGCTATCACAAACAGTTTATTTTGCAGACTGAACAGGTGGCGTTGTGCAAGGCATTAATATGGTAGTCACTGAAATCATGTTTGCAAGTCCATAGAGTATTGCTTAGCTGCACCATTACACACCAGTAGCACTAAAGGGAAAGCAATTAAGCAATTTTCATAAATCAAAGATGTAATCATTGGCCGTATTTGGCCACTTACAAAGTAGGTAAACTAATCTCTAGAGACATAACTGCATAAATGAATCCATTATTCTGCACCAGACTCACACTTGACTCTCTAAACGGGTTATTCAGCCATTAAACAAACCTGGATATGAGGTTTTTCCGTATGGTACATACATTGATTGATTACTCAGCTTCACTTCGTCTGCGTTCACTGTGAGGTTAGTGCTGTTGAATCCGCGCACATGTACATAAAACTCGAGTAATATGGGCGAACAGCTTCAGTGTTTGGCTAACTATTTAAAGGAGTGAGTCATCAGAATTTCAGAATTTCTAATATGGGATATATTGTCAACATATTGATGTTATGTTGCGAATCCGGCTATGCCTAACGCAGCGTATTTTTCAATACACAGCGCAAATATTCGGCACATAGATGACTGTGCAATTTCCTGCAGCGTCCAGGGTACATCTTTAAAGAATCAGTGCGTATGCCAGTCTTGCAGGCTGCTAGCGTTTGACGAAACATGTAGTAGTTCAGGGGAGAAATGGATGTGAATCGTTGTTAACTTGCAGGTGGTAGGCTCTTTGATATATTTATTTTACTGTGGCATATAGACCCATGCAAGGTTCTGTGTTGACACCGACGCATCTTAATTCAACAGCGTGTTTTGACAGCTGCTTGAAGGGCGGAAGCCGTTTACTATGATTAAGGTGTGAATATCCAAGGGGCTTTTGATGTGACACGTGAAGGTAGGGGGGCGCCCTCGACTTGAATTCAATTGATTGGTGAATAAGCTAGGCGTACATTAAATAAAGTAAGAGTATAACCCAATATTCAGCCATTTCCGAACTAGACGAATGGGAGACAAAGTGTGACATATAAGATTATATAACTATCCAATAAACGTTCTTGTAATACATGATAACACAGAGCGACTAATAAAGAACGCCTAACCGACAAATAGATAACTCTAAAACATTCAGCAGTAATTTTTCTTAAATCGCTATTTCACTTAAAAAACACATGTTGACAAGCTGCAACATGGTGATGTGACACTTACTCATGTTTGATCAGATAAAACCACATATATAACATGCAGCGAAGCATAAACATACGCTTCAAAGTTATGTTGATGGCGTGATTACGGCGTTAACAAAGACAACAGCACAGTTAATGGCGAAGTGGTAACTGCACAAAAATTGAAATGCTGAATTCGTCCTTGTTAGAAAACCACTTACGTATTAGTGTATTAATAATCGGTGGACTATGTTTCATCTTGATTGAGAAAATTAATGATACTGCACCAGATGCAGACTTATGTGCGTATCAAGCAGTACATTCCCGATGGGACATGTTTTGATTATGCTATCTCTCTTTTTATGATATATAATTGGTATTCAACGCCATGTCGTTTATATATGTCAAAATATATGTTATAGCAGTGACCGGCACACATTCATTGAAGGACAACAATTATGCTAATATCGTTAATGCATCATTTGTGAATCGCTAGTAATGAACCGCCGTTTGCATACACTATAGCAAGTCTGTTAAGGAGATCTTTGGTATTCATCTTTAGTGCAGAGTTAATATATGTAAATTTATCCACTCTCATGAAATATCTCCCATTTCTAGCGGTTCGGCAGCGAAAATCTGAAATTTCAATGAGCTGTTTATCTATCTTCAAACTTATAGCGAACCTTTATCACTGAACTAGAGCGACAGCAGCAGTTGTTTGTGCTATTTAAAGCTGACAAACCAATTATACCGAAACGTTACTACTATACACAAACATCAGGGAGGATGATGCGCGTGAAAATGAAATACGTCAAACATTGCATGTTTCGCTGTAATAATATCATTGACTTATCTATGGTATAAGAAAATATATGTACGATTCTGTTCAGCAAATGTAATTTTTTTTTTAAATTCGAAAAAACATTTAAGCAAGCGCGCAAACAGGCATCACGCTGTGAAATAATTTTGCACCATCACGATTTAAACAGTCGAATGAAGCAGAAATGGATCGTGCTTCAAGGGAATTGTTTTGAACATGCAACTATAATAGCGCGGGAAAACATTGGCATAAATAGTTTTGACTAATTTTACGTTGGGTTTATTTTTATATCTATTCCATGGTTCATGACAATACCGGGACTATAAAAGCCAAAAGGTATATTTTGTTCAATATGTGAAAGATCCTCTTAGGGCAATTAATTATGATATGTGGTCTTACTGTAGTTAATTAACAGGCTTGGATGAATTGACACCACGTGCGTTCGGTAAGCATGCGACCCTGCCAAATGGCAATACTGCAAATGTAAGTGGATCATACCATCGCCAAAGCTGCTTATTTAGAAACAACAACTACAGCAGAAGATAATTAAAACTGAACATATGCGCATGCCAAGCCGCATATTGTGAAGGGCTCTTGCCAAAATATTTAATCGAGCTTATCAATCATAGGGAAAAGCATGCATTTTGGGAAGTGATGACGAAAGCAATAGGATGTGCTTTCCTTGTGGACAGTTCACGGAAGATCATTCATGAATTTGAAAATAGAACCAGAGTCTCGTACGCTGGTTTCACGCAGATTATTAAACTCAAGCATTTTGTTTGCTCAAATGAAACGAAAACCTCATGCACAGCAACAATCACACATTGTTTTAATGAGCAGAATTTTTCGGTGGCGTCGTGCACGATATATGTAATTAACGTGGTAGCCAACGAAAGTCATGTTCGCCGGTCCATGGAGCGTTGCTCGGCTGCATTCTTATACTCCATTTGCTCTAAAGGAAAAGCAACTAAGTCATGTGTATAATTCATAGAAGTGATCTTTAGCCGCATGTGACAATGTACAAGATAATAATTCTAATCTCAATAGGCATACCCGCGTACATGAATCCTGTATTCTGCACCAGGTAAGCACTAACTTCACGAAAGTCTCTTGGCGGCTTATTCAGCCTTAAAACTACTCCGGATATGTGGTTTTTCTACACGATGCATATAACGATTGATTAAGAGCTTCACTTTGAAGGCGTTCAATGTGCGCTTACTGCTGCAAACACATTTACACGACATTTAAGTAATATGCTAAAAAATCTACAGTGTCAGGCTATCCATTGAAATAAGTAAGTAATCAGAATGTCCACATTTTATGATGGAATTATCATTAACATATTATTTTCATTTCACAAATTTATGCCTCAAAGAGCGTATATGTAAATATACGGTGCAAATATGTGTCATTAAGGCGCTTGTGAAATACTTGTGGTTAGGCACTTAGACACATGGATTTAAGTGTGACTTAAAGACTCATTCAATGCTCTGTATTGACGCTGACGCATCTTAATAATACAGAATGTTTCAACAGCTGCTCGGTTTTTTTTCTTACCCACAGTTTCACTGTGAATACGCATGTATCAATACCTCGTGACAAACAGCAGTATTAATGGTAATAAGTTAATATATTAGCCTATTGTTCCAAAGGCGAGACAACAAACTTCACTGCGTGAGAGGTGCGCAAACTTCGTTAACTAGAGATCAATACATTGATGTGTTGCTGCCGAACTCTGGAACGCAGCAGCCATGCAATATCTCTGATTGCGGACTGATTCCGTAATTGCGTAATTGCATTTAGATTTATACTTTCTGGATTGCAAATAATAATTTAGTAAACACTCGGCGTGACTGTAGGGATTTGATAAAGAAAAAGAATATGATAATGACACGCTTCTGATTATAACCCACTATTTGAGGCATGCTGCAGTAGTTGTTTTGAAGCACTATTTGGCTAGGACGGTAGTGTGAAGTAATAGAGTATTCATTAGATTGTGCCAGGTTTAAAGCAATGTTTTCTCACAAACCTACCCCCACCTCCCCAGGCCGTCCCAACTACCCTCGGAATTCTCCAAAACACTAACCCCTACTCATCCTATCACGCATCGCTAGGCCAACACAGCTCCCCTAGTATCCATGTCATAAGTGAATCATATCACATGGTCTTATGTTTTTGTACTTTTTTAGGGTTCATAAAGTGCACGTTACTGCGCAAACCGATATCTGTGTATTTGCTAGGAAACACGCAACAGCTTGTTACGGTATTATCTAATACGAGATTGACGATACTTGTTAACACCTGATGGGCCCTTGACATATGCCATATGTTATTTTGCCCGGATTGAACGCATATCGCGGGACTTATATTGCCAATAGACCCGGCTGTAATTTATTACCCTAATTGGTTAGCAACGCCAACAATATTGCATCAATGGTAGTTAATTACGTTATGTTGAAGTACGACTTCATCCCTATTGCTAACATTAATTGCAATCTACTGCTTATCCCATCAGCCTGGCACTAGCGACATATTGTAGTTAGCCCCCTTACTTTTACTGTAATTAATGTCTGTCATATTTCAAAAGCACTATGCCATCCTGTATTATATAAGTGGATATTCATGCTGTTTGAGCCACTCACCATTGCTATTTCCGTGCTGACTATCCTCAGCAGGGACATATTATTATACTGGCAAACGTCAGCCGTACTAAAATAGTACATAGTGATACATGAAGCGTAATAGAAAAACGCCGAATAAACCTCAGCAAAAGGAGGGAGCGAGAGCGAGACCTCTGTGAGGGCATACGATATTTGCGGAATCTAGCACTGCAGCAGGAGATGATCTCTAGGGATGACTAAAATTGGCCCATGAACGCAGAATTGAACGCTACTCTCATTTGTATTGAGCTCAGATATCTTGTTACTCATTTTGAACTTCCTGTGTTTATATATGCTCCAATACCATTAACTCGGACGAATCGTGATTGGGACGACGGTGCGTGAGCTTGTTGTAATCGTTGGAATTGATGTAGAATGTTAAAAATCATGTTTATTGATGCTATCCAATCTCTCCGTTTGTTAACACACAACATTTAAATCATATACGACGAAGAACATGCAGAGTGGTGGTGTAAACTTGCTGACACGATAAAATTGGAAATGTATACGGTTTATACCATGCCAGGGCAACAATGTGCAGTTTAACGTTGCATTGTGATACGGTAAAACACTGACGGTATCAACAAAGAAAACTTAAATGATCATATTGTAAAGCCTACTGGCAATCGACAGCATTGCCTTTTACTTGTGTAGCTGTTCGCAGGTCGGCTCTGCGTGCGCTCGTCAAATTACAATTATTTAACTCTTCTCTCATATGACAGAACCTTGCGAAGAGCGTCTACACGGATCGATCAGCTAGATTAAAATTAGATTTAAATTACCTCCAGCTCTGAAATAAAGGAATGCAAGTATCAAACAGAGTTTGAGCAGTATCTCGAGAAAAGGGAATGTTAACTATATGAACCGCTTAATGTGATGTGGCATGGTTTTTGAGTTGACAGCAGTCTCTGCTATCTAGCTCCTTAACTTTTCGAGGATACACACATATCAATGTTTGTTCGATGTGTCTATCAAGCAAACGCATGGCTCATATCGATATGAGGTGGAGCAACTGGAAAACCACTGTTCAGAACGGGTTTTATATGGTTAGCAAATTACATTAATTTCGAAGAAACGCTGCAATCGAATATCATCCGTATACCGTGAAGCTGACGAAAACAAATGTTTTATGTTATTATGCACTGAAACAAAAAATCGTTGCTCCATGCTTACATAATTTATATATAACAAGGGATCTTATATTCACTTTTCAATTCTAGCGATATTCTACGCATGGTGAAGTAATATTCCAATGTTCCCGATTTGCACCTAATGCATATACACATGTTGAGATATTGAAAGAACAGAGACATTAAAATGAGCCCAATGAATGACATCATGTAAATGGGGGCTAACCAAACGGTTTGTAGTAATCCAACGCTAGATAATAGAACAAATTGCAATACAAGCTTCACATTCATCGATCAAGCGTGAACATTTAGGGTATATAACATCAATTAATCAGAGGAAAGCAAATTAATAAATCATGCTAAATAAAATATACCTCAGATGCTTGACACTAATGTAACACTAGGATGTTAGCATGATAATCTTTCTATAGGAACAATTGCATTGCACCCACACAAACTTGCGTTCTCCATGTCTAAGAGTGCTGAATAAATTAACACGGCATTTTTGTAAACAGAATACCAAAGTGTTGATTAACGCACTCAAACACAGTCAATTACGCGTAAATATGCCTAACGTTTCGGAAACAAAGTGGTCTTGTTTTCTGTAGCCCCCATGTTGGACATTTTACGAAGGATACCTAATATGTGCATGATTTGAACAAATGCTTATTTGATTTTCAGAGCAATACGCTCATGATCGTATGTTGTGCTGCGACTGATAACAGCAACAGCTTTCTTTGGGCAATATAATCTTTCCTATCATTACACGCGTTTTGCAAACTCATGCAGTCTCTAGTCGGTAACTATAGCCATGTAGATTTAGGTCGCCATCGCTAAGAAACAAAATATTTTAGGATGACAAGGCGATGCTAAGTATTGACACATTACATGGCGATCCATGCAAACGATATGGTTGAACATATTGCAAACAATATTAAAACTTAAAATACCAAATTAAATAATCTATATAACCTAACTGTGCCTACACAGTGGATAGAAGCTAGCGGCCACTACAATTGTCGATCATACACCTGACGTATTCAATGGTGTATTAAATCCTATTATATGCCACTTAATGTAAACTGAATTGAAGATGGCGACATTAGTTTCATGTCACAAAAATTATTACATACAGGGAATTGTCGTGTGAAAGAACTGTCGATTAACAATTGTCTCGCCTTATTTACCATGTGCGAAGAGATAAACTAGTTACTCGTCAAGAAATGAAAATAGTTACGAGGCTGTTCAGCGCCAGCCAGGCTCACTGGTATATTTTGTACCTTAACTTGAATGGTCTTACATGCGTCAATATAATAAGTTCTTTCATATTATTATTGCAGAAGTGTCTCCTCGTAACTCATGTTGCAAACCAAATGCACAATAGACCGATCTATCAACGAATTCAAGAACGTTAGCACTAATATAATGTTTGTACTTAATGCTTGCAGCACTTACCATTATTACCGCATGTTAGTTTGAACAAAGAAGGAATAAAGTAATGCTATTAAGCTTTTGTCATTTGCAATGTACTAATGTGTCAATGTCCGAGCAGGAATAATGTTACCGTGATTACTGGTTTTTTTGCTGAACACCCTGTACCAATTTAACCATAAAGTGCCATGAAGTTAACTTTGTCAAGTACAATATATTACTCCTTTGTAGGGCCTTGAATTATATTATGTGGTCATAATGTAGTCTACCTGTAATAAATTGGCCTGATGAAATTGACACGGCAGACGCTCGATTAGCATGCAACCCTACCATATGCTAATACCTCATTAATAAGTGAGTCTGACAATCGCAGAAAATGCTAAATGAGAAACAACAAGAATAACAACAACAGCTGAAGCTGATGGAACATATGCAAACTGTACACATGCACAACAAAAGCTGTAAAACTTAAGTTCTTATGTGAAAATAATTATTGTATTGCGCTTATTAACTTATAATGATTGGTAAACCATATATTATAGCCAGTAATAACGAAGACAAAAGGGTATGTGTTCTTTGTAGACTATTCACAGACAATCACAGGAGAACTAACGCTAGTCTCAAGAAAATTATAAAATTCGGGCATTTTTGTCCTAAAGAAACAAACACCTTATGCGCAGAAGCAATCACAAATAGTTTATTGTGCAGAATATTCAGGTGGCGTCACGCACGGCATATATAATTAATATGGTAGCCTTACAAATCATGTTCGTCAGTCCATAGAGTATTGAGCTCATCTGCACAATTACACTCCCTTGGCTCTAAAAGGAAGATAATTAAGCCATAACTGCATACATGATTCCATTATTCTGCACCAGGTTAGCACTTTTTTAACTCACTAAAGTCTTTTGGCGGGTTATTCAGCCTTAACACAACTCTGGATATGTGGTTTTTATCAACAAGGGACATATACCGATTGATTACTGTGCTTCACTTCGTTGGTATTCAATGTGCGGCAGGTGCTGCCGAATGTGCGCACGTTTATATAAAATTCCAGTAATATGCACGATAAGCTATAATGCATGGCTTACCATTCAAATGAGCAAGTCATCAGAATGTTATCATTTCAGTATGGGATATATTGCAAACATGTTAATGTCAAGTTGCGAATGCGTATTTACCTAACTGAGCGTATTTGTTATACTACAGCAAAAATATTTCACACCTAGATAATTGTGAAATTTGTCCATGCTTCGAGAGAGCATCTTTGAAGATTCAGTGCGAATGCAAGTCATAGCAATCTGCTATCGTTTTACGACGCATGCAGCAGTTCATTAGGCAGTAGCCAGGGAGGAAACGGATGTGAATTGTTTTTAACATGCATGTGGTTCGGCACTTGGTTGCATTGATTTAACTTTGGCATACAAGGCTTTGTGTTGACATCGACGCATCTTTATGTTACAGCGTGTCTTGTCTGCTGCTTGATGTGCAAAAGCCGTTTACTATGAATAATGTGAAGATATCCTACGGGCGACCGACGCGATACTTAAAGGTAAGAGGTGTTTTTAACGTTAATTTCTATTGATTGGTAACTCAGGTAGGTTAGGTCAAACCACGTATATTCGGTTTAATGTCTCGTAGACTGCATATATAAAATAACTAACAGTGAACCCAATCGTCAGCTACATCCCGGTTAGGTGAATGAGATACATTGTGTGACATGCGCAATTCCAGGTTACATCTTTACATTTGACTTTGCCGTAAGCGTTCTTGTATTGCATGATAACACAGAGCAACTTATTAAAAACGCCCAATCGACAAATAGATTGCTCAAAAACTATCAGCGGTTATTTTTCTCAACAACTATTATGTTTGCTCATGCCACGAATTTGCTCTATTTAGTTTGCCTATTTTAGTTTGCCGATGATAATTGACACACCATTTGCCAATGGCAGTTTGGTCAACGGCGTGAGTACTGCGGTAGCATGGACAACAACACAGTAAATGGCAAAGTTGTAACTGCACAACATTGAAATGCTGAATTCGTCCTTGGTAGGCAACCACTACCGTGTTAGTTTATAAATGGTATCAACACAAATAACGGTGATATATCTTTATATAGTCAGATATAAACAGCACTGCCGCCTTATTTGACTGCTATAAACTACCGTAAAACGCAAGTTATACGACGAGGCTAAAGAAATTTGACGAGCCGATGAACAGTTCTATGGGCCTGTCAAAATTTATTTGGCACTGAAAGCTATTTTTTTATTAACATGCATGCGATTATGCATTATGGCAGGCCGGGTGTTATTAGTGAAAACTAAAATGCCTTATCTATAATGGGATGGTAGATTCAACGCTCTTTTTAACGCTAAAAACGAGCATGTGACGATTCTGACAAGCCTCGCAACAAAACAAAAGTGACTTTTGTGTAGGGAAAAAGAGGGAAAGATACAAAAAGGGCGCATAAGCTGAAGATACAGAGAGCGACGACGCCCAAACGTCTGTCAGAGAAAAGGCCGTTATAGACGATATTTACCGATTTTTACTATATAACCGAAAGATAAGCTAGGGACGAAAATAAATGTCCAGAGCAAATATGATTGATCGCTACTGTCGCTGGTATTGGTCTAAGATTTCTGATTGCTTTCGATAAATCATTTGAGAAATAAATCATCATATCATGTTTGATTGTTAATATCTAATAACGCTCAAAGACAGAAGTGCGTGCAACTGGAACCTAAACTCAAGATTATTATGGCGCTTGGGAATCATGCATTCTAATGCTATACTGCGGAATGCGACCTCGATTGTTTTTTATCCACCAATGCAGCTTATAACTGTCATCATTCTAAGAATCATAAAGCGTGACTCCCGTTTTATACTTTTGACGTCATCCTACATAAGAGCGCTGGTTTCACACTTTTCGTGTAGTGTAGGTTCTAAGACATTGATATTTTCGTGCACAAATCGTTATTAAAACGTGGCCTTGATAAAAAATTGCAGAGGACGAAAGTACACTTCATCAAGCTATTATGCCTTCACGCCTTATACGGTTTTATCATTTACCTCATTGATAGAATAACGATATATCATGTGCTCCCACGAAGGGCGGCATTGTTTACAACGAAGCAGGAGCTATATAGCTTGGAATGCGTATTTACTATGCTTGATCCAGGCAACTACAAGTGCACGTACTCGTGGTACCATGACTCAATGATCTGAGCATCCAAGAAACATGATAAGCCGCGGAACGATCGACAAATCGATATAAATAATCAATTAAGTCCTTAGAGAACCCTAGGTCGGTTGTAACATTCACACTTGACACAGATCCTCTCAGGGTACAGACCTGTCATGCTTATCTGTAGGAATAATGGATCTGCAGCAATATGAACACTTTTATTTCTCGTCAGCTAGCCATCTAGCTTGATCAATACCCGATGGCTATGGCAGATATTGCGCGTAGTATGTCGCACCATAGGGCAGCGATCAAATTTAACGCCTGGAGATAGCGATTTTCTGTCTAAGTGCGGGAGGGTTTATCGACCGTTTAGCGTGCAAAATTAAGTTATTGAACATCCGTGACAATATTATTAAAACAACCTGTTCAATTTCACAACAGCAGGCAAATCAAACTTCAGTTTATAGCTTAGTGTGAAATCATTCGAACTGATTAGACCTAATTAAAATGCCTAGAAACAAACGTTGTGTTGTATGTACGTAATAATGAAGACTTTCGTTTTCGCTCTTATGTAGGATTACGTCAACTGAAATGGTGATTTAATAGAAGTTATGTCACTGTGACAAGGCAAAGCAAGTTGCAGGCATATGTTATATTTAAAGCACCATACTGCTATTGCTCTTGGTTGTTTTTATCACTATATATCATAATGCACCAAAGTTTAAAGAAAAATCGAATCAGCATGATAATAGTTAGGTTCTGACGTCTATTTCTTGATGTCAACATGCTATTGGTGCCAGCGAATGATCAAATACTAATTATGCAATGATGATATATGTCTATATGTTGACTTTCGTAAGGTATTTGTGCGTTACTTATAGCATAGAGCACTTTACTATTGAGCCTCCAAAATTTTGTGTTAACTGTGTGTTTTCGGCACCGATATTTGTAAACATAGTTTTCAAGTTAACATACACTTGGTGCTTCGAATAACCAGCCCGACAACATAGTCTTTTAACTTGTTTTCGCCCCTCAGAAATTAGTTTGTTTTCCGTAAGATAATTTTGCTATTTAGCAAGAGGAGCGAAGTATAATAACCTCATTGGCTTATCTCTTGAATAAGCAAATATATGATTTAAACAGTCGAGTCGAGTACTGGGAAATGATCCGTGCTTCGAGGAAATCGTTTTGAAATGCGACTATTATACACAGGAAAGCATCAGCATCAATAGTTTTGACTAATCAACGTTGGGTTAATGACGAACTGTATTTAAGTTCGCAGCGTCATTAACTATGAGGCTATTTTTATTTTCGATAGGTAAGATAAGGGATTCATGGTCTACTACGGCGATAGCTTGGTGTTACTAGCTGATGACATTCATCGCTATCATTCATTCCTCATTTTTCCATTTAAATTTTGAGGATTCATTAGTGTTTACAATGATATTTAGCTTATTCTAGTTAGATGTTTAGTCTACGTTTTGATTCATAAACAGTAGTGATAACAAAATAGAAAACATAGGTTGTCTTCAATATATAGCAAAACTGGCAAGAAATCTATTACAGTGCTCAGCCGCTGATTGCACGCATGAATTGAATGCTTCCCGTTCCGAATATTTGATTGTATGCAAGGAGTAGTAGGTTAGCCATTTATAGCTTAAGATTCGAGACGTGCAAATAGAAACCCTAAACCAAATGGTGAGGTTTCTAGCAACTTTGTTTATGTGTATTGTTGAACTATAGCTTTTGCACACAGTTGCCCTCAACACTATGATTTCTTACTCAGTATATAAGAATATTTATCAACAGTGACACATCACAATCGACATCACAATAGTGTATTAATTATATTTTATTATTCGTTAGGATTTTAACAAGAATCATTTGCACACTTTTCAAATTTCTGCTATTTAAATCTTTCATGAAAGTAGCTGAAAAGCGGGAAATAACAGTTTTTCACAGTAAACGACCGATTATTTTGCCTGACCTAGACTGTTGCGTAATGAACTATCCAAATTTATCGCATGGCACCCTACTCTCAGCTCGAGAAAAAGCTAGGTCTTTTTCCCATATCGCCTCAAACGCACAGTTTGCCGTGGGATAACTGCGACGTGTCAACATATCACCAAGAAACATCATCATTTGAGAAGGTCCCATACAGACCATCGCTGCCCTAACATGGCAACACTACGGAGGTTCTTAATATCAAGCACCCCTTGCCTTTCTTATAACGAAGGTTTTATCAAAAGTCCTTTGTTTGCTGACCGCTAATCTGGTTGCGTATCGCCCATCAGGAAGTCACGGTATTATCCCATTTCCCCGGAATCATGCTGAGGCACGAAATTCTAACACCTGCCGAGCCGTGTCTTCTGCGGTCAGTGTATATATATATCTGCCGCCGGTGGTTTTGTACAGCAAGCATAAAATGGCTGTTGATGTGGTATCTGCTAACATGTTCTGCACACGTTAAAAAGGCGTCTAACAACGTTTGCACTACTACCGCAAATATGGATGAAATGTCCATTATGGTTAACCTTACCAGCTGACTATTGATTTTTTTTCATTTATAGAATCGATTTTAAAGTCAGTTTTGCTATTAAGCGGAAATAACACCCTAGGTATTACACTGTTCCATGTCGTTATAAGCGTCATCATCTTTAGCTGCCAACAATTTGGACTCTCGCATTATCAGTGTAAGCGAAAACCAATCCAAACTACTTCAAGGCCACCTGGCACCATCAATAATGTAGTTACTTTACGCCCTTTCATCGGGATCCGTGTTGAGTAATCAGTTGTGTAAGGTCTGCCATCTTATCATTTGATTGTTACTTGATATGGACTGGCGGAATAATATTTTCGCAACAATCGTACATGCAAAGTGCCTTTTCAATCTGAGTTAGCTATTGTGGTGCATTTGACCGACCATGCAGTATGTGTATCATTCGTCAATAAGCCGCTGATAGATGCGGTTGGTCGGCATAGTAACAATTTTTCCGTGTTGATTATCTGGTATGCTAACAGCAGCTGGGATAAAAACAGATAATTAAAGAATATTTTCCTCAAACGTTGAGATTGAATGTTTTTTTTTTCACAGCCAAACATCACAAACTTTGTGTACCACTGACAGGATATTGCTTTGTTATCTCATTACTGTAGGTAGCCACAATAACGCGAAAGGTAGTAAACACTGAAAATCATTATTTATTATTTAGATATTGTATTTCATGTTTCTGGCTCAATAAACACATATTATGCACAGATATCATACTTATTCGAAGCAGTAGAATTGAGGATACAACCGAAGGCTATATTAACATCATACTACACAAGGAGAGCGGTAGGCAACTGACATCCTGCTTACAGCGAAAAACTTAGCATGTTGTAGACCACACCCACAATTAAGAAGTACATAATTATAATAAATACTTGATACGGAATAGTTATTTATTGCTCGTCTAACGTTCATTTGTATATATTCACCCCTCGATGATTTGATCTGATGTACATTATGGTGTAGTGATAAAACCAGCAAAGATCCATGTCTTTGTGAAGGCCATTATCACTGATCAGTGTGCTTGAAAGTGCTGGAATGAACCACAGACAATGTTGTGGACGTTCTTCTCACTGGCTAGTTTAGTTTGCTATGGCAATGTGAGGATCATATATGCACCCAACTCTTGGCATCCATCAGGATTTCTGAATTTTGACAAATATGAACAGCCAAACTATGAGCTTCCAATACTCTCACTTCAACTACCACACTATCGCAATGGACAATGCTAATGCATTGTTTTCCATCTTCAGACAATATGTGCGTAGCGCTACCGAAGGACAATTATACTTAAGGGAAATTATACCATACTTGTATGTTGCTTATCCAAGCTGAAAAAACCCTTGCATGATGAAAATAGTTTGCAGATGATGAAATGATCAGTACAACATTGAGCGACTTGAAACATGTCATATTGTTGTTGTTCTTCCGACGTTTATATGCAATGTATATATTAATCACATACTGGCAAGAATTCCCAAAACATCGTCCTACCAATCTTAGTCTTTAACACCATGTGTGTGTACGGTATGAACAGTTTGCCTATAGCCAATAATTCCCATGAAGCAGTCGAAGGTTTCTTGAAAGATGTGTATTGTGTAATATGGAAACCTTCTCTCTCGCTCTAACTCTTACTGGAAGCATATGGATTAAAAGTAGTAAACCAAACAGCATTGTTTATGCCACGTCTTGCTGCCAGATGAAAGGCATCTTTTGCAATTTGTCGATAGTAATGAAGCATGAGTTAATAGATAGGCTCTCAGTTGTACATCTCAAAATATATCTCATAATAACTTCCTGTGCGCAAGCATCAAGGCATGCATATCGACAATTATCTATTTAATATGACCATACAATTTCATATCCCGATAATATGCCACTATAGACCAGACCACTATAATAATTATATTAAAAGTTCTGAATAAAGTTTCGGATGATCCGATTCTTTATTACTTTTTAACAATGGCTAATAACGACTGATGTACCCTTATTGGCGGACCAGCAATGTAAACTAAACATAATGCTGGTTCAAATGTGATCATCTCACAATCAGCTGTTGCTAGTAACGTTTAGTTTATGAAAACCACTTCTTGGTAGTACGCAATGTTCCAAAGTAAATTGCATCAACAGGGTTAAACCGTTTGCTTAATTTTTGTAACTGACGTCTCCAACTAATAATAATAATATTGTAATAATAATAATAATAGTTAGTTTCAGGCATCAGGTCCATGGTTTATAAAACATGCATAAAGGTTGAGTTCAATGCATAGCATTTGAAATGTGATATCGATGAGTTCATACTGCTTAGTGGCCTTTAGTATTGGTATAATAGCAGAAGTCACAATAGTAAGTGGGAGATTCCCATGCGCTACAAACGTTGAAAAAGCAACAAGATGAGTGGCGGTTGTCGAGTATCGAGTACACGCGACGCATATCCTTTGCGAAATAACATGGCAATGAGGGAGGAGGGATCTCCGGCAGTGTGCTGATAATGTCTTTCATGTCATGCTCCTTCATATCCAATCCTCGTCTCTTTACTTTACGTGGTCGTCTCTGTCGACTTTGACGAATACATACTGTTGCAAAGAGGGTATCGTTCGCGATGTGAGGCGTTCAACCTGACACTCATGTCAGGATTGAGCAGTAAAACTGGAGGGACAGTTGCAGCGAACCGAGTAAAAACGCAAACGAACGATTTAATAACACTGAAAATGCTGTTTTGGCATATGTGTTATCCTTGCGATATTCTGACAATGTGACTAACTGCAACGTGATGATTTGAACTTCGTACTTAGTGCATCATGTGCAAAGACAATATGCAGCGAAGCACCGACATATGGCTAAGCAAACGTTCTCGTCCAAGTATTTTTGATGATGTTTGCTCTTGACTTTAAGATTACCTGCTTAACCAATTTTAGTTTGCCAACGATAATTGCCAAAACAAAAGCCTGACATTTATTTAGCATCAAAGAACCTCGTGCAACTCAAACATAACATGTCATTGCCAATCGCAGTTAAGATAGGTTGCAAAGGCAACCAGACAGTTAATGGCAATGCTTAATCTGCATAAACAGTAACCTGCTGAATTCATCCTTGTTAGATAACCACTACCGTGTTAGTGTACGAAAAGTATCATGAGGAATTCAAATGCAATACAACGGTGATATATCGTTATAAAGTCAGGAATAATTGCGCATGGGAGTCTGCGATCTCGATGGTTTTTTATCCAACAATGCAGCTTATTACTGTCATCATTTCAAGAATCATAAAGAGTAACTCCCTTTATATATTTCTAACGTCGTCCTGCATAATAACTCTGGTTTGACACTTTTCGCGTAGTGAAGGTACTTTTTATTTCCGTGGACAAATCGTTAATGAAATGTAGTAATTGCTGCAGACGAAAGAACATGTCATCGATGAAAATCAATGATATTGATTAGAAAGATCTTTCTTCTCGAATTATTATGCTTCGATGCCTTAGGATATAGTACATAATTATCAAAAGCCTCATTGATAAAATTGGGATATATCATGAGCTCCCATGATGGACGGCATTGCTGGTAACAAAATACGAGTAGCCGATGACGCATATTTACTATGCTTGCTCCTCAAAGAAATGATCAAATGAAATGATGGTCTACAATACTGATGTAACCTACATACATGCTTCGCTTGCTTGGTTCATTATATCTGTCTTGATCATGGCAACTACAAGGGCATGCACTCGTTAAACCATGACTCAATAATCTTAACAAACATGAAACATGATTAGCGGCGGTCTTATCAACCAATATTGAATATAAACAATCAATTCAGTCCCTAGGGAACCTAGGTACAACATGGTAAGGGTCGGTAGCATTACATCGGTCTTTGAATGGATTGTTAATGGGGAAAATTGTTTGGCGAATTCTGGCAGAACTTATGGTGTCATTAACGTTAACGGTATTCTCCTGATATATGTATGCGCCGTTCACCAATCAGCACAACTAGTGGCGAATCAGGGTCAAATGATGTTTGGAGGAAACATATTATCGCAATTATAATGTCTAAATTAGCTATTACAAATATATATTCAACCGAAGTATGGTCGCCTGTCGCATCCATTTGTCCTCGTTAAATAGCTCCTGCATTTCAGTACAAATCGATCTTTATTAGAATAGTATTCTTTGCTACGTGATGTTTTATTTATCTAGCAAATCTCGAAGAGCAAACTAAGGTAAAACATAGGATATCTATATAAACCAAATACACTCAGAGTAGAATAGTCACCAAATAGAAACAAATACGTTAGCGTACATTTACACACTTCCCTTCATGGACGCCCTCTCAGCAATATCAGTGTAGGCCATAGCCAATCCCGCCTTCTACAAAGCCGCCTGACGCCGCCGATAATGTAGCTCCTTTGCGTTTTTTTTCCCATCTAGATTCGTGATGAGTTGTCAATGGTGGAAGCTAATCCACCTTACCACTACAAGTCTTGTATACCACAGCTGTGGTTTTCGGTATCATCTAAATCGTTCCACAAACATATAATTGATTTACATCTCATAAAGTTTCGTTAATTTTACGTGCTTCGGACCATTTACGGCTTGCAGGATAAGAAAAATTACATAACCAGTCGAGATTGTGTATCCATTTACAGCCAGACATCAGACCTTAGAGTATTGCTACCTCATTGCAGTAGGTAACTGTAAATGATCTATTACCTAGAATTTGTATTTCACGCTTCTCTCCCAATAAACAGCTATTATGCACAGATATCTTTCGCATTCGATCAAGTTGAGCTAAGGCTATGTGATATACCTGTGAGTACGATAATGAGGCAGCCAATGGCGTATTCGTAAAAAGTGAAAAGTATTTAAATAGACAAAATTTCCTTGTACCCCAATGTTCAATGGCGCAATCAAAGTTAAAACTTTCACTAAGCTCATGCTTGAGGAAATGTTTTCTGCTTTGAACATATATCATTTTGCTAGAACAAATACAGCCCTTTTTGCTTATGTAAAAATCAGTAATGGGTAATTATATGCAGTACAAAGATCAACTTGCTGTTGTTTGATTCTCGAGAATAGCCCGAGTGTATGCTTTATTTACTATAATTTCATAAATACAAATAATAGCTATCAAGTACATAAATAAGCGAGCTTCTAAAATACTGCACGAGCCAAATGCTGGATGCCTTAGGAAAATAATCAGACTCTCAGTTTATTGTGCTCCGTATCTTGCACTGTGGGGTGTTGGCAGGTATATTGCGCGGGCTCGCTGTGTATAGTTGTATTCTTCTGACCCAATATAGTCGCGTTTATCTACTTTACAAGCACACAGTTAGGTGCAGAATAGGATAGTTGCTACTGAAAAAGATACATCTGCTTATATAACACTCCCGTCTGCCCCGGTCGGAAGTACAGAACTCGGATTGCGTTCGTTGATTGCTCTCCTGCCAAGATTCATGGATTTGTGTTTTTGCGTCTTCATACTGTCACAATCGTGTTGCCTGTACTGCTTGATGCTGATTTCGTATTAACCACGAAGAAAAACATTTCGACCAGGAATTAAACGCCTGGGACTAGTGTCCACAACTTGTTTGGCAAAGAGCATGAATGTCAGTTTACGCTAGTCCAACAACAATCCAAGAATATACGGCAGCTGAAGACTAGCGCAATTGTTCCACTCTATAAATGCCCAGTATTGAGCTCATAAGCTGGTGTTATGAAACCTATACACGCTGCTTATGACAAACGACCAGCTTGTGCTGATAGAGATACTGAAGTGTTGTATTTCAGAAATCTGAAGTCGTCTGTAAACAAAGTTAGTTATATAACCCGGCATGCATTCAAACGTAGCAAAAATTTGCGACTAGGATTCGAAAGAAGCACTAAACTACGCTGATAATACTATTGACACTTGCGTAGGAGCTGTTCTGTCGATTATAACGTGAATGAGTTAGTATTCAATTTATTTGCTCGCTTTCTGTCAGTCAATACCCACAAATTACAGCACATATTATCAAAACATCCAGCTTCCAAGGTTAGGCAATTGTTGAGGAGCACCAGGTGCATTATCGCGGCTGCCAGAGGAAGATGCTCGCCAGTCTGTGTATCCTCCATTACCAGATGTTTGCAGATATATGTCGCATATAATGAGCAGAGCGCGTTTGATGTAGATAATTGTGCCAGGCTGACCTACTACAATCACTTTATTATTAACTTCCAAAGCACACGATCTAATGCAGCAAGAGTAAAAACGCAACAAATAAAAAAATTAAACTGAATCAGTAAAACAAATTCTTCTCAAGGTAAGAAGGACGAGTCGCCTAATGCCAAACAAGCCTGCAATATAACAGTGTTAGACACCGCACTTAAGGCATATTTGCAAGTTAAGTGCGTCACATTGTCTGTCCATAAAGCAAAGGAGATACAAGATAACCAAGTCATTAGATTGGATAAAAATCACATTATGCGCCTCGTAAAACACGCATGATCGTGTGTCGCGCCGTGACGGATAGCAGCAGGAGATTACCTATGCTCATAAGATGCCTGTCTACATTGATAATGAATTAAGATAGTGTTATACCAACTGCGTGCATTCTGTGCGTTTTCTAGCATCGCAAGATTATGTGTCGTGTAGAACTGTTGCAAAACTGTAGCACGAAATTGCCGTAAACGACGACTCCATGTTGCAGCAGCCTAAAAGAAATCCAGATTCGTCTGGCAAAACTGAACCTATATGTCATTCTGGTCTTGTTCACTTCCTATGATTACAACCTGGAATGTAGGTCTAGCAAAATTTATTCCCTTAGATGTAATGCATTATCTTTTTGTCAATTGGATTTGACTTCTTTCCTACCTGTATTAAAGTGACAAAAGTACCGCTAAAGTAATACTTAAGCTCTTGGGTATGACTAATTAATGGGCTCGATAATTATACCACACCGAAGCCTAGTTTTCTAGGCAGCAATCAACTCTTCCATCTACCCATTAGAGCTCGATAAAATGGTCGGTCGATTAGCCCGAATCTTCTCAACTTCTATGCTACCGTGTGATATATCACCATGTATTCTGTCGATTTTGTAAATACCTTACCAAGAAGTGCATCTGAAATGTTCCACGAGTATGGAGGCGATTGATATTAGGATATCAGTGTTATAGCACAGGGTTTCTCGTAGAGTCGTGACCAACATTAATCTGATTGCTTATTTCTGTTCAGGAATTCATGGTATAAACTTATACTACTGGTTCGTTGTTGAAATGTGAAATCATAACTTCAACAAAGCCACAAACCACCATCGTGCTGTCCTATTTAATGGACGGCAAATAATGCACCGATCGATGCTGAAATTACATTTTAACTTAACCCTCACCTAATGAATTTCATATTCCTGAACATCATATTGCTGCTTATATTACAGCATCAGAATGAACCCAAGATATACTACAAGTTGTTTTAAACCAAAAGAAAGCTTGAATACCTAACGGATCATTTCGTTGTAAAGCAGCATTTGATTATCACAGATATGTGTGTTATCCTGATGAGCATGCTATCGTTTTTAAATGCTCCCGATTTGCACCTATTGCATATACGCTAATAAAATGTAGACGGAACAGACACATTAAAATGAGCAGAATGAATGACAGCATTTGAGTAGGGGCTAGCCAAACGGATTTTAATAATACAACGCTAGAATTAAATCGCAATACATAAAATATTTCACATTCATCGATCACGCAGGGACATTCAGGAAAAATCATATCAATTCATCTGAGAAAAAAAAAATATAGTCAATCAAGCTAAAAATTATACCTGAGATGATTAACACTAACGTAACACTATGATGTTTGCAAAATATGCCTTCGACAGGAAAATCGCAGTGTACCCACAAGAACTTGTATTCCCCATGTCTAGGAATGCTGAATTATTAATTAACACGGCACTTTTTGTAAGCAGAATACCGAAGTGTTGATTAACGCACTCAAACACAATCAATTTCGTGTCACTAAGCCTTAGATATCGGAAAGCGACTAGCCTTGTTGCTGTAGCCCTCATGTTGAACATTAAAAGATGGATATCCATGATGTGCATGATTTGCACAAATGCTAATTTATTTTCAGCCTGGTTATAGTTTATTGACCCTTTTCCGCATTTGTTGTTGTAATGACCGACTGTGACTTTGATAATCCCTTAGGCGTAAATTTATATTTGCTGTTTACTATTGGTTGTTGTCATTGGAAGGCACTAAGCAGGCAACTAGCCTAGCCATTATCGCTGTTTAAACTAAGCGATTTGTGATTGAATTTGATATCCTTTAATTTTTCTTCACCATTCTACGTACCACTATTTCAAACCAATAAAAAATGTTTATGAGGTTGAGACTCTCGATTAAGCTTGACGGTAATAGTTAATAGTACAGACTTATACGCTACAGCAGCTAAATACAAAACACGATAGCGATGTTTGCTGGCCGTTTGTGCGGCTTGACGTCACATAATTTTGCATACTCACCCCTTTATCGGCAAATGGACTGGGAATGTAGTTATTAAATAGCTAAAAAGCGTAGGATGGAATATGACGCCGGATCAATGCATGTTTGGGAATGAGATCAAGCTTCATAAGCAGTACTGTCCAAAGTAAAATGAATTAAGTCGGATCGGTACCTTCAACCTAGGCCTACTCATTTATGTTCTCTACGCCCTTGACTCCATTTGTGTCACATCATTTGTCAATTCATTTACCGGATGTCTAATACTTGTGGATTGGTTGTTCATGATCACAGAGGACAATATATCAAACTTATATCGGATTGTTCTGTAATGAATGACATTTGCTATGGTGTAGGTGATGTTATTATCCTATTGGACAGTCAATAGTAAACAGGTCTACATTTAAATAGCAATGATTCTTTTAGTTATATTATCAGATGACTGTATCAACATGAATAAACTACAACAAACGAGTAACAGTAGATACGTTCCACATATCCAATCTATAAATAGCTAAGACGGGGAGCAGATCAACGCACTGGGCACACATGCAATAATGATGCACATACATAAATATGCAATTGTCATGATGTATAAAGTTATAATGTAGAAAGCGTATATTGCAATCTTTGCAATGTAACTGTTGGACATGAAAAAAATAGCAGACAGTCTGTGGCAATACTCTGTACACAACAGGCCTTTTAGTTTTCTTGCAAAACTGCCCTCAGTTGATATGTATCGCTCCCCGTTTGCTTGCATATCTACTCTTTTTCCTTCTCTGAAGGGAAGTCAACATTAGACTTTACAATTTTGAGAATATAGTAATTTTGCTTGGCACATCGAACTTACATTTGATATCCAGATTCGGCTTTTGCCGCACCGACGTCCATTCAAAGCCATTTACTTTTTTTACAAGCCTCTATCGGTTTTTACTTATGGAAACAGGGTTAAAAGTTATATGAAAAAATAAGTGATGCTTGGCGAAAGTGCTTAAGGAGAGTTGTGAAGCATGATAGAACAAGGAGGTCTCTTTTTTTGCTGCTGCTTGGCGGCAGACCAGATATATGCACTCAGCTAATGCTAAGATTTGTTAATTTTTTTTGGTAAAATGCACAGTCAGTAAAAACCCAAGCGTTCGGCTTGCCACTATGCTGGGAATCTTAAGCTTGTCTGTGGTTTCAAATAATTTAATAGCATGTTTGTTTTTCCTTAAGCTAGACTACAAACTTAAGTTTAATCAACAAAGATAACCTGAATTGTGTAGGTGAAATGTTTGTACAGATTAATGAGGTATCTGCGGAAGACAGGGCGATAATGTGCGCTTCGAAGGAACTGTGTTAGCAGCACGAAGGCCGTATGTTACTTATTTAACACACCAAGAGGCCGGTGAGCTTTTTTTTCTTCTATGCACACATTTATTTCAGCTCATGTATTTTATATTTATATTGCTTAATATATACAACTTTTGCGAATATTTAATGAATATGGTAGCCTTAGAAATCATGTTTCCTAGTCCTTGTAGTATTGCTCAGCTGCACGCTAACATTCTGGTTGCTCTAAAGGGAAAGCACTTCAGCCATGTGCATAATTCATAGAAGAAATCATTGGTGGAATTTGATCAGGTGCAAGGTGGTTAAACTAATCTCTAGAGATATAACTGTATAGATGAATCCATTATTCTGCACCAGGCCACCACTTTAACTCGCTAAAGTCTCTAGACGGGTTAATCAGCCGTAAAACCAACCTACCTCTGAGATGTATCTACAAGGTACACATACCGAGTGATTACTGCTCTTCACTTTGTTGGTTTTCAGTATGGGGTTAGTGCTGCCGAATGCGCATTCAGCAGTTATTTTTCTTAACCACTATATCACATAGTACTTTGTGCATCATGTTTGATAAGATAAGACCACAGTGAAGCATAAATATATGGCACTGCAAACATACGCTTCCAAGTTTTCTTGACAATGCATGCTAATGCCTTGACCTTGCCCAATTTAACCCATTTTAGTTTGCCGATAATAATTGCCAAACTTATTGCCAATAAAAGTTACGTTAACGGCGGGAGTACTGCGTTAACAAGGACAGCAACACAGTTAATGGCAAAATGGTAACGACACAAAATTGAAATGCTGAATTCGTCCTTGTTTGACACCCACTACCGTGTTAGTGTATTAATAGTATCATATGTTAATGCTATGCATATTGAGCCTTTAACAATGTGAAAGAACGTTTAAGCAAGCGTGCAAACAGGCATCACGCTGTGCAACAATTGTGCCTCATCACGATTTATACAGTCGAGTGAAACAGAAATGTATCATGATTCCAGGGAATTGTTTTAAAAATGCGACTATAATAGCGCTGGAAAACATTGGCATAAATAATTTCGACTAATTTTACGTTCGATTTATGTTTATAATTACATATTACACATTTGTGTGCTGATATACAGAATTGCAAGAATGCACCCGAGAAGAAAACTGAGTAAGTCGCTATCCATGTGTCTAATTCTACTAATGAGTATCTTGTAAAAGGTTCTAGCCAAACAAATACGTCTGTCGCTCTGAACATTCCATGGTGCATGGCAACACCGGGACTATAAAACGCCGAAAGGTATATTTTGTTGAATATGGGAAAGATCCTCTTCTTATGGCAATTTATTATAATATGTGGTCTTAATGTAGTTCATTTTTAATTAATCGGCCTGGATGAATTGACACTGCGTGAGCTCGGTTAGCATGCGACTCTACATAATGACAATACTTAAATATAAGTGGATCAGACCTTCGCCGCAACTGCTTATTTATAAATTTTACCTTAACAACTACAGCAGAAGGTGATTAAATATGTGAAAACTATACACATGCGCATGCGAAGCTGTATGTTTAAAAGGTCTCTTGTCATAATAATTATCCCATGGAGCTTATCAATCAAAAATTATTGGTAAAGCGTACAGTTTGGGAAGTGATGACGTAAGCATTAGGGTGATTGTTCCTTGTGGACAATTCACGGAAAACTATTCACGAATTTAAAATAGTTCCAGAGTCACTTGCGCTGGTCTCAAGTAGATTATTAAACTTAGGCGTTTTGGCTGCCCAAATGAAACGAAAACCTCAAGCATAGTAACAATCACAAATTGTTGTATTGAGCAGAATATTCAAGTCGCGTCATGCACGACATATATAATAAATATGGTATTCGAAGATAGTCATGTTCCATGGTCCATGGCGTATTGCTCAGCTGCACACTTACACTACATTTGCTCTAAAGGGAAAGCAATGAAGTCATGTGTATAATTCATAGATGTCATCGTTGGCTGCATGTTGTCATCTAAAATGTAGTAAAAACTAATCTCTAAAGGCATACCTGCATGCATGAATCATGTATTCTGTAACAGTTTAGCACTTAACCTCACGAAAGTTTCTTGACGCGTCATTCAGCCTTAAAACTACCCTGGATATGTGTTTTTTTCCATATACCGATTTATTGAGTGCTTGATTTTGTATGCGTTCAATGTGCGGTTAGAGTTGCCGAATGCGCGCACATTTACATAAAATTCACGTTTTAAGCGACAACAGCTACAATGTCAGGCTATCCATTGAAATAAGTAAGTCATCTGACTTTCATCATCTTATAATGGAAAGTATCATCCACATTGTATTGTCGTTTCACAAGTCCCGATATGACTAAAGGAGCATATTTGTCAAAAAAAATGCAGCGCAAATATGTGGCATATAGGCGCTTGGGACTTATTTGTGGATAGGCATTTGGACACATTGATTTAACTGTGGTATAAAGACTCATTCAAGGTTCTGTGTTCACGCTGACGCATCTTAGTATTACAGCATATTTTGACAACTGCTCTGTCTGAACAAACGTTTCACTAAGAATACGCATGTTGACTAGCTGCAACGTGATATACATATCATGTGTGATCGGATAACTCAGCAAAGACAACATGCAGCGATGCCCCAACATATGGCTCTGCAAACGTTCTCGTCCAAATATTTTTGATAATGTTTGCTCGTGCCTAAAAGTTTCCCTTTTTTGCAAACTTTAGTTTGCGAATGATATTTGCCAAAACAAATGCCTGGCATCTATTAAGCATCAATGAGCCTTTTGCAGCTCAATCATAACATGTCGTTGGCAATCGCAGTTAACATAAAGGCGTGAAGACTGCGGTGGCATAGACAACCAGACAGTTGGTTAATGGCAATGCTGTATCAGAACAAACAGTAACATACTGAATTCGTCCTTGTTTGATAACCACTACCTTGATAGTGTACAAAAAGCATCACCTGACTCAATAATGATATATCGGCGTTATTCAGTCAGGTATAAACAACACTGCCGGGTTATAGGACAGTTATATACTACAGGTAGCTATGCAAATAGGCTAACGCAATTTTACGAACACATAAACAAAATGACTTTGGCACAGAAAGCCATATTCTTATCAACATGCAAGTGGTTAGTCATGATTTGGACACTGGTGCTATAGGTTATAAAACCGAAATGCCTTATCTCTATTATGATTGTTGAATCAAGTCAATTACACTACTGATAAGCCTCGGAACTGCGACAAAGGGACTTGGGTGTACGAGAAAAATGCGAGAGGCACATAGAGGGCGCCAAACTTACAGAGACCGAGGGCGCCGATGGCGAAACGTCGGTCAGGGTATAGGCCGTTTAAGAAAACATTTACGGATTTTTTCAATAAAACCGATCGAAGACGCGAGAGATACGAATAATCCCGAGCAAACATGATTTATAGCTTCTGTCCTTTGTATTGTGCTCTGTTTTTCTAGTTGCTTCCGAGAAATCATCCAAGAAATGTATCATTTTATCTTCTCAATTTTACCATGTTGATATCTTGGAATGCTCAGTGACAGAGGGGCGCGTATGTGCTTTGTAACTGGAATCTACACTCGAGGAAGTAATTGCGCATGGGAGCCTGCCACCAAAAATGCAGCTTATTATTGTCATCATTCCAAGAATCATAAAGGGTATCTCCCTATATATTTTGAACGTCGGCCTACATAATAACTCTGGTTTGACACTTTTCGTGTAGTGAAGGTACGTTTTATTTCCGTGGACAAATCGTTAATGAAAGGTAGTAATTGCAGCAGACGACATGTCATCGATAAAAATCTAGGCAATGATATTGATTAAAAAGATCTTTCTTCTCGAATTATTATGCCTCCATGCCTTAAGACCTATTATCATTAGCCTCATTGATATAATAGGGATATATCATGAGCTCTCACGTTTGGCGGCATTGCTGGCAACGAAACACGATCAGAGTAGCCAATAAGACGTATTTACTATGCTTGTTCCTCAAACAAATGATCAAATCAAATGTTGATCTACAGTACTCATGTAACCTACATACATGGTTCGCTTGCTTGGTTCACTATTTCTGTTTTGATCTTGGCAACTACAAGGGCACGCACTCTTTGAACCAAGACTCAATAATCTTAGCAAACATGAAACATGATAAGCCGCGGTTTGATCGACCAACAATATAAACAATCAATTCAGCGCCTAGAGAACCTGAGGTCGATTGTAACATTTACACGCGACGCATATTCTCTCAGGTTACAGATCTGTCAAGCTCTACTGATGGAGCAATGCATCGGCAGCAATATGTACAGTTTTATTTGACGTCCGCTAGCCATCTAGCTTGATCGATATCCCAAGGTCATGGAAGATATTATGCTGAGTGAAGGGGAACATAGGGTACCGAACAAATATACGCCTGGATATAGTGATTAACTCTCTACGTAGGTCAATTTGATGCTCAGGCCTTTTCAGCTCGCAACGATTTTACCTATCGAACATTTCCTGACAATACTATCACGATAACCCGTTTTATTTGATTGCAGCAAGCAAACCAAACTTCAGTCTATAAACTATTGTGAAATGGTCACAATAACTCGACCTAATTAAAATGCCTAAACACAATCGCTGTGTAGTCTGTATATATCGTGTCAGTAACCAAGCAGCACAACTAGTGGCAAATCAGGTTCTAATGATGTTCGGAGCAAACATATCATCGCAATTATGGTGTCTTAATAAGCTATTGCAAATATATATTCAACCGAATGATGGTCGCCTGTCGCATCCATTCGTCCTCGTTAAATAGCTTATGCATTTCAGTACGAAACGATCTGTATTAGAATTGTCCATTTTGTTACGTGATATTTTATTTACCGAGCAAATCTTGAAGTGCAAACTACGATAAAACATAAGATATCTATATGAACCAAATACACCCAGAATAGGATAGTCATCCAATTAGCAAAGCAATAAAATTCCACTGAGACGCAGCAACCAATGTATAAAATATGCATTCCCCGACTTGCCGGAGAGCTTCTGAATCGTCACACAATAGATACAATTACGTAAGCGTACATTTACACACTTTCCTACATGGACGCCCTCTCATCATTATCAGCGTAGGCCATAACCTATCCCGCCATCTCCAAAGCCGCCTGACGGCGCAAAAAATGTAGCTCCTTTGCGCTTTTTTGTCATCTTAATTCGCGTTGAGTGGTCAATGGTGGAAGTTTATCCATCTCATCAATGCAAGTATTGTATATCACAGTTGTGTTTTTGTGTATCGTCTAAATTGTTCCACAAACATATAATTGATATATATCTAATACAGTTGCATTAATTGACGCGACTGGGACAATTTTTTGCGTGGTTCGGACCATTTACGGCTCGCAGAATAAGCAAACCTACTTTACCAGTAGTGATTTATATTCATTTACAGCCAGACATCAGAATTTAGAGTATTGGTACCTCATTGCAGTAGGCTTCTCTAAATGATTAAATTGGTAGATCTTGTATTTTACGCTTCTCGCCCAATAAACCGCTATTATGCACAGATGAAGTCGAACTAAGGCTAGGTTTATGTCAAATACGTTTGTTGAGAGACCAAAGGAGTACGAAAAAGTGGCAACCAATGTCGCATTCGCAAAAAGCGAAGCGAATTTAAATAGACAAAACAATGATATTTCCTTGTACCCTCATGTTCCATGGATCAATCCAAGTTAAAACGTTCACTACATCCATGCTTGAGCTGTTGTTTTTTGCTAAAACAAACATAGCCTCTCTTGCTTTTTTTAAAATCAGTTATGCGTAATTATATACAGTACAAAGATCAACTCGCTGTTGTTTGATTTTCGGGAAAGGCCGAGTGTATGCTCTCTTTACTATAAATTAATAAATATAAGAAATAGCAAGCAAGTACATAGATGATCAAGATCTTAAAATACTGCACGAGGCAAATGTTGGATGCCTGAGGACTCTGGGTCTATTAGGCTCCGTATCATGCACTGCAGGGTGCTGGCAGGTATTGCGCATATACCTGCCAGAGTGGACTCGCTGCATATATATTTGTGTTCTTTCGAACTAATCCAGTCACGTTTATCTACATTACAATCACACAGTTAAGTGCAGAATAAGAACCGTTGCTACTGAAAAATAAACCTGCTTCTATAACACTCCCGTCTGTCACAGTCGGATGTACAAAACTCGGATTGCGTCCTTTGTTTGCTTTTCTGCCAAGATTCATAGATTTGTGTTTTTGCCGCTCCATACTGTCACAATCGTGTTGCCTGTACTGCTTGATGTTGATTACTTATTTATCATGAAGAAACCAGGAATTGAACGCCTGGGACCAGTGTCCACAACTGGTTTGGCAAAGTGCATGAGTGTCAGTTTAGGCTAGTCCAACAACAATCAAAGACTATACGACAGATGACGAAAAACGAACATTATAAATGGCCAGTATTTAGCTCATAAGCTGGTGTTCTGAAAGCGTTATACATTGCTAATGAATAACGACCAGCAAACAATGAACACCTTTAAAGACTTGCGTGCATTCTATGCCCTTTCTATCATCGCTCAATTGCGTGTAATATAGAACAACTGTAATATTTGAACAACTGCAGCAAGAAATGTCGTCAACGCTACGATTCCTTGCAAACCATGCATTCTTTGGGGAGCATCTGGTGCATAATCGCGGTTGCCTGAGGAAGATGATGGCCAGTCTGTGGGTTTAGTACTGGCTACCACGGTTTATTCTATTTCCTTTTCCTCGATTACCAGATGTTGGCAGGTATATTGCGTATATACCGAGCAGGGCGCGTTTGATGTAGATACTTGTGCCAACGTGACATACTGCAATCACGTTTTTAACAAGCCCACGGTCTAATGCAACAAGAGTAAAAACGCAATCGATACAAAAATTAACCTACATCAATAAAACTCACGCTTCCCAAGGTAAGAAGGACGAGTGGCTTAATGCAAAACAAGCCAAAACCATTACAGTGTTGCACACCGCACTTTAGATATATTTGCAAGTTAAGTGCGTCACATTGTCCGTCCATAAAGCAAAAGAGATACAAGATAACCGAATCGTGCAATAGTCGGACGAATATAGAAGCCAAAACCATTAGATTGGATTAAAATCACATTATGCGCCTCGTAAAACACGCATGATCGTGTGTCCCGCCGTGACGGATAACAGCAAGAGCTTTCCTTGGGCGATATAATCATTCGTATCATCACACGCGTGTCACAAGCTCGTGCATTCTCTAGTTGCTTACTATAGCCTGGAATATTTATCCCGCCACCTCTTCGAAACATAATATTTTATGATTAGAAGGCGAAGCTAAGCATGAACAGAATACATGGCGATCCATGCAAACGATATATGGTTGAACATATTGCAATCAAGGAACTTAAAATACCAAATAAGATAATATGTATAACCTAACACTACAATTGTCGATCATATACCTTGCATGATGACGTATTCAATGATATTAAATGCCACTAATTGTTTACTGAATTGAAGATGGCGACATCAATTTCATGTCATAAAAATTGTTACAAACTCCAGAGTATTGCCGTAGGAAAGAACTGTCGATTAGCAATTGTCTCTCCTGATTTACCTTATGCGAAGGGATAAACAGGTTACTCGCCATGAAATGAAGTTAGTGACGAGGCTCTTCAGCGAATAATGTTACCGTGTTTATTGGTTTCTAGCATACACCACTAGCCTGCATATTACCATAGCTGATTACGGAACGCTATAGCAATACTTGTTTATGTCAGGAAATCGCTTTTAGCTTCCGATTTCGTGTATCATGATGCATTCATTATTTAAAGAACTGCATCGCGACAAGGTCTTAACAAGCAAGATCTTTAAATGATAATTTAATTATGTGTGATGCTCTGATCGGTTAATACAAGAAATTGGATATTTGACTGATAATAGCCAGAAAGTGTAGGGTACAATCTTGAAAAGCGCCAACCATTATGTATATGAATATTGTACAGTTTGCTTCGCAATCCCAGGCTCGAAAGGGCAGAGTAGTGTAATACATTATCCACTCTTGCCAAAGGCCAATAATCCAATACCACAACCCCACACGCTCTCACGCACGCAAGCACACGCACACACACACGCGACACATACACATATGAACAAACACACATATTTATAGATATATATTTATATATATAGATACGTATTTTTATACATATATCTTTATATGTATATATATATCTATATATCTTTATATATATATATTGATATATGCATATATATGTATGTATATATATATGTATGTATTTATTTATATATACATAAACATAACTATATATATATATATATATATATATATATGGAAATATATATATATGTAAATTTATATATATGTAAATACATATATATATATGTATAAATATATATACATATAAATATATATATATGTATATACATATATATATATATGTATATGTGTAATTTTATATATATGAGTATATATGTATATATATGTATATATAAAATATATATATGTATGTATATATAAATAAATATATATATATATATATATATGTATATATATATAAATATATGCAAATGCACAATCAATCACACTCGCATAATTCATTTTCTTTTATATTGCGACGTTGCACTGTTGCATGATACCATCGTTCCCCTGCCAGATCAGGTTTAATTTTGTAACGATGTGACAATAACTACCAGTATGCCAGAAAAAATATCATTGCGAAGCATACAGTATTGGGGTTGCTACACCAATGGCTCGTGTTTACCTCATTGTCTATTAAGAGTAACGCTATTGCGAACACTGCCCGATAACAATTGCTAATTTCATTCATATTGATATACACTTATGCTTAGTGGGATGGCTAGTTTGTTAGCTGGAATCAAATAATATTACTACTTGCGGACCAGTGAACTAGTACATGCTTAACATAACATAATCATATTGCTTAATTGACGTGTTAAATTCCACAAAATCTGATCGAATAGTTATCACCGTGTATTTTGGAACATTTCAAACATGAATAACATTATTAGGTGCTTAAAACACCTGCATCTGGATTGACGATGGAATTGTCAAATTTATCTTTTGTGAGTAATTGTCGATATGTATGCTTTAAGGGGTTGCGCTGTTGAAGTTATGGTGAGTTGTAAGCTGAGAGTCTTTCCAAGCTGCTGTTGACACCCCCGCAAAATTGCATTTGTTTCTTTGACTGAAAATACGACGTAATATACGTTTGTCCTACAGCTCCCGTATGTATATGGTTTCTGTAATGATTCGCTAGATGCTATGTATCCGTATGAAATTGCACTATCGAGAGCATACAACAATCACTGGGGTCACACAACCTGTTATCCAATTAAAAGGGCGACCTGTTTACCACTTGAAGCAATCATATCTAGGCTGTCATATAGGCAGCAAATATGTCGGTGCGCTTGGTTATGCTAATATCCAAGTCTCATTGCATTGAACCATATGTTGAAAATATGTGAAAGATTTGCTGATGAACATAACGTGACTTTTAAGTCGTAGAAGACTAAATACATAGAATATAGCAGCGCAGTAAATGAATTGGATATTAATAACAAGATGAACGATTATAGTGATTGTACATCAAAATGTTATATGTTTAATGTTTCTTTTAAATGATGGGGAATTTCAGTGAGATACAAAACCATACATTGTGTATATCTTTAATTCTTATCGGTGCAGTTTGTATACGGCTCACAGTTGTGGCCCATCGATTCCAATGGTGATACCAAAATATGTGGTCAATGGAATAAGGCTGTAAGGAGAATACTCAACCGTCCAATCGCTTCGCATACTTAGGTACTGGGACCCTTAAGTGGTCAAATACTCATTATCGTTTCGTTATGCGTACAAACGTTGAAAATGATCGTCCAAATGTATCACAGTGAAAATGCAATAGTTCAGTTCCGACATAAGCTACACTTACCCGCCGTAGTATTTAACCTATATGTACACAATATAACAATGGTGAAAGCACTGGGGTTGTTTAGCACCATTCGTGCAACTAAAAGACTCAACATCTACAACTTTCGTGCGTGGTCAATGGTGTTATATCGTCCATTTAATCAATTAACTAACACTTGTATACAACAGTTGTGGTCTTGCGTATTATTTACATATTTCTAGAAACATATAATTGATTTATATCTAATTCAGTTTAATAAATTGACATTGACTGGCTGAATTATATTTTCGCAACAATACATGCAAAGTGCGTGCATGCAAAGTGCTTTTTCAATCTGAGTTCGCTATTGTGGTGCGATGGACCGACCACTTTTTATGTGCATTATTTGTCAATAGGGCGCTGATAGATGCGATTTGTCTGCATGGTAAGAACTTTCCGTTTTGATTATCTACTTTATTGACCGCGGCTGGAATCATTGACGGCTCGTAGGGCAAGAAAAATAACCTAACCAGAGGGTTTTTCCACAGCCAGACATCAAAACCCTCTGTATCACTGACAGGTTATTGCTATGCTACCTCATTGCCGTAAGTAGCCACAACAACATTCAAGGTAGTAAACACAGGGCATCATTTACTACGAAGACTTTGTATTTCAAGGTTCTCGCCCAATTAACATCAATTTGCACTATTTTCATTATTTAAGTGCAAAGATGTTTTGGCGTAAGGGTCATTGCTGAAAACAATTATCACCTCACCTCTGGACTAACACACGTTATCTCTAAGGCACATTACGTATTGACTCAGCTTCATTTAAGATAAGTATGGATACAGAATGAATATGCTATTATTTAGTGGCGTGAGGTCATCTGCTGTAAGCATTGATGTCTCTATCAGCCAAATGGATATTCATGTGACCTTGCTAAAACAAATGCTACCCACACATATTTGGTTCGAAATCAGCATTGCTTTATGAATTGATATTGCGTAATAAGCGAGTTAACCGTCATTCTTAAATAATGAGAAAGCGAAATAATTCCTATTAAAGTTAGGCAGTTAATTGTGTGATTTGAGAAATGGGGCTTGTGACCCAAATGTTTAAAACTGTATATGCTGTCGGTAGTTTCTAGCATACCATAACATCATTTGTGTACGCTCGGGAGTTGTAGGAGACACGTCTATGCAGCCAAAGGGAGAAGGTTAGTTTACGAGGAATAGTGCCAGACAGTTTGTGTTGCATTATTAGGCATAATCGCAGAGGAAGCAAGTGGCTGTACGTTAAACATTCCAAACATCTTCCAATGAAGTGCATGATATGCAGCTTTATGCATGCCTTTTAATATCGCGGTCTATTCCATGTAATACCAGTGAAACTAGGTTGCTTAATTATTTCACGATTATAATACGTTTAAAGCCACCCAATAGTTCACAATTTGTTCAAATGGATGTCTTGCAGAGTGCATGCGCATCATTCAACACAAGCAGCTGTTCTTTATTTGAAGTAATCCGCAACATGCTCATCGACAGGAGATTTGCTCTCCATCATATATAGTTGCATGCAACAAGTATATAGTCGTAACGGAACGACACGAATCGCATAACTTGCTTAACTTCAACCGTATGAAGTGTGTTATGGGGAATGATTTACCACTCAATTCAAATTGAAAAACTGCGGATTAAACATATTTTGATCAACAAAGTAGAACCGTTAGCCAATTGACAATAATGTCATTGAAGCATTCGAAGGTTACTGAAAAGATTTGCATTGGTGCGAAGCATTTGGGATATGAGTAGTATACCAAGCAGCGATACGTATGAATAAAGTACATCCAAAAGACGTCAACCACGCAAAACAGATTATCCATATGCTGGTATTATTTCGACAATGCACAGGTATTTTGTTCATGCCATTTTTTTATGATGTCAGATGACGGGGATTCGTCGAAAAATCTGTCCAAAGGAATGAAGCATGAGTGAATGTAATATAACGACGGAGTGAAATTATACTGGCAGTTGTGCGGGAAAGTCAACAACATCTTGGGCAAGTTCTCAGCCGTACATTTCAGAATAAATCTCATAATAACTTCCCTGAGCGTATGCATCAAGGCGTGCATATCGGCAATTATCTGATTAATATGACGACTCCTTTTCTAATCCTGATGTAGGTATAACGACGATATGCGGCAAAGATAACATCAACCTTTTTGCATATATTTTGTTAATATGCAATACAAATTATATTACCGCGGCAATTGAACGAGATTATTTTTACGTTCGAAATGTAGAATATACAGGGTACATTTAATTGTGAATATTTTACGAACCACAGCACACACCTTAAGTCCGCATTATAGCATTAAGAAATTTATTTAAGTGCTATTGGTCAACACGAATGCTAAAACATATTGGCCCTATCCGTAAGGATTGGCCACTGATGTGAGGCGTCCAACCTGACGCAAATGAACGATTTCTAAACACTGAAGATGCTGTTTTGGCATATTTGCTATCCTTGCGATATAGTGCCAATGTGAAGCTTAAGATAACCAATGTCTTAAGCTTTTTTGATGCGACCACTTCGTCATCACAGCTTTCGTTAGAAAGTTACAAATGATGTAATGGCTCACGCAATATAGTCATATCTGTTTATCGCTTCCAATACAGTTGGTCTGAAATACATATCTCTGTTTTTATGACGAGAAGTCCAACAACAGCTTAATGTATTATAATTAGTACGACACAATAGGTATAAACAAGTACAGCGATCAGTGGCCATCCCATGGTGCATTATTACGTGGAATGATTTGTATGCATACAAATCAAGCAAAGATGTCATATAGTAATCAAGAATCACACAGTTATGACAACAATTGTCAATCATAAACGAATACGCTAGATGAATGTAACACAGCGTTGTATTGATGACAGACCCGCGACTTCAGTAAGTAGTTCGATATCAGTAGCCTATAACAGAAGACCAAGGTATCCTTGTTACTCTTTACACCTGCTGTTAAAATGTTACGCTAAATCAAACATCTGCTTCTAATATGGGACTGAATATTTGAACTTCACTGTAGTGTCATATGTATAGACTCGTTGTGTGTACGGTAGATGTATAGCTTTTCCTCCAAATGCACTATGTAAATCGCATGGATTTGTCCCCTTCATAAACGATGTATTTGGCATTCAAAAGTAATTCACCTGGTTGACAACCCTAGAGCAGCTGTTATGTATCGCTACATTCACAGTCTCGCACATTAACCTGATTACAGTAAACACTCAAGAAATCCTCGAAATCACCCACTTCATCACCGTTAGAAGTATCTGGTGTCCCAGTAGGTTCTAAGGGTTTAGCGCGTCTTAGAGTGGTCGGTGTGATAAAGTGTGCTCTTGGTTTGCTAAAAAAGAAATGCGATTCTTTTCCGTGTGAATGATTTATACGGTCAATTTATATCTTATGATATTTTATTAATATTCACTTATACTTGATTCATTTACCATCAGATACAACAATGACTACAATGAACACCGTGTATTCCAATATACCTGGCCATATGTATTTGGACTATTTTGTGTAAATTCATTGCTGCAATGAAGTGAAATGCTATGTTATCTACAACATGTACAAGATCAAAAGTCCACAAATAGACATATTCTATGTTTCGAGCTTTAAACTTGCCACCCTGCTATGTATACGTGCATACCTTTACGACAATAGCCATTGCTATTGTGCAGTTTGCTCAATATTTTCTCTGAAGAAAACTATGAGGCTAACAAAACCCAGAGTTGCAGCAAGGCAAATGATGGAAAGTTGTGGAATGTGCGTATGCGAAACAGTATGTACGATAATAGGTAGGACTCAATGTGCGCAGACACAAACACGCTGGTGAGGTGATGGGTAAAACTTGGCTATATTTTTCAAGCCGACGCTTGAAGAATTTCAGTTTTTGGGTTATGCATAGGAACTGATTTAGCCATATGTTATTACCAAATGAGCTGTGCGCTTTGTAATTTTTATTTTCTAACTTACTGGCAGATCGGTTCGTTAGTTTCGCATCGCTGAAATATAAAACTGACCTGCTATGCACGCGATGGTAATATGTTGTGACTGAACTATGCAATGTCGATATTAAACAAACGGGCTCAATCACTACAATAAGTAAGATCCTTTCTTTAAGATGATAATTAGTACCCATATATGCGCGACAATGCGGTTTGGTTGAATGCTACTTGCTAAACATCTGGTTTTTAAAACATATGGACATAACTAAATGCGCTTTTGCGGGGCTAAAACCCTGGAAATATATTGAAAGAAGGGACGTAGGTTTGTAGGTGTTTTGCTTCGTTCATATAATTGTTTGTTTATAAAGTTGGAACATAAATTATAAATGATGCATGAATAGGAACATTATTTAAGTGATTAATGCTGAGATGCCTCGTATTCATGCACATGAATAATAAATTGCAATCTTCACGAAACATTTATCTAAACCATTGACCGGAAATATATGACGCATTTAACGGTGACAGAGTATTCATTTGTAAACGTAAACAACAGAACATTCAACTTAGTACTGAAAAATATTAATATATGAACAAATATTCGTTCATAATAATTCGATCTTCCGTTATAGCGACGGTTTTCTTCTCATTTTGTTGGCATCATTACTGGATGTTCAAAGCATTACTAAATATATGATATCACACACATGCTAGGGTACATTACTAACAAATAATAGGAATAAGTAGAGGACATTGGGAATGAATACGTGAAGCCCCACACTTAGAACTTCGTATAACTGATGGTTTTGATTCAGCACATTGCTTTATCTCTCTTAGTATAAACTCAGTCAAGCCTCTCCTCAATTTCATTGCGCTTGAGTAGACATTGCGAGATGACAAACGTAATAGCTTCAAATACCATGGCTACTTCAATGAATAAACCAGCAATAATTCTGTCCATTGTTAGCGTAAATAAAATTTAACTGTGCTACGCTAAACAGCGGTAGGTATTTTCAGAAATCAGGGTACAGCAGAAAACGCACCATGGATACGTGGCAAGAACAAACCCGAAACTCATACAAAATGTTGCGCTACTTTTAGCAGTTAAGGATGATTAAAATAATATAATTCACAATCGTATGGTAAATAGATTGACACAGGGAATACACACATCGGACATGGTGTGGATGCATAAGACTCATGCATGTTTTCAGTTATTGTCATCGCACATACCGCTGGACGTTAATAAATTGCCATGATCAAGTATGCGCCTGTGGTAGATCGTTTTATCGAAAAGTTTTGGGTATGTTTGCTGTATTTACTGGCCTGTTTAACACATGGCTATGTAACTGGTCATGTATTTCGACTCAGCCTTTGCCCGCTCGATTGTCTACTCTTATACCATGGGGTGAAAATTATTATTGCCACAATTTGTCTACAGGCAAGCGCTATAAAACCAATCGTGCGGTCGTAAATATGTCTCACCACGTGCATCAAATCTGTCTAGGCCCAGGTGACTTCATCATTTTCACTAAATAAGACACGTTAATCAAAATAGTGAACATCGCGAGGGCTTCTAACAATGGCATTTTGTTTGGGCCCTGTGCACAAGGGAGGGGCTCGGTTAAATTATACCATGCAGTTGACATTATAAACTTCAATGTTAGCAAATCGTGATACAGAGCAAGTTAACATTTCAATATGCAAAAGTGTAATATACGTTGCCTAAAACACGAGCAGCTGTTGCGGTTATGAATCACACTGCTTTATGTAGAACGCACATCGGATGGGATAGTGCTTGTTATAACAAATGTATTAACGTCGCAGATGTCGAAAAGTGATAACGTATACGATAACATCGCATTCGCATGGTTAAGACGTAATATTGGACCTGGGTAGGTCACATAAGCGCTAAAGAAACACATCTGGTACAACAATCATTAGCTGCCGTGCATCGGCTCGAAGTACTCTGAAGTATTCTGATCAGGCCTCGAAGTGGTCCAGGCAAGCCAAATTGAATTTACCATAAGTGCTTGCCGAAAAAGTCCTCTGTGGCCACACTAGACCTATGCCTGATATGTGACATGCATAACTTACATTATTGCTTAATATCATACTCCACAGAGCACCAACATATGCATTATTATTAAACGTCAGCATGCAGTATATAGACTTACAATATAACCATAAAGCGGTAAGTGTAATATGATAATACCACAAAACTATAGGTTGTACTGCGACGAGATCATCAGACAACAAGCTTACTAAAAGTTCCCTAACCAGCAATTTAATATTGCAATTTTATACCGAAAGTCTCTTTCTAAGCATGTGTCACATATAGACATACCTCACAGGCGCGTCTGTGGCATTACGATTGATGATTCTTCTTTGGGGAGTGTGCTATTGATTTGCGTACATATGCCTTGTGATAATTATTCAAGAAACAAAGTAACAAACGAATATGAGGAGGTTATTAATGTAATTGAGTCTGTTGTCAATTCAATTACCTGTACCTCGGTTGTAATTTGCGGTGATTTAAACACATCGTTTGAAAGAACCAATGCACAGACTCGCTGTTTGAATGACTTTATGGAGAGAAATTGTATGAGGGTTTCTTGGAACAGTAAAAACTCCTCAAAAGATTATACATATACTAATTTTGCTTTAAATCAGATGTCTTGTATCGACCATTTTCTAGTTAGTGATAATGTTTTCAGTAAGGTGCTATGCGGTAATGTTATTCGTGACCCAACAAACCCGTCAAATCATAATGCTATATTCATCACAATAGATGTCAATATTGACAACGTTATGTCTACAGATAGTCAGGGATTCTTGCGAGATGATCGGCTATTGTGGAGTCAGGCAACAGAGGTAGATGTTAATCAGTACAAGAGTGAATTGGATATTTTGCTAGATGGTGTGTCTGTATCGCATGCTGTGTTTCAATGCACCGATAAGCGGTGCCGTGATAGCAATCACAAAACCTCTATTGATGCATTTTGTAAATCAATTGTTGACTGTTGCACTCAAGCTGGTAAAGAAACTATTCCGTCAAAGAAGCCTGTTTCATGGAAAATTGCGGGATGGTTAGAGATTGTAAAACCAGAGAAAGAACGATCACTTTTCTGGCATTGGATTTGGATCGAGTGTGGCAAACCTAACAAAGGCACTGTGTATGACATAATGAAGCAGTCACGTCATAAATATCATTATGCCATACGCGCAGCCCAAAAAAATGAGTTCGATATAAAGAAGGCAAAACTATAATACAAGATATTTTAGTATCGTAACAGTTTTATCTCTTTTTCCGTTGAATGTAGCACTATAGTTTAAATTTATGTATCACAGTTATTGTTTATGCATGTACCTTGAGTACGAAATAAACATATATATAGGCAACTACTGAGGATAGTACAAGGCTGGCCATGAGTCAGAGTCAAATGACCCTGGTGTTCAAACGTGTGCATGCTTCGCACAAAGGCTTGCAGCATGCGCTATAACTAATATGCCCTATCGGTATTGGGAGCCGTGGATCATCTCAACGCACACACGAAGTGCCGACTCATTGAGAACTTCTCCAGTGCTTAATAGATTCTTAGCACAACCGAAGCCTAATGCTGGTAAAGTATTTGTGCTAAGCACTAAGCAAATTTCAATACCTTCACTTGAAATAAAACGATTGCCACATGTATGCATCGTATTAACGTTCCGAATACAATATATATTCAGTATCTGTCCGTATATTGCAGCCGCACGCGAAATGCTCATTAAACTGTGCTGGGTAAAATTAGCATTTTGCATTGGTCTCAGCATTTCTTTGCACTAGTCTGCTTATTTCAGCGCAACTTATAGTAGAAACACTGCATGTGAAGTATAATTTATAATAGCGCTTAAATGCCGTATTCAAAGGTAATGTACAATGTGGGACAATTAAAGGCCGATGTGGTGCAGACGCAGTTTGCGTTACTTATTAACGTCAGGTAGGCCCGCAATATGTGCCATGTGTTTAATGGTATGCAATTGGCGACATTTTCGGCTAGTTTTCCTTTGACTTGCAACACAAAATACGCTACAATAAGTATCTTTAACATTAGTTGCAGTTAATTTCCTCACTGTTTCAGTCTGCTTCTAGCAACATGTTATTGCTAACACACCGTGGCGCGGTACGATATTATCCAACGTAGAACAGTGAAAAGACCACGTGGTGTAGCAATAAGCGTGAATTAGCAATTAACATATGGTAGGCCCGCCATACGTGCCATGCGTTTAATGGTATAAAATGGTCATGTAATGTGTGACATATTCCGCTAGTTTTTCGTTACTTAGTTTGAACACAAATCGGAGCGATTTGAATTATGTTTGCAACGCATTAGGCAGTTTATTATTCTGCCCAAATTGCTTGCAATGCAAAGCACGCATCAAGCATGTTAGTATATTATGTATCTTTAACATTAGCTGCAGTTTACTGCCTCTGTGCATCTGTCTACTGTTAGCAACATGTTATAGGTTACCCCCTTAGTTTGGCTGTACTAAATCATACTTATCCGAGTTGCAACAAACGTTTGTCAGATTCCAAAAGCATAAATTGTTTGCTGCAATCCCGTTTTATATGCGTGGATATTCATGCTGTCATGAGCAATTCAAACGCAGCCCAGCCAAACCCCACCTAGTCTATATCCTCACCAGAGGCACGTTTCGATACTGGCAAGCGTCAGAAATACAACAAAAGGATAAAGGTACAAATATGGAGCGCAAAACAACAGAGCGGGGAAACCCCAAACGGATGTAAAAACGTACGAGATATAGGCGCCGACTGCGAGACGCCTGTGAGGGTAAAGGTCGCGATATTTTCGGTGACTTGCAATACAGCAAATAAATTGCAAGATGAATACAATTGCCTAAGAATGGAAACGTTCCAGCTTTTTTTCGTGTGCAATGGATTTCTTAGAACTTCCGAAAGGTAATTTGCAAAAGATAATGTTTTAACAATATTATTTATATTTCCATTAATGTCGCTTCCTGTTTTATGACAGGGGTGCTCTTTGTCTTCAACACGATTTCCGTTGACAAATCGTGACGGAGACAATGATGTATGAGGTTATTACAATACACGGAAGTCGTGCCATTGATTTCAAATGTTCAAATCATGTTTATTAATATGATCCGTTCTCAAGGATTGTTATGCTGTCGCTTTATATTACAGTCTCAAACGGCGAGCGGTACTGCAACAAAACCGACATTTGCACTCCATTAGAACCATAGTTCGCTACCTCAGTCATGTAAAAGCACCACGGTCATGTTTAGCACATTGTCAAGTCAGAAACAGTGAAGTGATTAAAGAATGGGGAATAAGATAGATGAATCAAATGTGCAAGGGTGAGGCTATGAAATTACATTTTGTATGAGTGCGGCTCTCGTTCCAAATGAATTTATTGAAGCATGCTCCACCGGTATTATTCAACGCCAAAAACGCTGTTGGATGTTGGTAACACGTACTGGTTAAACATTGAGTGTCAGCAAAAACTATGCTAACTATTGACCGAATAACTTTGCGCCCGCTCAGGAATATCACAAGTTCATTATTCGTTCTCCGTGCTAATAAAAAAAGCCAATTGCAACCTTTGAAAAGAAACATTTGTTAACGCCCTTGTTGTATTACCGGATACCATTGCCTCATAATATTACGATTTAGAAAAAATGAAAGAAAAAAATGCCCCCAACAACGATCGTGTTGTGCCTCATTAATGGTGAATGTCTATTATATTAACCGCGCGATGTGATATGATATGATTTGTCTGTTAGCTGTAATCTCTGCCTTGCTTCTCGGTAACTTCTCTCGGCAATACAAATATCAGTAAGTGCTCATTGTGTCTATCCCGGCAACACGATGAATAAGCTCATATTTTTTCCGAGTGCAAGTAGCTGGATAAACCAGGGCTCGGTACAGCTTCGACATCACATAATTTGTGCCAACTTGCACATGCTGCATGCACTCCTCGTTCTCAGTCAATACTAGATACAACGAGCAGCTGTGACATGATATTAGTGATCTTTGCCGTGAATGTAAACAGGGCTATTATTATAAGATGAGTTGCTGTATAACCGCACACACACAAACACACACAGACACAGACATATATATATATATATATATAGATATATATATATATATATAAATATATATATATATATAGATATATATATATATGTATATGCATATATATATATGTATATATATATACATATATATATATATATATATATATATATATATATATACGCACACACACACACAAACATACACTCATTCACACAAACATACATATATATATATATAAATATATTTATAAACATTAAAATATATGAATATATATATACATATCTATATTTATATATATATATTTATATGTATGTAAATATGATTAGATATATACATAGGTTTATTATATATATATATATATATATATATATATATATATATATATATATATATATATATATCGATAAACATATATATACATATCTACATATACATATGATAAATATATATATATATATAGACGTTTATAAATATGCATATGCTTATATGTTATATTTACACACACTTCCAATTGTATGTATATTTTTATCGTCATATATATACATAGCTATTAAAATTTGTATGAATGGATAATTCTATCACACAAACAAAACACACACACACAAACATATATATTTATGTATATACATAAATATATATATATATATATATGTATATATTAATATATATATATATATACATATATATATATATATATATATATATATATATATATATATATATACACAACGTACACTCACTCACACAGACATACATATATATATATATATATATATAAATAAATATATATACATTAATATATGTAAATATATACACATACATATATAAATCTCCATAAATATATATATATACATATTTATATATCTATATACATATAAATATATATATATATATATATATCTATACACATATATATGTATTTATATATATATATAGATATAGATAAGATATATATATATATATTCATATTTATATATTAATGTATATGTATGCATATATATATAAATAATTATATATATAAATATCTATATAAATATGCATATATATTTTATATATATATAATACATATAAATCATCTTTATATATATATAGACATATATATATATATCTATATAAATATATATATATATATATGTCTATATATATATATATCTCTCTATGTGTATATCTATCTATCTATATCTATATCTATATAGTGTATCTATATATATATATTATAGATATATATATCTCCTCTCTCTACCTATATCTCTCTCTCTATCTATATCATCTATCTCTCTATATCTATATCTCTACTATCTCTCTCTATATATATATATATATTGCCGCCCCGGTTCCTTTTAATTATGAAGCTAATATGAGCCTGTCAGGTGTGCGCACGTACCTCATGGTGATTGTTATGTTGCAATCTAGCCATAACTATTCGTTTGGTCTACTGTGTCATCGACGTGACAAATTAAGAATTTGTCAATTACAAAACGACGAAATGTAATTTCTCATCTAAACACGCATTTACCGTTTTCTTGGCCGCAATATGAATTTGAACGGATCGGCACGATTAAA
>CM067351.1:24871477-24875686 GCA_034190875.2 Urechis unicinctus | reverse complement strand
ATTAGTCGACATCAAAAGTAATGAATATTGATGCAATCCTGCAGATACAGAAATTAAGATAGCCTCCCAAATGTCACTTCCATTATTGTGTTGTGAGAGAGGCCGTCACTGCTCATGAAAGAAACCAGATAGGATAAAGTTGTGTGTGAAACTGTTTTCGTTGGATTGCAATATAAATGAGTAGGGGCACGAATGGCGGTATTACGAGCAGCCATATACAATGGTGATGATTCCCCGTGGTTTTTACCGAATTACGCAACTACGTCAAATAATCTGATAAAATACTATATCCGACACTTAATTGAATGAAGCCCGAAGTTTGATTTATGGTCTACTAAAATATTACTGCAGTCAATCCACGTTCACAATATCTCACCAGAAACTTACCAATAACACCCCGAGACGATTATTATGCCTTGCATAGAGCGTATGGTGAAGTTTTAGTATTGTTTAGATATCAAGTAAATGATTTGCAGCTACTAAAACGTTTTTGTCTGACGCAGCAAGCTTACCACTAGGTCGTGTAAGTCCACTGGCATCATACTTGTCGTAAAGAGACGTGGAACGGTAGAGCTGTTGAATTACCGCACTCTTTATCATACTACGCCACGATGTTGGATAGTCACTTATGGTTTAAATAATCTACCATCAGCAGATAAAATGGCTAAATAGTCAAATCACAATGCAATGAGGAAGTGAACCTCATGCAACGACAGTATCAATTATACCTATTTTTGTTAATTGTGTATCTAGCTCATTTATAATATCGGCTGCATAATGTTTCCACCAAATAACTCACAAAACGCAGATACGACATAATACTGACTCCGTTGTTGCAGATGTGATAGTCACAAATAGAGTGAGGTATACAGTAATTGGCTCGACAGTCATAAGAAGACTGGTTCAATGGAAAATATCCATATTCATGATTGACGATGCCGTTAATCATGCATATATTGGAACTGGTGGCTGATCAAAATGATTACCCGTCTCCTTCTCTGTTGGAAAATAAATAAGACAAGGTTTGAAACAAATAGTTGATATAATGTACCCATTAATGTCGCATTCCCAACTGCAACTTGGCGATCAATATTCTCTTTAAAGTTTTTGTTTGAAATGTCCCAAGAATTCACAGATGGAGATTGATCGCTAAGCTCCATCGTTGTTTGATGCTTACATTCCGAGTTTTAGTATTTTTTATAATTCGTCAACATCAATGGGTCGTGGATGTACAGCGCACATATTCACATTGAGAGTCACGAATAAATATGAACAAATGACAGAGATAGTACCGGGCAAATGATGCACGCTATAAATCATGTTGTATTTTCTACGAAGCCTGATATAAGGCGCGGATTTGACAATTCTTAATACATTAACAATCCTTATTTAAAACTTATATATGGCAAGCTTGATCCACAATAGAATCCTTCCTTATACCTTAAATATTTACAGATTCTGAATCTTTGGTAGGCAAACTGTATAATTATCAACACAGCGCTAAGACCCGACCATTATGAACCCACAATCAAAGACGCATCTATTCCAATTTGATTTAGTTGAATAATTACGATACATTAAAATTTCAATTGATTATGCTCAGAGTGCTTGAGGCCAATGCGATTGGCATTGTATGTACAACTCTTCTTAATAAGCCATGAGAAACAATAGGCGAACAGGTTAGAAATTAATTATCCTTCCCAATTATCTATCGTTCGTCAGTTGCATTTGTAGCATATGGCAAACTGTCAATTAACTATAGGTTTTCTCTCTCCGTTGTCAGTGCATTTAGACAGAATTATGCAGACTCAATCTTATGGGTTACCACCTTTTTGTTATGGTTCTATTGCAAAATGTCCCTATATCCTGAGATTATATAAAAGCGATTTAGACATGCATTTTATGCGATGAAGTATCGTAGCGTATTTTTAATTTTACGATTTTAAAATAAACAATGATGCGAAAATCGTCGAAAATTATTCGATTACGAGCATATGTGCATTACACACTATCAGGGTTAGGGACCTTGCATTGCTTTACTCCCTTGTTGTACGGTCCTGAACTACAAAAAACGTTTTATCGATGTAGCTATTCACTTGAGTCGACAGCTGATAGCACGATAATGCCAAACAGGCCCTCGCCGGTTGGCTAGCACCATGAATGAACATGAGGAACAGAGGTCATTTTATGTTAAACAATCATTTCGATTGTAAAATGACTTCCGTTGCTTGATTAAGTTTGCGAGAATATTCGTGTCTGTAAACATTACTACGTAAGGTTAATTGCTGGGGTATTATTGTCAGGAATACACCGGCGCATGAATGATTTAGGCCGCTTCATCCCACTAAGACTACAAGCACATGGAAGCATACTTGTCGCTTACTAAAATAAAATAATAACATGCAAAAACGAGGCTTGACAGCTAAGTATCTGGAACTTCCTTGATCGTATTAACCAAATATACAACATAGATGCATTTGCCGTAGCTACTGGAGATGGAAATAAGTCAGGATTCTATTATTGAGTATTGGTGTCGAACGAGAAACCCGTGTGCATTTGTTCAAATTACCCTAACTGAACATTTAGTACTTCATATTAGCAATTCATAATATAATCGATCCGAATGTAATATTTAACAGGTGACTATATGTTAAGCCATTCACGTGAATGCATTGTAGCGTACTCACGAGACTAGCGATCGTTATAGAATATTTACCATTCCATGGTATGAATTATCGTGGTAAAATTCACACCAAACATGTATTAATGTCGCGGAAGAATTGATATATCGATCTGGTATGCTGGCAATGAAGGCATGAATTTCGCAGCAGACCTAATATAACGTTCATATATGCTGGCATAAAAGCATGAATGAAGCATCAGACAGAATATATCGTTCACGTATGCTGGCAAAGTAACCATCCATTTTGTGGTAGACATAACATATCGCTCATGTTTGTTAGTATTAACACAGCTTGAATTATTTTGTACAGCTTCATTTGCACTATGCGAGCAGACTGTGATTGCTTTGTATGAAAGGATTGGTTTTTCACTAACAAATACTGCATTGCAAAAGACAATGTAGCAGAGCTCTTCTGCACTACTCCCCGAATAACTCGTTTACTTGAACATAAGGAACCTAACAAGCAACATTCAAAAGTCAATTCAAAGTCGACTCGGCCCCCATGGTACAATCCAATAAGATTTTTAGTGCTTGACGGTTTGTTAGCTTTGCATAGGTAAATAGCACGAAAAGTGGATCTGGACAGTTTTGATTCATAAAATCGTGGCAAAAAGGCATCGCAGCTTTTGATAAACGCGTATCTTGCTACACCGGTAAATGTTCTATCACATGCTACCATTCACCGAATGGCAACTGATGGTATGTATGCCGAGAGCCACGTAGTTCATTAATGCTTATTATTCTGCTGAATATAATCTCGTGTAGTAGTATTTTTCTAAAAGTTTTTCATTGCCTCAATACGTTGCGTGATTATTCTGAGAGCATGTTATGAACTGCCCCGAAAATATCGTGTTCAACAGGGTAGAATGGTTCATAAATTATGAATACCCACTTATCGATGGTATTGAGAACGACAACTGACATTTGTCTGTGTTCAGTGTATCTGCCAACAAACACGACCAAGGTTGGTACATAAATGCATCCCAAAATCATGTTATGTAGAGCAGCAAATACCTTATTTCGAATGCCTGAACATATGTATTTCCTGCTTAAATAGCATGCTGTCTATTTTAATTACGTAAATGCCAGAACATTATTAATCGATACCTGGCCGGATATCTGATTGCTCGCAGCACAGATTTGACGGACGCCATGATAGATCCAAACAATACCATAACTGTTTTAAAATCTCAACTCTTTGCACACAACAGTATAATAACATTAAAACAGAATAGCATTCATGTTGCTATTTACCAGAACCTTAATGCTGTTAAAGTCATGCCATATACACTCCTCAGTGAAATAACCACGAACATAAACATGACAGTAACAAGCCTAAGCCGATCAATATTGCTCGAGATTACAAAACTATCTTCATCTGTATTCATTAAAAGCTGGGCAAACCCTCATCTGGAACTATAAATAGAGATCAGTCAATGCGAAACTATGATATGGCATAAATGGACGCAAAAATTAAATGGATGAGATAGATGGATGAGATAGACGGTCTCACAATCTATGCATAT
>CM067351.1:24801477-24866477 GCA_034190875.2 Urechis unicinctus | reverse complement strand
TCATGGCCAGCCTTGTACTATCCTCAGTAGTTGCCAATAATATTTAATTGCTGGTTAGGAAACTTTTAGTACGCTTGTTGTCTGATGATCTCGTCGCAGTACAACCTATAGTTTTGTGGTATTATCATATTACACTTACCGCTTTATGTTTATATTGTAAGTCTATATACTGCATGCTGACGTTTAATAATAATGCATATGTCGGTGCTCTGTGGAATATGATATTAAGCAATAATGTAAGTTATGCATGTCACATATCAGACATAAGTCTAGTGTGGCCACAGAGGACTTTTTCGGCAAGCACTTATGGTAAATTCAATTTGGCTTGCCTGGACCACTTGGAGGCCTGATCAGAATACTTCAGAGTACTTCGAGCCGATGCACGGCAGCTAATGATTGTTGTACCAGATGTGTTTCTTCAGCGCTTATGTGACCTACTCTGGTCCAATATTACGTCTTAACCATGCGAATGCGATATAACCTTATATGTTGTCACTTTTCGACATCTGCGACGTTAATACATTTGTTATAACAAGCACTATCCCATCCGATGTGCGTTCTACATAAAGCAGTGTGATTCATAACCGCAACCGCTGCTCGTTTTTTAAGCAACATATATAACACTTTTGCATATCGAAATGATAACTTGCTCTGTATCACGATTTGCTAACATTGAACTTTATAATGTCAACTGCATGGTATAATTTAACCGAGCCCTTCCCTTGTGCACAGGGCCCAAACAAAATGCCATTGGTAGAAGCCCTCGCGATGTTCACTATTTTAATCAACGTGTCTTATTTAGTGAAAATGATGAAGTCACCTGGGCCTAGACAGATTTGATGTTTGTGCTGAGACATATTTACGACCGCACGATTGGTTTTGTAGCGCGTGCTTGTAGACAAATGGAAGCAATAATAATTTTCACACCATTGTATAAGAGTAGACAATCGAGCGGGCAAAGGTTGAGTCGAAATACATGACCAGTTACACAGCCATGTGTTAAACAGGCCAGTAATTACAGCAAAATATACCCCAAATTATTGACTGGATACAAGACGAAATTAACAGTTATGCCGGTGCAGTTGGAGATTTGTACCACATATTGCACTCTCTCGGCCAAAAACTTGCATCCACACAAGATAAACCAATGCATATTTGTGTGTTACAATACACGATATTAACAGATCTCATGTAACAAAAATCTACTATGCGCTAAATCAATTCACCATTAGCAGGGTCTGTTATTTCTGCTATCATATTGTTTCCGCTTTGCCATTCTAACACTGGAGTTGCATCTGCTCATTTGTTGCATCATGTCCCTCCGCCATTGGGCCATACTTCTCTATATCTTGCTTGATATTTTAACACTTTAAGTGAACAGACCGCCTTCACTCAAACATTTTGTTGGTACAAGATGACTGCATAAAATGTGTTAGATATAAAAGCGGACATATCTGACTCTCAGCGATGTTCTTTTGCACGGTAACCAATACACGATTATTACACAAAGAAACTATGTAATTAAGTTCTACTCAAAATGAATTATGTCATGGATTTTAACCTACTTCACAACTACGTTATACGTGAATGATATCATCATAAATGATGCCGTTCAATGATTTATTTGACACGCATGAAGATGAACGTGTTCGTAAGATATGTTCTATTAACGTATATAGGGAATGTATGTTCGTCAATTCATTGTACCAGCAATCGAAACATACAGCAAAATGAAGATACGAGGTCTGTAAAGTAACAAATGCGGATATCAACATGGGTAATGTTGTGTTCTACGATTCATTGAATCAGCGATGCTTTTCGATAAAACGATCTGCCACAGGCGCATACTTGATCATGGCAATTTATTAACATGCAGCGGTATGTGCGATGACAATAACTGAAAACATGCATGGGTCTTATGCATCCCCACCATGCCCGATGTGCGTATTCCCTGTGTCAATCTATTTACCATACGATTGTGGATTATATCATTTTAATCATCCTTAACTGCTAAAAGTAGCGCAACATTTTGTATGAGTTTCGGGTTTGTTCTTGCCACGTATCCATGGTGCGTTTTCTGCTGTACCCTGATTTCTGAAAATACCTACCGCTGTTTAGCGTAGCACAGTTAAATTGTATTTACGCTCACAATGGACAGGATTATTGCTGGTTTATTAATTTAAATAGCCGTGGTATTTGAAGCTATTACGTTTGTCATCTCGCAATGTCTACTCAAGCGCAATGAAATTGAGGAGATGCTTGACTGAGTTTATACTAAGAGAGATAACGCAATGTGCTGAATCAAAACCATCAGTTGTCTGAAGTTTTAAGTGTGGGGTTTCACGTATTCAATCCCAATGTCCTCTACTTATTCCTATTATTTGTTAGTAATGTACCCTAGCATGTGTGTGATATCATATATTTAATAATGTTTTGAACATCTAGTAATGATGCCAACAAAATGAGAAGAAAACCGTCGCTATAACGGAAGATCAAATTATTATGAACGAATATATGTTCATATATTAATATTTTTCATTACTAAGTTGAATGTTCTGGTGGTTACGTTTACAAATGAATACTCTGTCACCGTTAATTGCGTCATATATTTCCCGTCAATGGTTTAGATAAATGTTTCGTGAAGATTGCAATTTATTATTCATGTGCATGAATACGAGGGATCTCACCATTAATCACTTAAATTATGTTCCTATTTATGCATCATTCATAATTTATGTTCCAACTTTATAAACAAGCAATTATATGAACGAAGCAAAACACCTAGAAACCTACGTCCCTTCTTTCAATATATTTCCAGGATTTTAGTCCCGCAAAAGCGCATTTAGTTATGTCCCTATGTTTTAAAAACCAGATGTTTAGCAAGTAGCATTCACCAAACCGCATTGTCGCGCATATATGGGTACTAATTATCATCTTAAAGAAAGGATCTTACTTCTTGTAGTGATTGAGCCTGTTTGTTTAATATCGACATTGCATAGTTCAGTCACAACATAGTACCATCGCGTGCATAGCAGGTCAGTTTTATATTTCAGCGATATGACACAAACGAACAGATCTACCAGTAAGTTAGAAAATAAAAATTACAAAGCGCACAGATCATTTGGTAATAACATATGGTTACATCACTTCCTATGAATAACCGGAAAACTGATATTCTTCAGGCGTCTGCTTAAAAAAATATATCCGAGTTTTACCCATCACCTCACCAGCGTGTTTGTGTCTGCGCACATTGAGTCCTACTTAATATCGTACATAATGTTTCGCATACGCACATTCCACAACTTTCCATCATTTGCCTTGCTGCAACTCTGGCTTTTGTTAGCCTCATAGTTTTCTTCAGAGAAAATATTGAGCAAACTGCACAATAGCAATGGCTATTGTCTTAAAGGTATGCACGTATACATAGTAGGGTGGCAAGTTTAAAGCTCGAAACATAGAATATGTCTATTTGTGGACTTTTGATCCTGTACACGTTGTAGATAACATAGCATTTCACTTCATTGCAGCAATGAATTTACACTAAATAGTCCAAATACATATGGCCAGGTATATAGGAACACACGGTGTTCATTGTAGTCATTGTTGTATCTGATGGTAAATGGATCAAGTATAAGTAAATATTAATAAAATATCATAAGATATAAATTGACCATATAAATCATTCACATGGAAAAGAATCGCATATCTTTTTTAGCAAACCAAGACCCCACTTTATCACACCGACCACTCTAAGACGGCGCTAAACCCTTAGAACCTACTGGGACACCAGATACTTCTAACGGTGATGAAGTGGGTGATTTCGAGGATTTCTTGAGTGTTTACTGTAATCAGGTTAATGTGCGAGACTGTGAATGTTGCGATACATAACAGCAGCTCTAGGGTTGTCAACCAGGTGAATTACTTTTGAATGCAAAATACATCGTTTATGAAGGGGACAAATCCATGCGATTTACATAGTGCATTTGGAGGAAAAGCTATTCATCTACCGTACACACAAAGAGTCCATACATATGACACTACAGTGACGTTCAAATATTCAGTCCCATATTAGAAGCAGATGTTTGATTTAGCGTAACATGTTAACAGCAGGTGTAAAGAGTAACCAGGATACCTTGGTCTTCTGTTATAGGCTACTGATATCGAACTACTTACTGAAGTCGCTGGTCTGTCATCAATACAACGCTGTGTTACATTCATCCAGCATATTCGTTCATGATTGACAATTGTTGTCATAACTGTGTGATTCTTGATTACTATATGACATCTTTGCTTGATTTGTATGCATAAAAATCATTCCACGTAATAATGCACCATGGGATGGCTACTGATCGCTGTACTTGTTTATACCTTTTGCGTCTTACTAATTATAATACATTAAGCTGTTGTTGGACTTACTCGTTCTCGTCATAAAACAGAGATATGTATTGTCAGACCAACTGTATTGGAAGCGATAAACAGATATGAGTACATTGCGTAAGCCATTACATCATTTGTAACTTTCTAACGAAAGCTGTGAAGACGAAGTGGTCGGATCAAAAAAGCTTAAGACATTGGTTATCGTCCTATGCCATTCCACGGCGCTTCTTAAGCTTCACATTGGTACTATATCGCAAGGATAGCATATATGCCAAAACAGCATCTTCAGTGTTTAGAAATCGTTCATTTGCGTCAGGTTGGACGCCTCACATCAGTGGCCAATCCTTACGGATAGGGCCAATATGTTTTAGCATTCGTGTTGACCAATAACACTTAAATAAATTACTTAATGCTATAATGCGGACTTAAGGTGTGTGCTGTGGTTCGTAAAATATTCACAATTAAATGTACCCTGTATATTCTACATTTCGAACGTAAAAATAATCTCGTTCAATTGCCGCGGTAATATAATTTGTATTGCATATTAACAAAATATATGCCAAAAGGTTGATGTTATCTTTGCCGCATATCGTTGTTATACCTACATCAGAATAAGAAAAGTAGTCGTCATATTAATCAGATAATTGCCGATATGCACGCCTTGATGCATACGCTCAGGAAGTTATTATGAGATTTATTCTGTAATGTACGGCTGAGAACCTGCCCAAGTTGTTGTTGACTTTCCCGCACAACTGCCCGTATAATCTCACTCCGTCGTTATATTATATTCACTCATGCTTCATTCCTTTGGACAGATTGCCGAAGAATCCCCGTCATCTGACATCATAAAAAAATGGCATGAACAAAACACCTGTGCATTGTCGAAATAACACCAGCAAATGGACATCTGTTTTGCGCGGTTGACCTCTTTTGGATGTACTTTATTCATACGTATGCTATCGCTGCTTGGTATCCAAATGCTTCGCGCCAATGCATATTTTTTCAGTAACCTTCGAATGCTTCCATGACATTATTTGCAATTGGCGAACGGTTCTACTTTGTTGATCAAAATATGTTTAATCCGCAGTTTTTCAATTGGAATTGAGTGGTAAATCATTCACCATAACACACTTCATACGGTTGAAGTTAAGCAAGTTATGCGATTCGTGTCGTTCCGTTACGACTATATACTTGTTGCATGCAATTATATATGATGGAGAGCAAATCTCCTGTCGATGAGCATGTTGCGGATTACTTCAAACAAAGAACAGCTGCTTGTGTTGAATGATGTGCATGCACTCTGCAAGACTTATTCATTTGCACAAATTGTGAACTATTGGGTGGCTTTAAACGTATTAAAGTCGTGAAATAATTAAGCAACCTAGTTTCACTGGTATTAAATGGAATAGACCGCAATATTAAATAGCATGCATAAAGCTGCATATCATGCACTTCATTGGTAGATTTTTGGAATGTTTAACGTACAGCCACTTGCTTCTTCTGCGATTATGCCTTATAATGCAACACAAACTGACTGGCACTATTCCTCTCAAACTAACCTTCTCCCTCTGGCTGCATAGATGTGTCTCCTACAACTCTCGAGCGTACACACATGATGTTATGGTATGCTAGAAACTACCGAGAGCATATACAGTTTTCAACATTTGGGTCACAAGCCCCATTTCTCAAATCACACAATTAACTGCCTAACTTTAATAGGAATTATTTCGCTTTCTCACTATTTAAGAATGCCGGTTAACTCGCTTATTACGCAATATCAATTCATTAAGCAATGCTGATTTCGAAGTGTGGTTAGCTTTTTTAACAAGGTCACATGAATATCAATTTGGCTGATAGAGATATCAATGCTTACAGCAGATGACCTCACGTCAAGCATAACTAAATAATAGCATATTCAGTCGGTATTCATTCCTATCTTAATTGAAGCTGAGTCAATACGTAATGTGCCTTAGAGATAACGTGTGTGAATCCAGAGGTGAGGTGATATTTGTTGTCACCAATGACCCTTACGCCAAAACGTCTTTGTACCTAAAGAATGAAAATAGTGCAAATTGATGTTAATTGGGCGAGAACCCTGAAAAACAAAGTCTTCGTAGTAAATGATGCCCTGTGTTTACTACCTTGAATGTTGTCGTGGCTACTTACGGTAAAGAGGGCAATAACCTGTCAGTCATACAGAGGGTTTCGATGTCTGGCTGTGAAAAAACCCTCTGGTTAGGTTATTTTTCTAACCCTACGAGCCGTCAATGATTCCAGCCGCGGTCAATAAACTAGATAATCAAAACGGAAAGTTCTTACCATGAAGACAAATCGCATCTATCAGCGCCCTATTGACAAATGATGCACATAAAAAGTGGTCGGTCCATCGCACCACAATAGCGAACTCAGATTGAAAAAGCACGCACTTTGCATGTATTGTTGCGAAAATATAATTCAGCCAGTCAATGTCAATTTATTAAACTGAATTAGATATAAATCAATTATATGTTTCTAGAAATATGTAAATAATACACAAGACCACAACTGTTGTATACAAGTGTTAGTTAATTGATTAGATGGACGATATAACACCATTGACCACGCACGAAAGTTGTAAATGTTGAGCCTTTTAGTTGCACGAATGGTGCTAAACAACCCCCAGTGCTTTTACCATCGTTATATTGTGTACATATAGGTTAAATACTACGGCGGTTAAGTGTAGCTTATGTCGGAACTGAACTATTGCATTTTCACTGTAATAAATTTGGACGATCATTTTCAACGTTTGTACGCATAACGAAACGATAATGAGTATTTGACCACTTAAGGGTCCCAGTACCTAAGTATGCGAAGCGATTGGACGGTTGAGTATTCTCCTAATGGCCTTATTCCATAGACCACATATTTTCTTATTACCATTGGAATCAATGGGCCACAACTGTTAGCCGTATACAAACTGCACCAATAAGAATTAAAGATATACACAGTGGATGGTTTTGTAACTCACTGAAATTCCCCATCATTTAAAAGAAACATTAAACATATAACATTTTGATGTACAATCACTATAATCATTCATCTTGTTATAAATATCTCCTTATCCAATTCATTTACTGCCCTGCTAAATTCTATGCATTTAGTTTTCTACGGATTAAAAGTCACGTTATGTTCATCAGCAAATCGTTCACATATTTTCAACATATGGTTCAATGCAATGAGACTGGGATATTAGCACAACCAAGCGCATCGACATATTTGCTGCCTATATAACAGCCTAGATATGATTGCTTCAAGCGGTAAACAGGTCGCCCTTTTAAATGTATAACAGGTTGTGTGATCCCAGTGATTGGTGTATGCTCTCGATAGTGCAATTTCATACGGATACATCGCATCTAGCGAATCATTACAGAAACCATATACATACGGGAGCTGTAGGACAAACGTATATTAGGTCGTATTTTCAGTCAAAGAAACAAATGCTCTCAGCTGGCACCTTAAACGACAACTCACCATAACTTCAACAGCGCAACCCCTTAGAGCATACATATCGAAAATTACTTACAAAAGATAAATTTGACAATTTCATCGTAAATCCAGATGCAAGTGTTTTAAGCACTGAATAATGTTATTCATGTTTGAAATGTTCCAAAATACACGGTGATATTTATTCGATCAGATTTTGTGGAATTTAATACGTCAATTAAGCAATATGATTATGTTATGTTAAGCATGTACTAGTTCACTGGTCCGCATGTAGTAATATTATTTGTTTCCAGCTAACAAACTAGCCATCCCTCTACGCATAAGTGTATATCAATATAAATGAAATTAGCAATTGTTATCGGGCAGTGTTCGCAATAGCGCTACTCTTAATAGACAATGAGGTAAACACGAGCCATTGATGTAGCAACCCCAATACTGTATGCTTCGCAATGATATTTTTTCTGGCATACTGGTAGTTATTGTCACATCGTTACAAAAGTAAACCTGACCTGGCAGGCGAACGATGGTATCATGCAACAGTGCAACGTCGCAATATAAAAGAAACTGAATTATGCGTGCTTGATTGATTGTGCATTTGCATATATTTATATATATATATATACATATATATATATATATATATATATATATATATATATATATATATATATATATATATATATATATACATACATATATATATAGATATTTATATATACATATATATACATATATACTTATATATATAAAATTACACATATACATATATATATATATGTATATACATATATATATATTATATATATATATATTTATACATATATATATATATGTATTTACATATATATAAATTTCCATATATATATATATTTCCATATATATATATAGTTATGTTTATGTATATATAAAATAAATACATACATATATATACATACATAGATATGCATATATCAATATATACATAAAGATATATAGATATATATATATACATATAAAGATATATGTATAAAAATACGTATATATATATAAATATATATCTATAAATATGTGTGTTTGTTCATATGTGTATGTGTCGCGTGTGTGTGTGCGTGTGCTTGCGTGCGTGAGAGCGTGTCGGGTTGTGGTATTGGATTATTGGCCTATGGCAAGAGTGGATAATGTATTACACTACTCTGCCCTTTCGAGCCTGGGATTGCGAAGCAAACTGTACAATATTCATATACATAATGGTTGGCGCTTTTCAAGATTGTACCCTACACTTTCTGGCAATAATCAGTCAAATATCCAATTTCTTGTATTAACCGATCAGAGCATCACACATAAATACATTATCATTTAAAGATCTTGCTTGTTAAGACCTTGTCGCGATGCAGTTCTTTAAATAATGAATGCATCATGATACACGAAATCGAAAGCTAAAAGCGATTTCCTGACATAAACAAGTGTTGCTATAGCGTTCCGTAATCAGCTATGGTAATATGCAGGCTAGTGGTTTATGCTAGAAACCAATAAACACGGTAACATTATTCGCTGAAGAGCCTCGTCACTAACTTCATTTCATGGCGAGTAACCTGTTTATCCCTTCGCATAAGGTAAATCAGGAAAGCCAATTGCTAATCGACAGTTCTTTCATACGGCAATACTCTGGAGTTTGTAACAATTTTTATGACATTAAATTGATGTCGCCATCTTCAATTCAGTAAACAATTAGTGGCATTTAATATCATTGAATACGTCATCATGCAAGGTATGTGATCGACAATTGTAGTGTAAGTTTATACATATTATCTTTTATGGTATTTTAAGTTCCTTGATTGCAATATGTTCAACCATATATCGTTTGCATGGATCGCTATGTATTCTGTTCATGCTTAGCTTCGCCTTCTAATCATAAAATATTATGTTTCGAAGAGGTGGCGAGATAAATATTCCAGGCGATAGTAAGCAACTAGAGAATGCACGAGCTTGCGACACGCGTGTGATGATACGAATGATTTTTCGCCCAAGGAAAGCTCTTGCTCTTATCCGTCACGGCGCGACACACGATCATGCGTGTTTTACGAGGCGCATAATGTGATTTTTATCCAATCTAATGGTTTTGGTTTCTTCCGACTATTGCACGATTCGGTTAACTTGTATCTCTTTTGCTTTATGGACGGACAATGTGACGCACTTAACTTGCATTAAGCCACTCGTCCTTCTTACCTTGGGAAGCGTGAGTTTTATTGATGTAGGTTAATTTTTGTATCTATTGCGTTTTTACTCTTGTTGCATTAGACCGTGGGCTTGGGAAGTTAAAAACGTGATTGCAGTATGTAAGGTTGGCACAAGTATCTACATCAAACGCGCCCTGCTCGTTATATGCACAATAAACTTGCCAACATCTGATAATCGAGGATATGGAAATAGAATAATTCGTGACAGCCAATACTAAACCCACAGACTGGCCATCATCTTCCTCAGGCAACCGCGATTATGCACCGGGTGCTCCCCAAAGAATGCATGGTTTGCAAGGAATCGCAGCGTTGACGACATTTCTTGCTGCAGTTGTGCAAATATTACAGTTGTTCTATATTACACGCAATTGAGCGATGATAGAAAGGGCATAGAATGCACGCAAGTCGTTGAAGGTGTTCATTGTTTGCTGGTCGTTATTCATCGGCAATGTATGACGCTTTCAGAACACCAGCTTATGAACTAAATACTGGCCATTTATAATGTTCGTTTTTCGTCATCTGTCGTATAGTCTTTGATTGTTGTTGGACTTGCATAAACTGACACTCATGCACTTTGCCAAACCAGTTGTGGACACTGGTCCCAGGCGTTCAATTCCTGGTTTCTTCATGATAAATAAGTAATCAACATCAAGCAGTACAGGCAACACGATTGTGACAGTATGGAGCGGCAAAAACACAATTCTATGAATCTTGGCAGAAAAGCAAACAAAGGACGCAATCCGAGTTTTGTACATCCGACTGTGACAGACTGGAGTGTTATAGAAGCAGCTTTATTTTGCAGTAGCAACGGTTCTTATTCTGCACTTAACTGTGTGATTGTAATGTAGATAAACGTGACTGGATTAGTTCGAAAGAACACAAATATATATGCAGCGAGTCTACTCTGGCAGGTATATGCGCAATACCTGCCAGCACCCTGCAGTGCATGATACGGAGCCTAATAGACCCAGAGTCCTCAGGCATCCAACATTTGCCTCGTGCAGTATTTTAAGATCTTGATTATCTATGTATTTGCTTGCTATTTCTTATATTTATTAATTTATAGTAAAGAGAGCATACACTCGGCCTATCCCCGAAAATCAAACAACAGCGAGTTGATCTTTGTACTGTGTATAATTACGCATAACTGATTTTAACATAAGCAAGAGGGGCTATGTTTGTTTTAGCAAAAAACAACAGCTCAAGCATGAGTGTAGTGAACGTTTTAACTTTGATTGATCCATGGAACATGAGGGTACAAGGAAATATTATTGTTTCGTCTATTTAAATTCGCTTCGCTTTTTGCGAATGCGACATTGGTTGCCACTTTTTCGTACTCCTTTGGTCTCTCAATAAACGTATTTGACATAAACATAGCCTTAGTTCGACTTCATCGAATCCGTAAGATATCTGTGCATAATAGCGGTTTATTGGGCGAGAAGCGTAAAATACAAGATCTACCAATTTAATCATTTAGAGAAGCTTACTGCAATGAGGTACCAATACTCTACATTCTGATGTCTGGCTGTAAATGAATATAAATCACTACTGGTAAGGTAGGTTTGCTTATTCTGCGAGCCGTAAATGGTCCGAACCACGTCGCGTCAATTAATGCAACTGTATTAGATATATATCAAAGATATGTTTGTGGAACAATTTAGACGATACACAAAAACACAGCTGTGATATACAACACTTGCATTGATGAGATGGATAAGCTTCCACCATTGACCACTCAACGCGAATTAAGATGACAAAAAAGCGCAAAGGAGCTACATTTTTGGCGCCGTCAGGCGGCTTTGGAGATGGCGGGATAGGTTATGGCCTACGCTGATAATGATGAGAGGGCGTCCATGTAGAAAAGTGTGTAAATGTACGCTAACGTATTTGTATCTATTGTGTGACGATTCAGAAGCTCTCCGACAAGTCGTGGAATGCATATTTTATACATTGGTTGCTGCGTCTCAGTGGACTTTTATTGCTTTGCTAATTGGATGACTATCCTATTCTGGGTGTATTTGGTTCAAATAGATATCTTATGTTTTATCGTAGTTTGCACTTCAAGATTAGCTCGGTAAATAAAATATCACGTAACAAAATGGACAATTCTAATACAGATCGTTTCGTACTGAAATGCATGAGCTATTTAACGAGGACGAATGGATGCGACAGGCGACCATCATTCGGTTGAATATATATTTGCAATTGCTTATTAAGACACCATAATTGCGATGATATGTTTGCTCCGAACATCATTAGAACCTGATTTGCCACTAGTTGTGCAGCTTGGTTAGTGACACGATATATACAGACCACACAGCGATTGTGCTTAGGCATTTTATTTAGGTCGAGTTAGTGTGACCATTTCACAATAGTTTATAGACTGAAGTTTGGTTTGCTTGCTGCAATCAAATAAAATGGGTTATCGTGATAGTATTGTCAGGAAATGTTCGATAGGTAAAATCGTTGCGAGCTGAAAAGGCCTGAGCATCAAAATGACCTACGTAGAGAGTAAATCACTATATCCAGGCGTATATTTGTTCGGTACCCTATGTTCCCCTTTACTCATCATAATATATTCCATGACCTTGGGATATCGATCAAGCTAGATGGCTAGCGGACTACAAATAAAACTGTACATATTGCTGCCGATGCATTACTCCATCAGTAGAGCTTGACAGATCTGTAACCTGAGAGAATATGCGTCGCGTGTAAATGTTACAACCGACCTCAGGTTCTCTAGGCGCTGAATTGATTGTTTATATTGATTGGTCGATCAAACCGCGGCTTATCATGTTTCATGTTTGCTAAGATTATTGAGTCTTGGTTCAAAGAGTGCGTGCCCTTGTAGTTGCCATGATCAAGACAGAAATAATGAACCAGGCAAGCGAACCATGTATGTAGGTTACATCAGTATTGTAAACCATCATTTGATTTGATCATTTGTTTGAGGAACAAGCATAGTAAATACGCGTTATTGGCTACTCTGATCGTGTTTCGTTGCCAGCAATGCCGCCAAACGCGAGAGCTCATGATATATCCCTATTATATCAACGAGGCTAATGATAATAGATCTTAAGGCATGGAGGCATAATAATTAGAGAAGAAAGTCCTTTTTATCAATATCATTGTCTAGATTTTCATCGATGACATGTCGTCTGCTGCAATTACTACCTATCATTAACGATTTGTCCGCGGAAATAAAACGTACCTTCACTACACGAAAAGTGTCAAACTAGAGTTATTATGTAGGCCGACGTTCAAAATATAGAGGGAGTTACCCTTTATGATTCTTGGAATGATGACAATAATAAGCTGCATTTTTGGTTGCAGGCTCCCATGCGCAATTACTTCCTCGAATGTAGATTCCAGTTATAAAGCACATACGCTCGGGATTATTCGTATCTCTCGCGTCTTCGATCGGTTTTATTGAAAAAATCCGTAAATGTTTTCTTTAACGGCCTATACCCTGACCGACGTTTCGCCATCGGCGCCCACGGTCTCTGTAAGTTTTGCGCCCTCTATGTGCCTCTCCCATTTTTCTTGTACACCCAAGTCCCTTTGTCGCAGTTCCGAAGCTTATCAGTAGTGTAATTGACTTGATTCAACAATCATAATAGAGATAAGGCATTTCGGTTTCATAACCTATAGCACCAGTGTCCAAATCATGACTAACCAATTGCATGTTGATAAGAATATGGCTTTCTGTGCCAAAGTCATTTTGTTTATGTGTTCGTAAAATTGCGTTAGCCTCTTTGCATAACTACCGGTAGTTTATAACTGTCCTATAACCCGGCAGTGTTGTTTATACCTGACTGAATAACGCCGATATATCGTTATTTAGTCAGGTCATGCTTTTTGTACACTATCAAGGTAGTGGTTATCAAACAAGGACGAATTCAGTATGTTACTGTTTGTTCTGATACAGCATTGCCATTAACCAACTGTCTGGTTGCCTATGCCACCGCAGTCTTCACGCCGTTATGTTAACTGCGATTGGCAACGACATGTTATGCTTGAGCTGCAAAAGGCTCATTGATGCTTAATAGATAACAGGCATTTGTTTTGGCAAATATCATTCGCAAACTAAAGTTTGCAAAAAAGGGAAACTTTTATGCACGAGCAAACATTATCAAAAATATTTGGACGAGAACGTTTGCAGAGCCATATGTTGGGGCATCGCTGCATGTTGTCTTTGCTGTGTTATCCGAACACACATGATATACATATCACGTTGCAGCTAGTCAACATGCGTATTCTTAATGAAACGTTTGTTCAGACAGAGCAGTTGTCAAAATATGCTGTAATATTAAGATGCGTCAGCGTGAATACAGAACCTTGAATGAGTCTTTATACCACAGTCAAATCAATGTGTCCAAATGCCTATCCACAAATAAGTCCCAAGCGCCTATATGCCACATATTTGCGCTGCATTTTTTTACAAATATGCTCCTTTAGTCATATCGGGACTTGTGAAACGACAATACAATGTGGATGATACTTTCCATTATAAGATGATGAGAGTCAGATAACTTACTTATTTCAATGGATAGCCTGACATTGTAGCTGTTGTCGCGTAAAACTTGAACTTTATGTAAATGTGCGCGCATTCGGCAACACTAACCGCACATTAAACGCATATAAAATAAAGCACTCAATAAATCGGTATATGGAAACAACACATATCCAGGGTAGTTTTAAGGCTGAATGACGCGTCAAGAGACTTTCGTGAGGTTAAGTGCTAAACTGTCACAGAATACATGATTCATGCATGCAGGTATGCCTTTAGAGATTAGTTTTTACTACATTTTAGATGGCAACATGCAGCCAACGATCACTTCTATGAATTATACACATGACTTCATTGCTTTCCCTTTAGAGCAAATGTAGTGTAAGTGTGCAGCTGAGCAATACTCCATGGACCATGGAACATGACTTTCTTCGAATACCATATTTATTATATATGTCGTGCATGACAGGACTTGAATATTCTACTCAATACAACAATTTGTGTTTGTTACTATGCTTGAGGTTTTCGTTTCGTTTGGGCAGCCAAAATGCCTAAGTTTCACAATCTACTTGAGACCAGCGCACGTGACTCTGGAACTATTTTTTAATTCGTGAATAGTTTTCCGTGAATTGTCCACAAGGAACAATCACCCTAATGTTTACGTCATCACTTCCCAAACTGTACGCTTTACCAATAATTTTTGATTGATAAGCTCCATGGGATAATTATTATGACAAGAGACCTTTTATATATACAGCTTCCCATGCGCATGTGTATAGTTTTCACATATTTAATCACCTTCTGCTGTAGTTGTTAAGGTAAAATTTATAAATAAGCAGTTGCGGCGAAGGTCTGATCCACTTATATTTAAAGTATTGCCATTATGTAGGGTCGCATTCTAACCGAGCTCACGCAGTGTCAATTCATCAAGGCCGATTAATTAAAAATGAACTACATTAAGACCACATATTATAATAAATTGCCCTAAGAAGAGGATCTTTCACATATTCAGCAAAATATACCTTTCGGCGTTTTATAGTCCCGGTGTTGCCATGCACCATGGAATGTTCAGAGCGACAGACGTATTTGTTTGGCTAGAACCTTTTACAGGATACACTTTAGTATAATTAGACACATGGATAGCGATTTACTCAGTTTTCTTCTCGGGTGCATTCTTGCAATTCTGTATATCAGCACACAACGCGCTCCATAGCAGAATCCCATAAACAAATGTGTAATATGTAATTATAAACATAAACCAAACGTAGAATTACTCGAAATTATTTATGCCAATGTTATCCAGCGCTATCATAGTCGCATTTTTAAAACAATTCCCTGGAAGCATGATTCATTTCTGTTTCACTCGACTGTATAAATTGTGATGGGGCAAAATTGTTGCACAGCGTGATGCCTGTTTGCACGCTTGCTTAAACGTTCTTTCAAATTGTTAAAGATTCAATATGCATAGCATTAACATATGATACTATTAATACACTAACACGGTAGTGGGTGTCAAGCAAGGACGAATTCAGCATTTCAATTTTGTGTCGTTACCATTTTGCCATTAACTGTGTTGCTGTCCTTGTTAACGCAGTACTCCCGCCGTTAACGTAACTGCTATTGGCAATAGGTTTGGCAATTATTATCGGCAAACTAAAATGGGTTAAATTGGGCAAGGTCAAGGCATTAGCATGCATTGTCAAGAAAACTTGGAAGCGTATGTTTGCAGTGCCATATATCTATGCTTCACTGTGGTCTTATCTTATCAAACATGATGCACAAAGTACTATGTGATATAGTGGTTAAGAAAAGTAACTGCTGAATGTTTTTGAGTTATCTATTTGTCGGTTAGGCGTTCTTTATTAGTCGCTCTGTGTTATTATGTAGTACAAGAACGTTTATTGTAGAATTATATTTTTATATATCACACTTTGTATCTCATTCAGCTAGTCAGGAAGTAGCTGAAGATTGGGTTATACTCTTGCTTATTTTATATATGCAGTCTACGAGACATGGAACCTAATATATAGGGTTTTACTTAGCCTAGCTGATTCACCAATCCCGTGTCGCATCGATAGTCCGTTGAATAGTTACACATTATTCCTAGTAAACGGCTTCCGCCCATCAAGCAGCTGTCAAAACACGCTGTTGAATAATGATGCGTCGGTGTCAACACATAGACTTGCATGGGTCTATATGCCACAGTTAAATGAATATATCCAAGTGCCTACCACTTGCATGTTAAAAACGATTAACATCCATCCCCTCCCACTGAATACTTCCTAATGAACTTCTACATTTTTCGTCAAACGCTAGCAGCCTCCAGTGACTGACATACGCACTGAATCTAAAAGATGCTCACTGGATGCAGCAGAAAATTATGCAGTCATCTACGTGCCAAATATTTGCGCTGTATTTTGACGCTTCGTTAGGCATATCCGGATTGGCAATATTACATTAATATATTGACAATATATCCCATATTAGAATGATAAAATTCTGATGTCTCACTCATTTAAATGGTTAGCCAGGCATTGTAGCTTGTCGCCCCTATTACTCGAATTTGATGTAAATGTGGGCGCATTCGGCAGCACTAACCCCACATTGAAAACCAACAAAGTGAAGAGCAGTAATCACTCGGTATGTGTACCTTGTAGATAAATCTCAGAGGTAGGTTGGTTTTACGGCTGATTAACCCGTCTAGAGACTTTAGGGAGTTATAGTGGTAACCTGGTGCAGAATAATGGATTCATCCATGCTGTTATATCTCTAGAGATAAGTTTAACCACCTTGCACCTGGTCAAATTTCACCAATGATTTCTTCTATGAATTATGCACATGGCTGAAGTGCTTTCCCTTTAGAGCAACCAGAATGTTAGTGTGCAGCTGAGCAATACTACAAGGACTAGGAAACAAGATTTCTAAGGCTACCATATTCATTAAATATTCGCAAAAGTTGTATAAATTAAGCAATATAAATATAAAATACATGAGTTGAAATAAATGTGTGCATAGAAGAAAACAAAAGTTCACCGGCCTCTTGGTGTGTTAAATAAGTAAGCATACGGCCTTCGCGCTGCTAACACAGTTCTTGCTAAGCGCGTATTATCGCCCTGTCTTCCGCAGATACCTTAATCTGTACAAACATTTCACCTACACAATTCAGGTTATCTTTGTTGATTAAACTTAAGTTTGTAGTCTAGCTTAAGGAAAAACAAACATGCTATTTAATTATATGAAACCACAGACAAGCTTAAGATTCCCAGCACAGTGGCAAGCCGAACGCTTGGGTTTTTACTGACTGGGCATTTTACCAAAAAAACTTAACAAATCTTAGCATTAGCTGAGTGCATATATCTGGTCTGCCGCCAAGCAGCAGCAAAAAACGAGACCTCCTTGTTCTATCATGGCCAATAACTCTCCTTAAGCACTTTCGCCAAGCATCACTTATTTTTTCATATAACTTTTAACCCAGTTGCCATAATTAAAAACCGATAGAGGCTTGTAAAAAAAGTATCAAATGGCTTTGAATGGACTTCGGTGCAGCAAAAGCCGAATCTGGATATTAAATGTAAGTTCGATGTGCCAAGCAAAATTGCAATGTTCTTAAAATTGTAAAGTCTAATGTTGTCTTCCCTTAAGAGAAGGTAAAAAAGTAGAAATGCAAGCAAACGGGGAGCGATACATATCAACTGAGGGCAGTTTTGCAAGAAAACTAAAAGGCCTGTTGTGTACAGAGTATTGCCACAGTCTGTCTGCTATTTTTTTCATGTCCAACAGTTACATTGCAAAGATTGCAATATACGCTTTCTACATTATAACTTTATACATCATGACAATTGCATATTTATGTATGTGCATAATTATTGCATGTGTGCCCAATGCGTAGATTTGCTCCCCGTCTTAGCTTTTTATAGATTGGATATGTGGAACGTATCTACTGTTACTCGTTTGTTGAATAACTACATTCCCAGTCCATTTGCCGATAAAGGGGTGAGTATGCAAAATTATGTGACGTCAAGCTGCAAAAACGGCAAGCAAACATCGCTATCGTGTTTCGTATTTAGCTGCTGTAGCGGGTAAGTCAGCTGGCATGTACTATTAATTGTTTCCGTCAAGCTTAATCGTGAGTTTCAACCTCAAAAACTTTTTATTGGTTTGAAATACTGGTACGTAGAATGGTGAAGAAAAATTAAAGGATATCGAATTCAATCACAAATCGCTTAGTTTTTAAACAGCGATAATAGCTGGGATATATGCCTGATTAGTGCCTTCAAATGACAACAACCAATAGTTAACAGCCGATATAAATTTACGCCCAAGGGATTACCAAAGTCACAGTCGGTCATCACAACAGCAAATGTGGAAAATGGCTAGTAAACTATAACGAGGCTGAAATCAAATAAGCATTTGTGCAAATCATGCACATCATGAATATCCATCTTTTAATGTTCAACATGAGGGCTACAGTAATAAGGCCAGTCGCTTTCCGATATCTTAGTCCTATTGACACGACGAAATTGATTGTGTTTGGGTGCGTTAATCAACACTTCGGTATTCTGCTTACAAAAAGTGCCGTGTTTAATAATTCAGCATTCCTAGACATGAAGAGTACAAATTCTTGTGGGTATACTGCGATTTTCCTATCGAAGGAATATTGTGCAAACATCATAGTGTTACGTTAGTGTCAATCATTTCAGGTATGCTTTTTAGCTTGATTGATTATATATTTTTCTCTCAGATGAATTGATATGATTTGTCCTGAATGTCCCTGCTTGATCGATGAATGTGAAATATTTTATGTATTGTGACTTTATTCTATGTTCTAGCGTTGCATTATAAAGATCTGTTTGGTTAGCCCCTACTCACATGCTGTCATTCCTTCTGCTCATTTTAATGTATCGTTTCCGTCTACATTTTAACATGCGTATATGCAATAGGTGCAAATCGGGAGCATTGGAAAACAATTTCATAATGGGCCGAATATTGCTAGAATTTACTCTTTGCGCCCTTATCTCAAAGAGTATTGAATAATGCTATGCAACAATACGGTATTTGCCCAATAATTACATTGAAAATAACGGCCAATGTCAATGAATATCTGATCGCAAAGTGATTCGTAATGCTTACAATTTATCAAGGATTAGCTTTAAAAGAGAAATGCAAACAATAGTGGAAAGTGTTATATGCTAATAGGGGAAAACAAAATCCGTTTCAAGTATTTAATGGTTGTTCGGAAGATATACAAGCTCTTAGCTGCTGTTTAATGATCAGCATAATATTTTTTCGAAAGAATCTAATGCTCTTACGTGACTCTTATATTTATTTCACTTGCGCATGTACTTCGACCAAATAATTATGGAAAACAAGTGTCATGTGAGTGTTTGCGCGAAGTGTGCATATGTGTGTGTTTGTTCGTGTATGTGTTTGAGTGTGTGCATTTGTGTGAGTGGCTACTCGAAACTATGTTTTTTGATCGCATAATTAGGTAGAATGGGAACAAAACACAAGGGCGTGAAGGGTCCAAATATCTATCACTACATACTCTACGTGAACAAACGATAGCATGCTTATCAGGATAACACACATATCTGTGATAATCAAATGCTGCTTTACAACGCAATGATCCGTTATGTATTTAAGCTTTCGTTTGATTTAAAAAACTTGTAGTATATCTTGGGTTCATTCTGATGCTGTAATATAAGCAGCAATATGATGTTCAGGAATATGAAATTTATTAGGTGAGGGTTAAGTTAAAATGTAATTTCAGCATCGATCGGTGCATTATTTGCCGTCCATTAAATAGGACAGCACGATGGTGGTTTGTGGCTTTGTTGAAGTTATGATTTCGCATTTCAACAAAGAACCAGTAATATAAGTTTATACAATGAATTCCTGAACAGAAATAAGCAAACAGATTAATGTTGGCCAACTCTCTACGAGAAACCCCCTGCTATAATACTAGTATCCTAATATCAATCGCCTCCATACTCGTGGAACATTTCAGATGCACTTCTTGGTAAGGGATTTACAAAATCGACAGAATACATGGTGATATATCACACGGTAGCAAATTTCGCACGACTAGCCATGCAGGAATCAACTGGAAGTTGAGAAGATTCGGGCTAATCGACCGACCATTTTATCGAGCTCTAATGGGTAGATGGAAGAGTTGATTGCTGCCTAGAAAACTAAGCTGCGGTGTGGTATAATTATCGAGCCCATTAATTAGTCATACCCAAGAGCTTAAGTAGCGTTAGCGGTACTTTTGTCACTTTAATACAGGTAGGAACGAAGTCAAATCTAATTGACAAAAAGATAACGCATTATATCAAAGGGAATAAATTTTGCTAGACCTTCATTCCAGGTAGTAATCGTAGAAAGAGAATAAGACCAGAATGACATATAGGTTTAGTTTTGCCAGACGAATCTGGATTTCTTTTAGGCTGCTGCAACATGGAGTCGTCGTTTACGGCAATTTCGTGCTACAGTTTTGCAACAGTTCTACACGACACATAATCTTGCGATGCTAGAAAACGCACAGAATGCACGCAGTTGGTATAACACTATCTTAATTAATTATCAATGTAGAAAGGCATCTTATGAGCATAATACTGGGCATAGATATAGGGGGAACATTTCCGTTAGTCTTCAGGTACCATAAAACCTCGGCCTAGCGTAATCTGAAAGTCATGTACAATACCAGACCAGTTGAGAACATTCACTGGTCATAGATCCGGAAGAAATTTATTTGTGTAACATAAATAGTTTATCAACATCAACAAATGTACTGGTAAAACAAGTGTGACAATATGGAGCGGCACAACAATTCAAATTCATTAACCTCAGCAGGTATTAAAGCAGGCATTTTTCTTTTTCAGTAGCAATTATTTTTCTCTTGTACTAAGCCGTGTGCTCTGAAAGTCAATAAACGTAACTGGATTGGGTCAAAAGTTACACACCTATATACAGCGATCCCGCCCTGCTCGGTATTTGCGCAATACACAGGCCAAGATCTGGATGTGCAAGGCACAGATCGCAACAAACACAAAGCCTGAGTATTTGTCAAGCATTCGTCATTAGTCTCCAACTGTATCTTACAAGCATGCTTGTTAATTCACTTGCTAGCGTTTATGTGAACATATGGGCTCACAATTAGGAGAGCATACAATTGGCCTATTCCGACAATTCAAACAGCCGCAAGTAATTACCCATAACTGATTTCAGGTTATATAAGAAAGACTGAATTATTTAAGCTAGATGACATTTGTTGAATGAGAAATTACACAATTTCAACAAAGTTAAAGAGTAAAATGCCCAAGTATATGTAGATTATCATCGCTTGTGATCCCTTTGTACACAAGCTTATTGAATGATGCATCGACTATTCACTATTCAGGGATTATATGAGGAATGTTGTTGGTGCAACGTTAAACCGATAAATAGTGCCACAAGTTCCCGTCGAATTACGACCTGCTGGATTTAGAATAATTTGGCCTCCAATACCATTTCACTACCTCTTTATATATAACACAATAGCCGATTATAGTGGATACATGACTATGCAGAGTAAGTTCATTAATGCAACGATTTTATAGAGTATGATATAACTCTCTTCTTTCATGGTTGTGTTTGATTAAATGTCGATGTTGTATATTACGAGCAAAATGATGTCGATAGACATATATTAGACCTAGTGTAACTCAAATTCAAAAATGCTACCCTTGCAAACCTGGTGAGATAAGGCATAATAGATTGTTCATTGGACGAGAACTGTGAAATACAACGTCTACAGAGTAAATGATTCCCAGTGTTTAATACCTTACACGTTATTATGGCTACCTACGGCAATGTGGTAGCAAAGCATCATCCTGTCATTCATACACAAGATTTTTATGTCGTTTAATCCCCACTGGTTAGGCCTTTTTGATGTCCTGCGAGCCGTTAATTATCCCAGACGCGGTCAACAGAGCAGATAATCAACACGGAACAATTCTATGCAGACTAAAACCATCTATCAGCGGCCTTTTGACGAATAACACACATACTGAGGGGTCTATTGCAACGGCATTTTGCATGTAATATTGTTTCAAAATATAATTCAGCCAGTCCATGACAATAAATATAATTGAATAAGATACAAATAAATTGTATGTTTGTGGAAAAAAGTTGATAATATGCAAGACCACAACTGATGTATACATGACGTAATTAATTGATAAAATGGAAGACCCTACACCATTGACCGCTCAACATGGAGCTCGATGAAAAGGCGTTAAGTAACTACATTATCGGTGATGCCAGGCAGCCTTGAAGAAGATTGGATTGGTTATTGCTTACACTGATAACGCCGAGAGTCCAAGTGATTGGCAGCTGAAGATGCTGATGTTTATAACGACAAGGAATAGTGTACTATGTCGGGGTGCTGTTTTCGATCAGTAGAAAATCGACTTGCTATAAATGCAATGCCATTGTCAAATGGTAAGGTTAATCAAGATGGACATTTAATCCATATTTTCGGTAGTATAGCAAATGTTGTTAGGCGTCTTATTAGCGTGTGCGAACATTTCCGCAGATACCGTATCAACAGCCACCTTAGGTTTGCTACGTGATTTTGAATTTGTCAATTAAAGGCGTGTAAAATGCTGTATAAACAACCGGCAGCCAATGTTTAAAAAAAACATTGAAAAGGGTTATCGATATATCTGACGTGTTTTGACTTGAGTAGCTTTTGATTAACTTTCTCTGCTGTGCTATACCACAAATCTTGCGTTTTGTTTGTTATTTTGTGACACATTAGTACATTGCAAATGACGTAATGCATAACTTTATCCCTTCTTGGCGGGAACTAACAAGCGGTAATATGTGCTGCAAGCATTAATTACAAAGATTATTTTGGTGCTAACGTTCTTGAATTCGTTGATAGATTGGTCTATTTTGCAATCTATGCAACGAGGAGACACTTCTGCAATCGTACTGATGATATTAATGATATAAAATGGTATAACTCATTACATTTACGCAAGTATGACCATTCAAGCTTAGGTACTAAAAACACCAGCTAGCGTGACTGTCGCTGAAGAGCCTCGTAATTAAATTCATTTTTTGACGAGCAATTAGTTTATCTCTTTGCACATGGTAAATCAGGCGAGACAATTGCCAATCGACAGTTCTTTCATACGACAATCCTCTAGAGCATGTATAGAATTATGTCGCCATCTTCAATTCAGTAAACAATTAGTTGCATATCATTTCATGGAATACATCATCATGCAAGTTGTATGATCGACAATTGCAGTGGCCGCTAGCTTCCAACTACTATTCAGGCACAGTTAGGTTACACATATGTTTGTATGTTTCGCCATGTATTGTGTCCATGCTTGGCAAAGCCTTCTTATCTTAAACTATTATGTTTCTTAGTGATGGCGACCTAAATCTACAGAGCTATAGTAAGCGACTAGTGACTGCATGAACTTGCAACACGCGTGTGATGATACGAAAGATTATATTGCCCAAGGTAAACTCTTGCTGTTATCCGTCACGGCGCGACACACGATCATGCGTGTTTTACGAGGAGCATAATGTGATTTTTATCCAATCTAATGACTTGGTGATCTTGTATCTCCTTTGCTTTATGGACGGACAATGTGACGCACTTAACTTGCAAATATGCCTAAAGTGCGGTGTGTAACACTGTAATATTGCAAGCTTGTTTGGCATTAAACGACTCGTCCTTCTTACCATGAGAAGAGTTAGTTTTACTGATTCAGTTTAATTTTTTTATTTGTTGCGTTTTTACTCTTGCTGCATTAGATCGTGTGCTTTGGAAGTTAATAATAAAGTGATTGTAGTAGGTCAGCCTGGCACAATTATCGACATCAAACGCGCTCTGCTCGTTATATGCGACATATATCTGCAAACATCTGGTAATGGAGGATACACAGACTGGCCAGCATCTTCCTCTGGCAGCCGCGATGATACACCTGGTGCTCTTCAACAATTGCCTAACCTTGGAAGCTGGATGTTTTGATAATATGTGCTGTAATTTGTGGGTATTGACTGACAGAAAGCGAGCAAATAAATTGAATACTAACTCATTCACGTTATAATCGACAGAACAGCTCCTACGCAAGTGTCAATAGTATTATCAGCGTAGTTTAGTGCTTCTTTCGAATCCTAGTCGCAAGTTTTTGCTACGTTTGAATGCATGCCGGGTTATATCACTAACTTTGTTTACAGAAGACGTCAGATTTCTGAAATACAACACTTTAGTATCACTTTCAGCACAAGCTGGTCGTTTGTCATAAGCAATGTGTAAAGTTTTCATAACACCACCTTATGAGCTCAATACTGGGCATTTATAGAGTGGAACAATTGCCCTATTTTCTTGGATTGTTGTTAGACTAGCGTAAACTGACATTCATGCTCTTTGCCAAACAAGTTGTGGACAGGCGTAGTCCCAGGCGTTCAATTCCTGGTCGAAATGTTTTTCTTCATGGTTAATACGTAATCAGCACCAAGCAGTACAGGCAACACGATTGTGACAGTATGGAGACTCAAAAACACAAATCCATGAATCTTGGCAGGAAAGCAAACAACGAACGCAATCCGAGTTTTGTACTTCCGACGGGCAGGCGGTAATGTCATATAAACAGATGTATTAGTAGCAACTCTTCTTATTCTGCACCTGTGTGCTTGTAAAGTAGATAAACGCGACTAGATTGGGTCAGAAGAATACAACTATACACAGAGAGCCCGCGCAAATAATCTGCAAACACCCCACAGTGCAAGTTACGGAGCGCAATAAACTCAGAGTCTGATTATTTTCCTTGGGTATCCAACATTTGGCTCGTGCAATATTTTAGAAGCTTGCTTATTTATGTACTTGATAGCTATTTCTTGTATTTATGAACTTATATTAAATAGAGCATACACTCTGCCTATTCTCGAGAATCAAACAACAGCAAGTTTATCTTTGTACTTTATATAATTACGCATTACTGATTTTTACATAAGCAAAAAGGGCTGTATTTGTTTTAGCAAAATGCAAAATGTTCAAAGCAGAAAACATTAGCTCAAACATGAGCTTAGTGAAAGTTTTAACTTTGATTGAGCCATTGAACATTGGAGTACAAGGAAATATAATTATTTTGTCTATTTAAATACTTTTCGCTTTTTACGAATACTCCATTGGCTGCCACATTATCGTACTCCTTTTGTCTCTTAACAAACGTATATCACATAGCCTTTGCTCAACTTGATCGAATGCGAAAGATATCTGTGCATAATAGCTGCTTATTGGGCGAGAAGCGTGAAATACAAGTTCTAGGTAATTGATGATTTACAGTTACCTACTGCAATGATGCAGCAATACCTTAAGGTCTGATGTCTGGAGGTAAAGGGATACAAAATCCCGACTGGTTAGGTAATTTTTCTTATCTTGCGAGCCGTAAATGGTCCGAAGCACGTAAAATTATTGAAACTTTATTAGTTATAAATCAATTATTTGTTTGTGGAACAATTTAGATGATACCCAAAACCACAGCTGTGATATACAAGACTTGTGGTAATAAGATAGATTAGCTTCCACCATTGACCACTCATCACGAATCTAGATGAAAAAAACCGAAAATGAGCTACATTATCGGCGGCGTCAGGCGGCTTTGTAGAAGGCGGGATTGGCTATGGCCTACGCTGATAATGCTGAGAGGGCTCCATGTAGGGAAGTGTGTAAATGTACGCTAACGTATTTGTATCTATTGTGTGACGATTCGAAAGCTCTCCGGCAAGTCGGAGAATACAGATGTTTATTCATTAGTTGCTGCGTCTCACACAGACTTTGTTTTGGCTAATTGGGTGACTATTCTATTCTAAGTGTATTTGGTCCATATAGATATCTTATGTTTTACCTTAGTTTGCAATTCGAGATTTTGCTAGATAAATTAAACATCACGTAGCAAAATATACTATTCTAATACAGATCGATTTGTACTAAAATGCAGGAGCTATTTAACGAGGACAAATGGATGCGACAAGCGACCATCATTCGGTTGAATATATATTTGTAATAGGTAATTTAGACATTATAATTGCGATAATATGTTTGCTCCAAACATTATACCCTGAATCCTCACTAGTTGTGCTGCTTGGTGAACGACGCATACATATATCAAGAGAATACTGCTAACGGTAATGACACGATAACTTCTGCCAGCATTCGTCAAACCATTTTCCCCATTAACAATCCATTTAAAGACAGATGCAATGCTGCCGACCCTTTCCATGTTCTACCTAGATTCCCTAGGGACTGAATTGGTTGTTTATATTGATTGGTTGATCAAACCGTGGCTTATCATGTTTCATGTTTGTTAAGATTATTGAGTCATGGTTCGATGAGTGCATGCCCTTGTAGTTGCCATGATCAAGACAGAAATAATGAACCAAGCAAGCGAAGCATGTATGTAGGTTACATCCGTAATGTAGACCATCATTTCATTTGATCATTTGTTTGAGGAGCAAGAATAGTAAATACGCGTTATTGGCTACTCTGCTCGTATTTAGTTACCAGCAATGGCGTCCATGATTTTAGCTCAGGATATATTCCAATTTTATCAATGAGGCTATTGGTAATTATGTCTTAAGGCATGGAAGCATAATAATTCGAGAAGAAAGATCTTTCCAATCAATATCATTGATTTTCATCGATGACATGTACTTTCGTCTGCAGCAATTACTACGTTTCATTAACGATTTGTCCACGGAAATAAAAAGTACCTTCACTACGCGAACAGTGTCAAACCTGAGTTATTATGCAGGACGACGTTAGAAATATATAAAGGGAGTTACCCTTTATGATTCTTGGAATGATGACAGTAGTAAGCTGCATTGCTGGATAAAAAACAATCGAGATCGCAGACTCCCATGCGCAATTATTCCCTCGAGTGTAGATTCATGTTACAAAGCACATAGACCCACTGAGCAATATAAGAAATTCATATGGTATAATTGAGAAGATAAAATAATGCATTTCTCAGATGATTTCTCGGAAATTACAAGAAATCAGAGCACAATACAAATGACAGAAGCTATAAAACATGTTTGCTCGGGACAATTATTCGTATCTCTTGCGCTCTTCTTTCGGTTTCATTGCAAAAATCCACAAATGTTGTCTGTAACTACCTATATTCTGACCGACGTTTCGCCATCGGCGCCCTCTGTCTCTGTACGTTTTGGCCCCTCTATGTATCTCTAGCATTTTTCCCTTTGATGCAGTTATGAAGCTTGTCAGTAATATGCCGCTCTCTAACGTTGACTTGATTCAACAATCCCATTGCAGATAAGGCATTTTATTTTTGTTACCTATAACACCAAAGTCCAAATTATGTATTACAGCTTGCATGCTGCTAAGAATATTGCTTTCTGTGCCGACGCCATTTTGACAGGGCCAGAGAACTTTTGATGTGCTCGGGAAATTGCTTTAGTCAATTAGTATGGCTATCAGTAGTTTATAACTGTCAAATAACGCGGCAGTGTTGATTATTCTTGACTTTATAACGATATATCACCGTTTTATTGCATTTGAATTCCTCATGATACTTTTCGTACACTAACACGGTAGTGGTTATCTAACAAGGATGAATTCAGCAGGTAACTGTTTGTGCAGATACAGCATTGCCATTAACTGTCTGGTTGCCTTTGCAACCTATCTTAACTGCGATTGGCAATGACATGTTATGTTTGAGTTGCATGAGGTTCTTTGATGCTAAATAAATGTCAGGCTTTTGTTTTGGCAAATATCGTTGGCAAACTAAAATTGGTTAAGCAGGTAATCTTAAAGTCACGAGCAAACATAATCAAAAATACTTGGACGAGAACGTTTGCTTAGCCATATGTCGGTGCTTCGCTGCATATTGTCTTTGCACATGATGCACTAAGTACGAAGTTTCAAATCATCACGTTGCAGTTAGTCACATTGTCAGAATATCGCAAGGATAGCATATATGCCAAAACAGCATTTGCAGTGTTATTAAATCGTTCGTTTGCGCTTTTACTCGGTTCGCTGCAACCGTATCCTCCAGTTTTACTGCTCAATCCTGACATGAGTGTCAGGTTGAACGCCTCACATCAGCGGCCTGTCCTTACGAATGAGGCCAATGCGTCGAGTCGCATGGATTAACAGCTTCGCATAGCGAACCATCAGCTCTTTCAGTGGTCGAAGGTGGTGATGACACCTACAAGTTATTGATCACTAGTCTAGACTTAAAGGACCCGATAGTTAATCAGCTGCTTTGCTTCGTTGGCCATTCCACTTAATGCCGATGCTCAGCTAAGGGTTTTATGAGGACACAATATAAATCGCGAACGATACCCTCTTTGCAGCAGTATGTATTCGTCAAAGTCGACAGAGACGACCACGTAAAGTAAAGAGACGAGGATTGGATATGAAGGAGCATGACATGAAAGACATTATCAGCACACTGCCGGAGATCCCTCCTCCCTCATTGCCATGTTATTTCGCAAAAGATATGCGTCGCCTGTACTCGATACTCGACAACCGCCACTCATCTTGTTGCTTTTTCCACGTTTGTAGCGCATGGGGATCTCCCACTTACTATTATGACTTCTGCTATTATACCAATACTAAAGGCCACTAAGCAAATTTATGTATTAACACAGCTACAAGGATTATACAATATAATAAAGATCGTGGCAGCACTGTTTACACATGGTCAAACATTGCTTGCTGCTAAGAAAGCGCATCAAATATGGTATCCCAATGATTTGAGGGAGAATTGTAATGTTTTGGTATCAGGAAAATTTGTTTAACCTACTTCAGCACACATCATTTTCCATATTTACTGGTTATTATACTTCAGTCTTGTAGTTAGGTTAGAGCTGCGTACAATATAACATGTACCGAGATATTTTAGGTATGCGAAATAGATACAGTGCCAGTTTCATGTTCGCCTAAAACCGTATCTCAAGATTTAAAGGAAAATATAATACGCCAATAACTGATTAATAAACTCATGCAATGAACGTTACATAGTAAGGTCATGTGCAATATGAACTCCTCGATATCACATTTCAAATGCTATGCATTGAACTCAACCTTTACACATGTTTTATAAACCATGGGCCTGATGCCTGAAACTAACTATTATTATTATTATTATTACATTATTATTATTATTAGTTGGAGACGTCAGCTACAAATATTAAGCAAACGGCTATACACTGTTGTTGCTATTTACTTTGGAACATTGCGTACTACCAAGAAGTTGTTTTCATAAAACCAAACGTTACTAGCAACAGCTGATTGTGAGATGATCAAATTTGAACCAGCATTATGTTCAGTTTACATTGCTGGTCCGCCAATGAGGGTACATCAGCCGTTATTAGACATTGTCAAACTCTAAACCACATATCTAGTGTTGCAAATCGCATCTGCCGTGTATAAAAAGTAATAAAGAATTGGATCATTCGTAACTTTATTCAGAGCTTTTAATATAATTATTGTAGTGGTCTGGTCTATAGTGGCATATAATCGGGATTAGAAATTGAATGGTCATATTAAATAGATAATTGTCGATATGCATGCCTTGATGCTTGCGCCCAGGAAGTTATTATGAGATTTATTTTGAGATGTACAACTGAGAGCGTATCCAAGCTGTGGTAAATTTTTTCGCATAATTTCCTGCGGAAATTCACTTCGCACATTGCCGTTATCTCACATTAACTCATGCTTCATTCCTATCGACAAATTGCCAAAGATGCCTTTCATCTGGCAGCAAGACGTGGTATAAACAATGCTGTTTGGTATACTACTTATAACCCATATGCTTCCAGTAAGAGTTAGAGCGAGAGAGAAGGTTTCCATATTACACAATACACATCTTTGCAGACACCTTCGACTGCTTCATGGGAATTATTGGCTATAGGCAAACTGTTCATACCGTACACACACATGGTGTTAAAGACTAAGATTGGTATTTAGGGAATTCTTGCCGATATGTGATTAATATATCCATTGCATATAAAAGTCGTTGCGATAGTGTGGTAGATGAAGTGAGAGTATTGGAATCTCATAGTTTGGCTGTTCATATTTGTCAAAATTCAGAAATCCTGATGGATGCCAAGAGTTGGGTGCATATATGATCCTCACATTGTCATAGAAAACTAAACCAGCCAGTGAGAAGAACGTCCACAAGATTGTCTGTGGTTCATTCCAGCACTTTCAAGCACACTGATCAGTGATAATGGCCTTCACAAAGACATGGATCTTTGCTGGTTTTATCACTACACCATAATGTACATCAAATCAAATCATCGAGGGGTGAATATATACAAATGAACGTTAGACGAGCAATAAAGAACTATTCCGTATCAAGTATTTATTATAATTATGCACTTCTTAATTGTGGGTGTGGTCTACAACATGCAAAGCTTTTCGCTGTAAACAGGATGTCAGTTGCCTACCGCTCTCCTTGTGTAGTATGATGTTAATATAGCTTTCGGTTGTATCCTCAATTCTACTTCTTCGAATAAGTATGATATCTGTGCATAATATGTGTTTATTGAGCGAGAAACATGAAATACAATATCTACGGAATAAATGAATTTCAGTGTTTACTACCTTTCGCGTTATTGTGGCTACCTACAGTAATGAGATAACAAAGCCATATCCTGTCAGTGGTACACAAAGTTTGTGATGTTTGGCTGTGAAAAAAACATTCAATCTCAACTTTTGAGGAATTTTTTCTCTATTTATCTGTATTTATCCCAGCTGCGGTTAGCATACCAGATAATCAACACGGAAAAATTGTTACTATGCCGACCAACCGCATCTATCAGTGGCTTATTGACGAATGATACATAAACTGAGTGGTCGGTCAAGTGCACCACAATAGCTAACTCAGATTGAAAAGGCACTTTGCATGTACGATTGTTGCGAAAATATTATTCCGCCAGTCCATATCAAGTAACAATCAAATGATAAGATGGCAGACCTTATACAATTGATCACTCAACACGGATCCCGATGAAAGGGCGTAAAGTAACTACATTATTGATGGTGCCAGGTGGCCTTGAAGTAGTTTGGATTGGTTTTTGCTTACACTGATAATGCCGAGAGTCCAAAATGTTGGCAGCTGAAGATGATGACGCTTATAACGACATGGAACAGTGTAATACCTAGGGTGTTATTTCCGCTTAATAGCAAAAGTGACTTTAAAATCGATTCTATAAATGAAAAAATCAATAGTCAGTTGGTAAGGTTAACCATAATGGACATTTCATCCATATTTGCGGTAGTAGTGCAAACGTTGTTAGACGCCTTTGTAACGTGTGCCGAACATGTTAGCAGATTCCACATCAACAGCCACTTTATGCTTGCTGTACAAAACCACCGGCGGCAAATATATATACACTGACCGCAGAAGACACGGCTCGGCAGGTGTTAGAATTTCGTGCCTCAGCATGATTCCGGGGAAATAGGATAATACCGTGACTTCCTGATGAGCGATACGCAACCAGATTAGCGGTTGGCAAACGAATGACTTTTGATAAAACCTTCGTTATCAGAACGGCAAGGTGTGCGTGATATTAAGAACCTCAGTAGTATTGCCATGTTAGGGCAGCGATGGTCTGTATGGGACCTTCTCAAATTATGTTGTTTCTTTGTGATATGTCGACACGGTCGCAGTTATCGTACGGCAAACTGTGCGTTTGAGGCGATATGGGAAAAAGACCTAGCTTTTTCTCGAGATGAGAGTAGGGTGCCATGCGATAAATTTGGAGAGCTACACGCAACAGTCTAGGTCAGGCAAAATAATCGGTCATTCACTGTGAAAAACTGTTTTTTCCCGCCTTTCAGCTACTTTCATGAAGAAATGAAATAACAGAAATTAGAAAAGTGTGCAAATAATTCTTGTTAGAATGCTAACGAATCATATAATATAATTAATAAACGATTGTGATGTTGCACTGTTGATACAAATTCTTATACACTGAGTAAGAAATTATAGCCTTGAGGGCAACTGTGTGCAAAAGCAATAGTTCAACAATACACAGAAACAAAGTTGCTAGGAAGAAGGTCAACCACACCATTCTGTTTAGGGTTTCTGTTTGAGCGTCTTGAATCTTAAGCTATATATGGCTAACCTACTACTGCTTGCATGCAATCAAATATTCGGAACGGGAAGCATTCAATTCATGCGTGCAATCAGCGGCTGAGCACTGTAATATATTTATTGCCAGTTTTGCTATATATTGAAGACAACCTATGTTTTCTATTTTGTTATCACTACTTTATGAATCAAAACGTACACTAAACTTCTAACTAGAATTAGCTAAATATCAAAGTAAACACTAATGAATCCTTAAAATTCAAATGACAAAATGAGGAATGAATGATAGCGATGAATGTCATCAGCTAGTAACACCAAGATATCGCCGTAGTAGACCATAGACCCCTTATCTTACCTATCGAAAATAACAATAGCCTTATAGTAAATGATGCTGCGAACTTAAATAAAAATAGAATACAGTTCGTCATTAACCCAACGTTGATTAGTCAAAACTATTTATGCTGATGCTTTCCGGCGCTATAATAGTCGCATTTCAACACGATTTCCTCGAAGCACGGATCATTTCCCAGTACTCGACTCGACTGTTTAAATCATGATGGTACACAGTTGTGGTGCACAGAGTGGTGCCTGTTCGCTCGGTTTCTTTTAAAGATTTGATATGTAATTATTAAGGCGAGTACCAATAGTATGAAGCATAGCTAAAAGTTATGCATGACATCGACAAATAATTATTTTTAGAAAATTAACCTTGGCTTAACAGATGGTACATATGTTTGCTTATTCCAGAGATAAGCCAATGAGGTTATTATCTAGACACATGCAATGTTTGACGTATTTCAATTTCACGCACATCATCCTTGCTGATGTATGTGTTGAATAGCAGCGTTTGAGTATAATAAGTTTTTAGCTTTAAATGGAACAAACCACCGCTGCAGCCGTTCTAGTTCAGTAGTAAAAGGTTGTTCTGGATTTGAAGGGAAATATAAGATGCGGGTTAAATGTTCATTGGAATTTCAGGTTTTTGCGGCCAAACCGCAAGAAAAGTGAGATATTACACGAAAGTGGGTATTTTTTCAAATATTTACACTTCACTAAAATGGGTGCTACGCCCTATAGTCCTTCGACCCATTAAACGGTAGTTAATACTTCGCACCTTTTGCTAAATAACAAAATTCTCTTACGAGCAACAAATTAAGCCGATTTACGTCAAACGTCATTTGAGAAGAGATTATTAGTGAATTTTCAAGTACCAAGTGTATGTTAACTTACGAAATATGTTTACAAATATCGGTGCCGAAAACACACTGTAAATACAAAATGTTGGAGACTCCATCTATGCTATAAGTAACGCACAGATACCTTACGAAAGTCAACATATAGATATATATCCGCATAGCATAATTAGTATGTGATCATTCGCTAGCACCAAAAGCATGTTGACATCAAGAATCTGTATACCGGCGTAATGGACGTCAGAACCGAACTATTCTCATGCTGATTCGGTATATCTTAAAACTGTGGTGCATTATGATATATAATGATACAAACAACCATGAGTAATAGCAGTATGGTGCTTTAAATTTAACATATGCCTGTAACTTGCTTTGCCTTCCTTAAATAACATAACTTCCTTAAATCACCACACTCTGTGCAATACTAAAACGAAAGTCTTCATTGTTACGTACATACAACACAACGTTTGTTTCTAGGCATTTTAATTAGGTCTACTCAGTTCGAATGATTTCACACTAAGCTATAAACTGAAGTTTGATTTGCCTGCTGTTATGAAATTGAACAGGTTGTTTTAATAATATTGTCACGAATGTTCGATAACTTAATTTTGCAAGCTAAACGGTCGATAAACCCTCCCGCACGTAGACAGAAAATCGCTATCTCCAGGCGTTAAATTTGATTGCTGCCCTATGGTGCTACATACTACGCGCAATATCTGCCATAGCCATCGGGTATTGATCAAGCTAGATGGCTAGCTGACGAGAAATAAAAGTGTTCGTATTGCTGCAGATCCATTATTCCTACAGATAAGCATGACAGGTCTGTACCCTGAGAGGATCTGTGTCAAGTGTGAATGTTACAACCGACCTAGGGTTCTCTAAGGACTTAATTGATTATTTATATCGATTTGTCGATCGTTCCGCGGCTTATCATGTTTCTTGGATGCTCAGATCATTGAGTCATGGTACCACGAGTACGTGCACTTGTAGTTGCCTGGATCAAGCATAGTAAATATGCATTCCAGGCTATATAGCTCCTGCTTCGTTGTAAACACTGCCGCCCTTCGTGGGAGCACATGATATATCTTTATTCTATCAATGAGGTAAATGATAAAACCGTATAAGGCATGAAGGCATAATAGCTCGATGAAGTGTACTTTCGTCCTCTGCATTTTTTTATCAAGGCCACGTTTTAATAACGATTTGTGCACGAAAATATCAATGTCTTAGAACCTACACTACTCGAAAAGTATGAAACCAGCGCTCTTATGTAGGATGACGTCAAAAGTATAAAACGGGAGTCACGCTTTATGATTCTTAGAATGAAGGCAGTTATAAGCTGCATTGGGGGATTAAAAACAATCGAGATAGCATTCCGCAGTATAGCATTAGAATGCATGATTACCATGCGCCATAATAATCTCGAGTTTAGGTTCCAGTTGCACGCACTTCTGTCATTGAGCGTTGTTAGATATTAACAATCGACATGATATGAGGATTTATTTCTCAAATGATTTATCGAAAGCAATCAGAAATCTTAGACCAATACCGGCGACAGTAGCGATCAATCATATTTGCTCGGGACATTTATTTTCGTCCCTAGCTTATCTTTCGGTTATATTGTAAAAATCTGTAAATATCGTCTATTACGGCCTTTTCTCTGACAGACGTTTGGGCGTCGTCGTTCTCTGTATCTTCAGCTTATGTGCCCTTTTTGTATCTTTCCCTCTTTTTCCGTACACAAAAGTCCCTTTTGTTTTGTTCCGAGGCTTGTCAGAATCGTCTCATGCTCGTTTTTAGCGTTAAAAAGAGCGTTGAATCTACCATCCCATTACAGATAAGGCATTTTAGTTTTCACTAATAACACCCGGCCTGCCATAATGCATAATCGCATGCATGTTAATAAAAAAATAGCTTTCAGTGCCAAATAAATTTTGACAGGCCCATAGAACTGTTCATCGGCTCGTCAAATTGCTTTAGCCTCGTCGTATAACTTGCGTTTTACGGTAGTTTATAGCAGTCAAATAAGGCGGCAGTGTTGTTTATATCTGACTATATAAAGATATATCACCGTTATTTGTGTTGATACCATTTATAAACTAACACGGTAGTGGTTGCCTACCAAGGACGAATTCAGCATTTCAATGTTGTGCAGTTACAACTTTGCCATTTACTGTGTTGTTGTCAATGCTACCGCAGTACTCACGCCGTTGACCATACTGCCATTGGCAAATGGTTTGTCAATTATCATCGGCAAACTAAAATAGGCAAACTAAATAGAGCAAATTCGTGGCATGAGCAAACATAATAGTTGTTGAGAAAAATAACCGCTGATAGTTTTTGAGCAATCTATTTGTCGATTGGGCGTTTTTAATAAGTTGCTCTGTGTTATCATGCAATACAAGAACGTTTACGGCAAAGTTAAATGTAAAGATGTAACCTGGAATTGCGCATGTCACACAATGTATCTCATTCACCTAACCGGGATGTAGCTGACGATTGGGTTCACTCTTAGTTATTTTATATATGCAGTCTACGAGACATTAAACCGAATATATGGGGTTTGACCTAACCTAGCTGAGTTACCAATCAATAGCAATTAACGTTAAAAACACCTCTTACCTTTAAGTATCGCGTCGGTCACACGTAGGATATTTTCACATTATTCATAGTAAACGGCTTTTACACATCAAGCAGCAGACAAGACACGCTGTAACATAAAGAAGCGTCGATGTCAACACAAAGCCTTGTATGCCAAAGTTAAATCAATGCAACCAAGTGCCGAACCACATGCATGTTAAAAACAATTCACATCCGTTTCCTCCCTGGCTACTGCCTAATGAACTGCTGGATGCGTCGTAAAACGATAGCAGACTGCTTTGACTTGCATTCGCATTGAATCTTCAAAGATGCTCTCTCGAAGCAGGGGCAAATTTCACAATTATCTAGGTGTAAAATATTTTCGCTGTAGTATAACAAATACGCTCGGTTAGGTAAATACGCATTCGCAACTTGACATTAACATATTTGCAATATATCCCATACTGAAATGATAAAATTCTGATGACTTGCTCATTTGAATGGTAAGCCATGCATTATAGCTTATCGTGCATATTACTGGAATTTTATATAAACGTGCGCACATTCGGCAGCACCTGCCGCACATTGAATACCAACGAAGTGAAGCACAGTAATCAATCGGTATATGTCCCTTGTTGATAAAAAACACATATCCAGAGTTGTTTTAAGGCTGAATAACCCGCCAAAAGACTGTTGTGAGTTAAAAAAGTGCTAACCTGGTGCAGAATAATGGAATCATGTATGCAGTTATGGCTTAATTATCTTCCTTTTAGAGCCAAGGGAGTGTAATTGTGCAGATGAGCTCAATACTCTATGGACTGACGAACATGATTTGTAAGGCTACCATATTAATTATATATGCCGTGCGTGACGCCACCTGAATATTCTGCACAATAAACTATTTGTGATTGCTTCTGCGCATAAGGTGTTTGTTTCTTTAGGACAAAAATGCCCGAATTTTATAATTTTCTTGAGACTAGCGTTAGTTCTCCTGTGATTGTCTGTGAATAGTCTACATAGAACACATAAACTTTTGTCTTCGTTATTACTGGCTATAATATATGGTTTACCAATCATTATAAGTTAATAAGCGCAATACAATAATTATTTTCACATAAGAACTTAAGTTTTACAGCTTTTGTTGTGCATGTGTACAGTTTGCATATGTTCCATCAGCTTCAGCTGTTGTTGTTATTCTTGTTGTTTCTCATTTAGCATTTTCTGCGATTGTCAGACTCACTTATTCATGAGGTATTAGCATATGGTAGGGTTGCATGCTGATCGAGCGTCCGCCGTGTCAATTTTATCAGGCCAATTTATTACAGGTAGACTACATTATGACCACATAATATAATTCAAGGCCCTACAAAGGAGTAATATATTGTACTTGACAAAGTTAACTTCATGGCACTTTATGGTTAAATTGGTACAGGGTGTTCAGCAAAAGGAAAATCAGTAGATGTGGTAAAATGATACAATGTGTATCGCCGTCTACTTGCTAATTATCACCATATATCTAAACATCGATCATGTCATATTTGGTTTCGGGGTTGGTCGATGTTTGGTAAAACGAACGCAAAATGACCATTTGTATTGGTAAATATATGTTAATATACACCGAACAGGCAAAACGGACGTTTCAGTGTGTGCATGCTTAATAACTGAAAATATTTCCGGCATGAGTAAAATGCGCTATGAATATTTAGTGCAATCATCGATCAATTTGTGGCAATTATCAGTGAAATATTCTACAACCAATTACTTTTAATAACCGATTGGAGCATCTCACATATTAACATTATTGTTTAAAGATGATGCTGCTCGGAACCTTGTCGTAATGCAGTTCTTTAAATCATGAACTCATCGTGATACACGAATTTAATAGCAACGAGCGTTTCCCTGACATAAATAACTCTTTTGTCAGCCGTCATTAAGCATCGTAAGCGTCAGGCTAGTGGTTGATGCTAGCAACCAGTAATCACGGTAACATTATTCCTGCTTGGACATTGACACATTAGTACATTGCAAATGACAAAAGCTTAATAGCATTACTTTATTCCTTCTTTGTTTAAACTAACAAGCGGTAATAATGGTAGGTGCTGCAAGCATTAAGTACAAACATTATATTAGTGCTAACGTTCTTGAATTCGTTGATAGATCGGTCTATTGTGCATTTGTTTTGCAGCATGAGTTACGAGGTGACACTTCTGCAATAATAATATGAAAGAACTTATTATATTGACGCATGTAAGACCATTCAAGTTAAGGTACAAAATATACCAGTGAGCCTGGCTGGCGCTGAAGAGCCTCGTAACTATTTTCATTTCTTGACGAGTAACTAGTTTGTCTCTTCGCACATGGTAAATAAGGCGAGACAATTGTTAATCGACAGTTCTTTCACACGACAATCCTCTGTATGTAATAATTTTTTCACATGAAACTAATGTCACCATCTTCAATTCAGTTTACAATAAGTGGCATATAATAGGATTTAATACGTCATTGAATACGTCAGGTGTATGATCGACAATTGTAGTGGTCGTTAGCTTCTATCCACTGTGTAGGCACAGTTAGGTTATATAGATTATTTAATTTGATATTTTAAGTTTTAATATTGATTGAAATATGTTCAACCATATCGTATGCATGGATCGCCATGTAATGTGTCAATACTTAGCTTCGCCTTCTCATCCTAAAATATTTTGTTTCTTAGCACTGGCGACCTAAATCTACATGGCTATAGTTACCGACTAGAGACTGCATGAGTTTGCAAAACGCGTGTAATGATAGGAAAGATTATATTGCCCAATGAAAGCTGTTGCTGTTATCCGTCACGGCGCGACACACGATCATGCGTGTTTTACGAGGCGCATAATGTGATTTTTATCCAATCTAATGATTTTGGCTTCTATATTCGTCCGACTATTGCACGATTCGGTTTACTTGTATCTCTTTTGCTTGATGGACGGACAATTGGACGCACTTAACTTGCAAATATACCTAAAATGCGGTGTGTAACACTGTAATATTTTAGGCTTGTTTTGCATTAAGCCACTCGTCCTTCTTACCTTGGGAAGCGTGACTTTTATTGATGTAGGTAAATTTTTGTATCTATTGCGTTTTTACTCTTGTTGCATTAGACCGTGGGCTTGGGAAGTTAAAAATGTGATTGCAGCATGTCAGCCTGGCACAAGTATCTACATCAAACGCGCCCTGCTCGTTATATGCACAATAAACTTGCCAACATCTGATAATCGAGGATACGGAAATAGAAAAAATCGTGGTAGCCATTACTAAACCCATAGACTGGCCATCATCTTCCTCGGGCAGCCGCGATTATGCAACGGGTGCTCCCCAAAGAATGTCTGGTTTGCAAGGAAACTTAGCGTTGATGACATTTCTTGCAACAGTTGTGCAAATATTACAGTTGTTCTATATTACACACAATTGTGCAATGATAGAAAGGGCATAGAATGCACGCAGGTCGTTGATGGTGTTCATTGTTTGCTGGTCGTTATTCATTAGCAATGTATTACGTTTTCAGAACACCAGCTTATGAGCTCAATACTGGCCATTTATAATGTGCGTTTGTCGTCCGCTATCGTATTGTCTTCGATTGTTGTTGGACTAGCGTAAACTGACACTCATGCACTTTGCCAAACCAGTTGTGGACACTAGTCCCAGGCGTTCAATTCCTGTTTGAAATGTTTTTCTTCATGTGCATAATAGATGTTTATTGGGCGAGAAGCATAAAATACAAGGTCTAGTAATTTGATCATTTAGAGTAACCTACTGCAATGAGGTAGCAATACTCTAAATTCTGATGTCTTGCTGTAAATGAATATAAATCACTACTGGTAAGGTAAGTTTGCTTATCCTGCGAGCCGTAAATGGTCCTAACCAAGTAAAAAATGGTCCCAGTCGCGTCAGTTAATGCAACTGTATTAGATATATATCAATTATATGTTTGTGGAACAATTTAGATGATACACAAAAACACAGCTGTGGTATACAACACTTGCATTGCTGAGATGGATAAGCTTCCACCATTTACCATTCAACGCGAATCAAGATGACAAAAAGCGCAAAGGAGCTACATTTTTGGCGCCGTCGGACGGCTTTGGAGATGGCGGGATTGGTTATGGCCTACGCTGATAATGCTGAGAGGGCGTCCATGTAGGAAAGTGTGTAAATGTACGCTAAAGTATTTGTATCTAATGTGTGATGATTCAGAAGATCTCCAGCAAGTCGGGGAATGCATATTATATTCATTGGTTGTTGCGTCTCAGTGGACTGTTATTGCTTTGCTAATTGGCTGACTATCCTATTCTGAGTGTATTTGGTTCATATCTTATGTTTTACCGTAGTTTGCAAGTCAAGATTTGTTAATTCATAGAAGTGGTCTTTAGCCGCATATGGCAATGTACAACATAATAATACTAATCTCTATAGGTATACCCGCGTACATGAATCCTGTATTCTCCACCAGGTAAGCACTAACTTCACGAAAGTCTCTTGGGGGCTTAATAAGCCTTAAAACTACTCAGGATATGTTGTTTTTTCTACACGATACATATACCGATTGATTAAGTGCTTCACTTTGTAAGCGTTCAATGTGCGCTTACTGCTGCAAACACATTTACACAACATTCAAGTAATATGCTCAAAAAATCTACAGTGTCTGACTATCCATTGAAATAAGTAAGTCATCCGAATGGCCTCATTTTATGATGGAAATATCATCAACATATATAAATAGAAAGGGCAGATTAGTGTAATACATTATCCACACTTGGCATAGGCCCATAATCCAATATCACAATACCCACACGCACTCACGCACGCACACGCGCACACACACGTGCGACACATACACATATTAACAAACACACACATATATATATATATATATATATATATATATATATATATATATATATATATATATATAGAGTATATATATATATACAACATATATATATATGATATATATATAGGGATATATATACATATACATATAAAATATATATATATCTAGATATAGATATATATATATATATATCTATAGAGATATATATTAATAAGATATATGTATCTATATTTATATATATATATATATATATATATATATATATATATATATATATCTATCTATATATATATATATATATATATATATATATATATATATATATATATATATATGTATAAAGACTGTTTGGGGAATTTCTTGTTGAATGGACGATATACAGCAGTCCTTGTTTCGCCCGGTTCCTTTAAATATTTTGTGTCTTTCTAACCTAAACCTAACTATACATATATACACATATGTAAATATATATATATATATATATATATGTAAATTTATATATATGTAAATACATTTGACATATTATTAATATATATATATATATATATATACATAGTAATATATATAGTATATATATATGTATATATATAGAGATACATATATATGATATATATATATATGTACTTATATTTATATATATATACTATATATCATACATATATATATATATATATATATATATATATATATATATATATATATATATATATATATATATATATATACTATATATATATATATATATACATGCACATACACAATCAATCGCAATGAAATTCACATAATACTCAAGATCAAACGCTTCAATGCGTTCAATAAATTTATAAAACAAGATGAACCATGAGTTACAAAGGGATCATCAACTTTGTGCTAAACAAAAATTCAGACTCAGCTTTTGAAATGACGACGATGATATACTTTTAGTAAATTGATGATATCAACTTTTTTAATGTTCATCATAGTCATTTCATCTGGTTGCACGACTGTTTGGCCTCAATATTGTGGTTAAATCCATCCAGTAGGTAAAAATCAAAACGTATCAAGCAAGAAATCAACCCGCCAGGGTGCGTTCCAGAGATTGATTTCTAGCCTTTTGTACTCTTGGCTTATATCCATTATGTAACGATTCATGTTCTATTGTATGTCAACAGGCATTAATGCAGAAGGTCACATTCTTGACTTTTTATTAGTTTAATTTGGATTATTATACGTGCTTACGCAGAATTTGAGACACTTATTTTGTTTTGAGAAATCGTATTTGATCAACAAAGTAGAACCGTTCGGCAATAATGTCATTGAAGCATTCAAAGGTTACTAAAAAGATTTGCATTGGTGCGAAGCATTTGGGATATGAGTAGTATACCAAGCAGCGATAGCATTCGTATGAATAAAGTACATCCAACAGAGGTCAACAACGCAAAACAGATGTTCATATGTTGGTATTATTTCGACAATGCACAGGTTTTATTGTTCATGCCATTTTTTTATGATGTCAGATGACGGGGATTCTTCGGCAATCTGTCCAAAGGAATGAAGCATGAGTGATTGTAATGAAGCGACGGAGTGAAATTATAGGGGCAGTTGTGCGGGAAAGTCAGCTGTACATTTCAGAATAAATCTCATAATAACTTCCTGATCGTATGCATCAAGGCGTACATATCGGCAATTATCTGATTAATATAACGATTCCTTTTTTAATCCTGATGTAGATATAACGACGATATGCGGCAAAGATAACATCATCCTTTTTGCATATATTTTGAGAATATGCAATACAAGTTATATTACCGCGGCAATTGAACGAGATTATTTTTACGTTCGAAATGTTGAATATACAGGGTACATTTAATTGTAAATATTTACGATCCACAGCACCTTAAGTCCGCATTATAGCATTAAGTAATTTATTTAAGTGCTTCTGGTCAACACGAAAGCTAAAACGTATTAGCCCTATCCGTAAGGATTGGCCACTGATGTGAGGCGTCAACCTGACACTCACGTCAGGAATGGGCAGTAGAACTAGAAAGCCAGTTGCAGAAAACTGTTGCACAAAACCAAGTAAAAACGCAAATGAACGATTTCTGAACACTGAAGATGCTGTTTTGGCATATATGCTATCCTTGCGATATATTGCCAATGTGAAGCTTAAGAAGCGCCGTGGAATAGCATAGGACGATAACCAATGTCTTTAGCTTTTTTGATGCCACCACTTTGTCTTCACAGCTTTCGTTTGAAAGTTACAAATGATGTAATGGCTTAAGCAAATATACTCATATCTGTTTATCGCTACCAATACAGTTGGTCTGACAATACATATCTCTGTTTTTATGGCGAGAACGAGTAAGTCCAACAACAGCTTAATGTAGTATAATTAGTGAGTCACAATAGTATAAACGAGTACAGCGATCAGTGGCCATCCCATGGTGCACTATTACGTGGAATAATTTGTATGCATACAAATCAAGCAAAGATGTCATTTAGTAATCAAGAATCACACAGTTATGACAACAATTGCCAATCATGAACGAATATGCTGGATGAATGTAACACAGCGTTGTATTGATGACAGACCAGCGACTTCAGTGAGTAGTTCGATATCAGGTGCCTATAACAGAAGACCAAGGTATCCTGGTTACTCTTTACATCTGCTGTTAAAATGTTACGCTATATCAAACATCTGCTTCTAATATGGGACTGAATATTTGAACGTCACTGTAGTGTCATATGTATGGACTCTTTGTGTGTATGGTAGATGCATAGCTTTTCCTCCAAATGCACTATGTAATTCGCAGGGGTGTGTCCCCTTCAAAAACGATGTTTTTTGCATTCAAAAGTAATTCACCTGGTTGACAACCCTAGAGCTGCTGATATGTATCGCTACATTCACAGTCTCGCACATTAACCTGATTGCAGTAAACACTCATGAAATCTTTTAAATCACCCACTTCATCACCGTTAGAAGTATCTGGTACCCCAGTAGACTCTACGGGTTTAGCACCGACTAAGAGTGGTCGGTGTGATAAAGTGTGGTCTTGGTTTGCTAAAAAAGTAATGCGACTCTTTTCCGTGTGAATGATTTATATGGTCAATTTATACCTTATGATATTTTATTAATATTTACTTATACTTGATCCATTTACCATCAGATACAACAACGACTACAATGAACACCGTGTATTCCAATATACCCCGCCATATGTATTTGGACTATTTTGTGTAAATTCATTGCTGCAATGAAGTGAAATGCTATGTTATCTACAATATGTACAAGATCAAAAGTCCACAAATAGACATATTCTTTGTTTCGAGCTGTAAACTTGCCCCCATACTATGTATCTATGTATACGTAAATACCTAAACGACAATAGTCATCGCTATTGTGCAGTTTGCTCAATAGTTTCTCTGAAGAAACTATGAGGCTAACAAAAGCCAGAGTTGCAACAAGGCAAATGATGGAAAGTTGTGGAATGTGCGTATGCGAAACATTATGTACGATAATAGGTAGGACTCAATGTGCGCAGACACAAAGACGCTGGTGAGGTAATGGGTAACACTCGGCGATATTTTTTCAAGCAGACGCCTGAAAAATATCAGTTTTCGGGTTATTCATAGGATCTGATTTAGCCATATGCTATTACCAAAGGAGCTGTGCGCTTGGTAAGTTTTATTTTCTAACTTACTGGTAGATTGTTCGTTTGTGTTAAATCGTTGAAATGTAAACCTGACCTACTATGCACGCAATGGTACTGTGTTGTGACGGTTTGGTGAATGCTACTTGCTGAACATCTGGTTTTTAAAACATATGGACATAACTAAATGCGCTTTTGCGGGGCTAAAACCCTGAAAGTATATTGAAAGAAGGAATGTAGGTTTTTTGGTGTTTTGCTTCGTTCATATAATTGCTTGTTTATAAAGTTGGAACATAAATTATAAATGATGCATGAATAGGAACATTATTTAAGTGATTAATTGTGAGATCCCTCGTATTCATGCACATGAATAATAAATTGCAATCTTCACGAAACATTTATCTAAACCATTAGGGGAAATATATGACTGAATGCAATTAACGGTGACAGAGTAAACAACAGAACCTTAAACGTAGTAATGAAAAATATTAAAATATGAACATATATTCGTTCATAATAATTCGATCTTCAGTTATTGCGACGGTTTTCTTTTAATTTTGTTGGCATCATTGCTAGATGTTCAAAACATTACTAAATATATGATACAACTCACATGCTAGGGTACATTCCTAACAAATAATAGTGATAAGTAGACACATGGAATACACACATCAGGCATGGTGGGGATGCATTAGACCCATGCATGCTTTCAGTTATTGTCATCGCACATACCGCTGCATGTTAATAAATTGTCATGATCAAGTATCCGCCTGTGGCAGATCGTTTTATCGAAAAGCATCGCTCATTCAATGAATCGTAGAACGCAAAATTACCCAAGTTGATATCTGCAATTGTTACTTTACAGACCTGCGTATCTTCATTTTGCTGTATTTTTCGACTACTGGTACAATGAATTGATGAACATACATTCCCTATATACGTTAATAGAACATATCTTACGAATACGTTCATCTTCATGCGTGTCAAATAAATCATTGAACGGCATCATTTATGATGATATCATTCACTAATAACGTAGTTATGAAGTAGGTGAAAATCCAGAACATAATTCATGTTGAGTAGAACCTAATTACAGAGTTTCTTGGTGTAATAATCGTGTATTTGCTACCGTGCAAAAGCACATCGCTGAGGGTCAGATATGTCCACTTTCATGTTTAACACATTTTGTGCAGTCATCTTGTAGCAACAAAATGTTTGATCGTAGACGGTCTGTTCACTTCAAGTGTTAAAATATCAAGCAAGATATAGAGAGGTATGGCCCAATGGCGGAGAGACATGATGCAACACTTGAGCAGATGCAACTCAAGTGTTAGAACGGCAAAGCGGAAAAATATGATATTAGATATTTCATTCCCTGCTAATGGTGAATTGATGTAGTGGATAGTAGATTTTTGTTACATGAGATCTGTTAATATCGTGTATTGTAGCACACAAATATGTATTGGTTTATGTTGTGTGGGTGCAAGTATTTGGCTGAGAGAGTACAATATGTGGTACAAATCTCTAACTGCACCGGCATAACTGTTTATTTCGTCTTGTATCCATTCTATAATATTGGGAATGTTTGTTGTATTTACTGGCCTGTTTGATACATGGCTATGTAACTGCTCTTGTATTTCGACTCAGCCTTTGCCTGCTCGATTGACAGTGAGTGGGGAAATAAGACGCCTGAACTGATTAACTACATAATGACTATTCTTATACCATGGGGTAAAATTTGCTACTGCCACTATTTGTCTACAAGCACGTGCTGCAAAACCAATCGTGCGGTCGTAAATATGTCTCAGCACGTGCATCAAATCTGTCTAGGCCCAGGTGACTTCATCATTTTCACTAAATAAGACACGTTGATTAAAATAGTGAAAATCGCGAGGGCTTCTAACAATGGCATTTTGTTTGGGCCCAGTGCAGAAGGGAAGGGCTCGGTTAAATTATACCATGCAGTTGACATTATAGGCATCAATGTTAGCAAATCGTGATACAGAGCAAGTTATCATTTTAATATGCAAAAGTATAATATATGCTGCTAACAACACGAACAGCTGGTGCGGTTATGAATCACACTGCTTTATGTAGAACGCACATCGGATGGGATAGTGCTTGTTATAACAAATGTATTAACGTCGCAGATGTAGAAAAGTGACAACGTATAAGGTTATATCGCATTCGCATGGTTTAGACGTAATATTGGACCAGAGTAGGTCACATAAGCGCTAACGAAACACATCTGGTACAACTAGCATTAGCTGCCGTGCATCGGCTCGTAGTACTCTGGAGTATTCTGATCAGGCCTCAAAGTGTTCCAGGCAAGCCAAATTGAAATTACCATATGTGCTTGCCGAAAAAGCTCTCTGCGGCCAAACTAGACCTATGTCTGATATGTGACATGCATAACTTACATAATTGCTTAATATCATATTCCACAGAGCACGCCATATGCATAATCATTAAACGTCAGCATGGAGTATATAGACTTACGATATAACTATATAGCGGTAATTGTAATATGATATTACCACAAAACTATAGGTTGTACTGCGACAAGATCATCAGACAACAAGCGTATTAAAAGTTCCCTAACAAGCAATTAAATATTATAGGCAAATACTGAGGATAGTACAAGGCTGGCCATGAGCCAGAGTCAAATGACCCTGGTGTTCAAACGTGTGCATGCTTCGCACATAGGCTTGCTGCATGCGCCATAACTAATATACCCTATCTGCATTGGGAGCCGTGGATCATTTCAACCCACACAAGAAGTGCTTTATAGATTCTTAGCACAACCAAAGCCTAATGCTGGTAAAGTATTTGTGTTAAGCACTACACAGATTTCAATACCTTCACTTGAAATAAAACGATTACCACATGTATGCATCGTATTCACATTCCGAATACAATGTATATTGTGTATCTGGCCGTATATTGCAGCCGCACGCGGAATGCTCATTAAACTGTGCTGGGTAAAATTAGCATTATGTTTTGGTCTCAGCATTTCTTTGCACTAGTCTGCTTATTTCAGCGCAACGTATGGTAGGAACACTGCATGTGAAGTATACTGTAAAATTGCGCTTAAAATGTCGTATTCAACTGTATTGTACAATGTGGGACAATTAAAGGCCTATGTGGTGCAGAGGCAGTTTGCGTGACTAATTAACGTCTGGTTGGCCCGCAATATGTGCCATGCGTTTAATGGTATGAAATGGTCTTGCAATGGCGACATTTTCGGCTAGTTTCCGTTGACTTGCAACACAAAATACGCTGCAATCAGGTAAGTTAAGTATCGTTAGCATTAGTTGCGGTTAATATCCTCACTGTTTTAGTCTGCTTCTAGCAACATGTTATTGCTAACACTCCGTACGATATTGTCCAATGTAGAAAAGTGAAAAGCCCACGTGGTGTAGCAATTAACGTGACCTATTAGCATATGGTAGGCCCGCCAGACGTGCCATGTGTTTAATGGTATGAAATGGTCATGCAATGTGTGAAATGTTCGGCTAGTTTTTCGTTACTTAGTTTGAACACATATCGGAGCGATTTGAATTATGTTTGCAACGCATTAGGCAGTCATGTTTATAATTCTGCCCAAATTGCTTGCAATTCAAAACACGCATCAATCATGTTAGTATATTATATATCTTTAACATTAGCTGCAGTTTACTGCCCTTAGTGCTTCTGTCTACAATTAGCAACATATTATAGGTTGCCCCCTTAGCTTGGCTGTACTAAATCATAAATCCGAGTTGCAACAAACGTTTGTCAGATTCCAAAAGCATAAATTGTTTTCTGCAATCACGTTTTATATGCGTGGATATTCATGCTGTCATAAACAATTCAAAAGCAGCCCAGCCAAACCCCTAAGTCTATATCCTCACCAGAGGCACGTTTCGATACTGGCAGGCGTCAGAACTACAACAAAAGGATATAGGTACATATATGGAGTGAAAAACAACAGAGCGGTGAAACCCTAAACGGATGTAAAAACGTACGCGATATAGGCGCCGACTGCGAGACGCCTGTGAGGGTAAAGGTCGCGATATTTTCGGTGACTTACAATACAGCACATAATTTGCAAGATGGATACAATTGCCTATGAATGGAAACGTTCCAGCTTTTTTTCGTGTGCAATGGATTTCTTAGCACTTCCGAAATGTTATTTTCAAAAGATAATGTTTTAACCATATTAGTCATATTTTTATTAATGTCGCTTCCTGTTTAATGACAGGGGCACTCTTTGTCTTCAACACGATTTCCGTGGACAAATCGTGACGGAGACAATGATGTATGAGGTTATTACAATACACGGAAGTCGTGCCATTGATTGCAAATGGTCAAATCATGTTTATTAATATGATCCGTTCTCAAGGATTGTTATGCTGTCGCTTTATATTACAGTCTCAAACGACGAGTGGTACTGCAAAAAACTGCACTCCATTAGAACCATAGTTCGCTACCACAGTAATGTAAAAGAACCCCGGTCATGTTTAGCACATTGTCAAGTGAGAAAGAGTGAATATATTTAAGAAAGGGGAATAAGATAGATGAATCAAATGTGCAAGGGTGAGGCTATGAAATTACATTTTGTATGAGTGCGGCTCTCGTTCCAAATGAATTTATTGAAGCATGCTCCAGCGGTATTAATCAACGCCAAAAACGACTTGCTGTTGGATGTTGGTAACACGTACTATTTAAACATTGAATGTCAGCCAACTATTGACTGAATAACTTTGCGCCCGCTCAGGAATATCACAAGTTCGTTATTCGCTCTCTGTGCTAATAAAAAAGGCAATTGCAACCTTCGAAAAGAAACATTTGTGAACGCTCTTATTGTATTACCGGATACCATTGCCTCGTAATATTACGATTTAAAAAACCCTGCTTTCACAGATTCCTTGAATATTTGCTTTCTGTCTGTAATATCAGCTTGCGAGTAAGATGCAATGCATTTGTGTCGATTTTATTAGGTGTGAGTATTTCTGATACTCCTTAGAACCATGCAACTAGAGTCTGCCGTCATATTACCACGGTCTGCATATACAACTTTACCGAGCTGTATATATGCCCCTTTGATCTCGCATTTCGTACGAATGTACATAACTGTAGCGATTATGGCTCAATTTCATGCTTTTAAATAAGGCGCGTAAATGCTCCCACAATTAAAATGCCTGTAGGTCTTACTGCACCGTATTTGTACATATAGTATAAAAAGTTGCCGAGAGCAAAATGCGGGGCATGTAACAAATACGTTGACATTTCCCGAAATCTTATTATGTGATAGTGTGGGTCGCACAGTGGTATGAATTGGTTAATGGGGCTGCCAAAAGATCTTTTTATGGCATTGTTAAAGCAAAGATTTGGTTAACAGCCAAATCTAGGCAGCTATTTCTCCTGAAACTTAAGCTACTTAGTACGTAATGCCCCCTTTCCGAAGTAAGAGAAGTACAGGGTAAAAGTAATCCTAATCTTTGCTAAGCATGACATATCTCATTGCGGAAACACTGATTATTACCTAAAAATAGAAATATTGCCGATTTGACACTTCGCAGACATTTGTCACATTCGAATATAAGGGGCAGTCACAAGACTTTGCAGTTCTTTATCACCAGATAAAATACTTGTTGCTCGGATGGTATTTAACCCATCGAATCAACATGCATTCCGACAAGCTAGTGTTGGGGCAGAGAGTTGGCAAACGGCGAGTAATTAAACCTTAAAGTGTCTCCGTAAAATGGGCTAGGTGCCAATCCGCGGTATCATTGATGACTCATCAAAGCAAATTCTTTGGAATGAAACTGCAGTATAAAACTGACTATTGCTTTGCTATGGAGCATAGCACTAGATAAGTTATTTACCATATTATTCAGAGATCATCAGTATCCAATTGTCTGATATGCCTGTCGTCATTGCCATTATACAGCCGGAAGCAAATAGGTTTTTGGCAGGATTCACTCTAGAGCACCAACTGTTGAGGCCTGGATATGAGGAGCTTATAAACCTTGAACAACTCAAATTGCATGTCATACACAAACAAATACCTGCGAGCGGATCTCAACATCGACTCGGGCTTTTTGTTTGCATGATTACAAAACATTAAAACGGAGAGAGACATTTGCATTAGGATATATTGATCCTATGCCGAACGAAATGGAATGATTATCTGCTTCTTACTGCTATTATCATGTACAATTTTTCACCCGTATCTTCAATAGTGAACGTAAATCAACAATTGCAGTTATTCACAGGTTGTAGATGATTTAAAAGCAAGATTGTGTTGTATACTCCTTGTAATATTTAAATATGGCAAATCGATAAATGCTTGATAATTAAAGCATGTCCTTATTTCGTCAATCATTAGGTCATTATCGCGCGAATAAGTGTTAACGTTCCCTCTGTGCATCATAACACATGTTTAAGCTCAAATGGGTTAAAAGGCCGTCAGGAAGCATGCTTTGCGTATATCCTTCTGTTTATTTGTATGTACAATTGGCATGCAATTCATTTGAGTGTCGACCATGAGTATTTAGTTGAACACTGCGTCCCACATTCTGGATGTAACACATTATTAAGACACATTGCACATTGACATTCAAAGATACCAGCATTATAACAGCTGCTGAATTATTGTTGCAACAGTTATGTTTACTACATCAATGACAAACAAACGGAAAGACTTGACTGCAATTGGTTATTCGAAACCATGGACGCGTCAACGTCTCATGTTACCAATGAGGTTTGAGAGGGAGAACCTCATTGCAGTTTAACATTAAATTATGGTGCTAACGTCAGTTTAGCACAGCATTCTTGCGTTCAACTGTGATGTCTTAGGAAGGCCTTTGGACAATAACTGGTGACCTCCAGTTCTCGACCAATTGCCTCACATATGTACAAACCTTTTTTATGGTGACTGATAGATCAACGAAGCAAAGGGGATATAATAAATCCACCGATTTCTACACCTCTGGTTAAGCATTAATGTTGCCTCAAATATTCACATTCAGACAAACACAGCAGCTGCAGGTAAAAAGACAATTTATGTATAAACGCAAGAATCGTTCGTGTTTGCTATAGACAGAAAAAAACATTACAATACGCATCTGGTGCTGTCCTACCACCGACGTACCACCAGGCGATGCGGGTAAATATACTGTTTGCTTAACTGAACCAGCTTCATTCATTTCTGTTAATGACCATGGCATGATGTATCATCTGTACAATACGCCGACACCAATGCCAATGGGTGCATGCTGCAAAATCAAACCGTACTGTTATGTCATGAGTCAGCTTTTTACGTTGCCATCGCAAAAATACGAAAGCCCTTACCATGTCAGGCAGTTATGTGCTAACAAAATAGAATAACGATGATAGATATCCGGTTTTAATACGTTTACTTATCTTTTGCTATAATTTAAGGCCGTAATTGAAATAAGTGCTTATTGTGTCTATCCAGGCATCCCGAGCTATTAGGTCATATTTACCCGATGGGAAGTAGCTAGAATTTTTTTTTTTTAAGGACAGGCTTGGTACTGCTTCGAAAACATATATATATATATATATATATATATATATATATATATATATATAGATATATATATATATATATAGATATATATATATATATATAGAGAGATATATATATAGATATATATATATATATATATATATATATATCTCTATATATATATATATATATCTCTATTTATATAGATATATATATATATATATATACATATATATATATATATATATATATATTCACATATATATGTATATATAGATAAAGAAATATAGATATATGAATGCATATTTATATTTAAACACACATATATGCATATATACATATATATACATATATATATATATATATATATATATATATATATATATATATATATATATATATATATATATATATATATATATATATGGTTAATTCTAAAATGCATTCATCGTAAAACAATATGCCGTATTTCGCGTCGCTGCTTTGTCTAGTGATAGAACGATGACTGCGCAAACACCCGCCATCCTCCCTATCTTAAATAATTTTCAAGCTACGTTTTACACTTTTTTGGAGTATAACTTCGAAATCAGGATTCACACGGATAGAGCATGTGTGGCTGTGTTCTACGGTAGTTAAAACCTGATTTCAAAGATACTGCATCTGTTAAGCGATACACAGCGCCTATAGTTTTTGCACAACCTTGGCTTTTGAAACTTGGGTTGTTTGCGTTAGCTCTTAACGAACTTACCTGTATTGCCAGGGACGCCGTTGAAAATAATAACTAGTGCATTTATTAGTTCCTTTCACCGCCACGAATGCATCACATGGATGGACAATCTTGGAAGTGTGCATTTTGGAAGTTTGTCACTAGTATTAAGTGTTATCTAAAACAGCTGTGCATTCCAACCCTTTGCCGTGTTTATCAGTATAAAAGATGCCTGCTTACAATTTCGAAGCTTTATGAACAACTCACAAATCGTCTTTATTAAATGTGATGGTTGGGCAATGCGAATTTTTCTCAGTCGCACACACAATTGTTATCGACGGAACAAAACAACTTTGCCCGGCTGGAGTATTATCCCGTCCGGCCACGCTAGCTTGAGGCATATTGCATAGTGATTTAATCAGTTCATGCTTAGAGAAAATTATAGTAGGATACATTCAGAAATTCCACGATCGCTACTCCGAGCCAATCTTTTAATTTATTTTGATAAACTGAATTATATAATCTCTGTATCTCTCGCCTTAAAAAATGCTATGGGAGTAGATTAAGTTTCTCATATTTGGGAAACAAGAGTGTAGACAGAAGAGAAAGTGATAACATGAATTAGCAACAACATTTGATTATTCTGTCAGTTGCTTTGTTAAGCTACCATCGCTAGTATATTAGCGTATGCTCTGTACCGCCTCCAAAGTATACTAAGAAAATATTGTGTCCTCGTATTATGCATTATTTTTAGCTATTCATAGTTTTGGGGATCTTCGTAAATTTTTAGCAGCCTACTGGTAGAACAGATTTCAGAACAAATAGCGATTAACTAGCACGATTTTCAGTTTTTATTTAACCTAAAGTTATTTGATTTTAATTGCCGTTGATCATTGGCAGGGCACCTATGCACAAACCATTTTCTGCTGCTTTGTATGGTGGCCATCCTTGTTAAAATGCAAGAATGGAGGTGGCAAATGATGTCTTGTCCATCGAGAGTGTATCCAGTAATCCTATTCTCGCTGGCTAATAGGGTTTGACAAATCCAATAAAACGCAATGGTCTGGAATAAGTAATGCGTTAGACCAGTAAACGAGCCGGCAGGTGATTCAATCTCATTATGCATGCAATAATTGTTCATCCTTAAATCCCGTATATATGCTGACGGTACTTTCAATGAATCACTGTAGATGTAAACGGCTCACACTGTATCAATACGCTGAGACTCTTTCAGGGTTGGGGAGATATCAATATCAGTTAAAGTTACCGGTCTGCATGTGCTTACTAGCATAAGGTCAATAAAGGTGTACTCCCTGGCTATGTCCTTTCGCAATCGTTTCTGTCGTTCGCATAATATTCACACTGAAAGTAGTATGTGCCGTTAAGATGAATAACTAAAGCCGCTAGTCGGACAAGAGAAGTAAGAATTCGCCTCGTATTCAGCGAAAACAGCAATTCAAAGAAGTAATTTGCGTATGTACGTCAGCAATATGCAGCTAAGCTTTAAGACATTGAATAGACCCATTAGCTAATCGGACAATTTCCAACGCTGCTTTAAAGGCTAAGAGAGTTAATTATTTTGGCAGGCCACTTTTTAGGTATTTTAGCTGTCATCATTAATATAAATGGAAATGTGGTCCAATCAATAATTCACCAGTAATAATCGATGTTCATTTGCTTCTGATACATACTGGTTTTGCGTTAGGGTGGTCTATATCAATCCCATGGATTATTCGTCAATGACATAAGTGCTCGCAGGCGCCAGTAAGTGATGATTGCTACGATTCATGTATGTAATTAAAAGTCACTGATTGAAAAAAACTAAATACACTATGCGTGCATTTATCCAATACAGAAACCGATTTATTGTTACACATGCAAAGAGAACCTGCATACCTCTGACAATTTCTAATGGTTGAATGAATGTGAATGGTTGCGGCGTTTAATTATGCAATAATCTGGAATTTGGATCAATCCAGAATGTTCGACACATTCCCAACATTGTTGAGCCACCATAAAACCGCGCTCTACTGCAATTTATAGCAGGTAGCCAGTGTACAGTTGTGCATTGGAAGAACCTCGCTGGCTGACTAATTTCTCCCAATTAACCATTTTGGACCATGAGCTGATTGCTGACACCTGTTGACCGACAAACCTCAGCCAAATATCAGCCCGAGAATGGCGCGAGCATATATTTTAGACATATGGAGCTACTGAAACATTAGCTTAAACTTCTGTAATATACTTCAAATACACAGCAACACCTTTTGCTACTCAAAAGGCAACGACAACTTCTAAAACACCATAACAAACTTCCAACGTCTATATAGCTATGTCTTCCACCTGGTGAGTAAGATATCATCATATATGCTCTGTCAAGGATGTTAGCCGTCGTTGCAAAGCAATGTGTGCTTTATCGTTATAAGCCAAGTTGAAATATTGACCCTTTGTAGTCTTTTAAAAACGACGCCCAACTTTTAATCCGGCACCAGTAGACAACACTAACTGTTCTGTAAGTATTGTTTTGCAAATAATGTACACATGTGGCTGCATAGCAATCGATCGATCTATAGAGCATAACTATTTGCTACGTAATTAAGTAAAACAGAGCAGAACTATTATTTCCATTTGAAAACAATCATTATCTGTATCTGACTACAGTTTTGCATGTAAGCTAAAATCATGGTTGTACGGACATTGCCATGTCCTTTTCATAAAACTAAACTGTTTTAATATACAATGGTGCATGTATGCTGATGAAACGACAGATGTTGGTCAGAGTTGAGTATTCTGCTGGCCATGCCAAACCGTACTTACATGATAATAACAATCCAACAATGATTGTACAGACATGTCTGGTGATCAATATTTAATTATATGGTGGCAAGGAAGTGTGGATGAATTGGTAGATTTTTATCTAACAACTAATGCCGAGTATCAAGCCCCTAAATACTCAACTTTAGTAAATAATGTGTTACAAAAATTATAAATAACGTCCCGTAGTAGGATACAGCACATCGCATTGTAAACTCTTAAGCCTCTGGTATTGTAAATTAGCGAAATTCTGTTGCAATAACTTCCAAGTGAGGGTTGCTGCAATGATTAATCTCGTTCATACCGCCATAAATATTAACGGACCAAAACTCTTGACATACTTTAATACCTAATGCCAATCTCTTAGATACAATAGGACGATGAGGTATTCACATTGTCAGCAATATGTCGATGTTAATAAGAATATGTCGAAATACGTCCCACAATAGATTGGATAAAACGAGTAGAATTACAAAAAGTGCATGTAACCCTTATCCATTACCATGTAAACGCAAACAGTTAATGACAGTTTAATCAGCCATGCAGGTCATGGCATATGTTTATGTTATGCCGATATCTACGGCAAAAAGCAGTTTCCACCCGAACCATTGCGCATATATGATGCATCCCTTTTACTCCCAGAAAGGTCAAGCAATGTTATTCTTGATACAAATCAATATCCAGAAATGCAATAAACCGGTGCTAATAGTTGCTCAATGTGAGTGTTTGCAGTGCAAAGCAAGACCAGAATTCACAAACAGCGCTCAGCGCTCCATTACTGTACCACAGATACAATATGACACATTGGCACATCTACGTCACCAGCAAAACAACCTCTAGCTCAGCATTCGTTAACAAGCGGGCCTAAATGTCGACGAAGGAGACTTTTTTGCACCTAATGGAAAAAAAATTATAATTTCTCGCTTAAATTGCTGATGTTGTATGCTGAATATGTTGTACAACAATCGTTCACAGACACTAAAATGTTTTAGGTTAAAAAGAACGTTACAGTATAAGAATGATTATACTTTACACCTGCCTGTGAAGCTAGATGTCTTTCCGCTTATAACATATATATATATATATATATATATATATATATATATATATATATATATATATATATATATATATATATATATATATATATATATATATATACATATGTATACATGAAGTTCTGTGACATGATGGACGGAAAAGGTAAATTGCTTCATGTCAATTACTTACGTCCATCGTGATTATAAGAGCTTTGTTTCCACTAGATATTCGTGAATAAACAAAATCGACAATTAAAAAGAATACATGTGCTTATCGCGACCGTGATGGATGATTCTGATGCTTGGTCAGCTTCCATTGAAAGCCGGCGCCGTGAAGACCGTGTTATCGACTGCCACCACCGATATAGCTTACATAACCCGCAGAATACCATAGAAGTTTCACGAAGACTGAATAAACAAACTGTGAGATTAATTAATTCAGCTCAGCATTGCCAACCAATAAGCAAAAGAACGTCAAACGAAAATTTGCTTCAACCAAAAATAAAATGGTTGCAGAGGGCGTTTTAATCATAAGTACTTCATTGAACTTGTTTGTGAGAAACAGAAGCATGATGTCAGGGAATCGTCGATAAGTAGATGCTTGGTATAAATGAGTGAGGCATAGGTGCGGTATTTTCGTGACATCATTATGTATGTTGGAAGAAAAGGGAGCTGAGCTAACAAAAGCTGCAAGAATGCAGAGATAGATGGTTGCACGCAGTAAAGCGTCAAGCGGAAGCAAAGTTGGATTGCGTCTGCAGAGGAGTCATACATGAGGTTCCGGGATATGATGAACGGAAACGGTAAATGGCTTCATGTCATTTACTTACGTCCAGCGCGATTATAAGAGGTTTGCTACTAGACGTTCGGGAACGAACAAAATCGATTACGACAATTCAAAAGAATACAGTGGTTTGCACAAGTTGACACTGACTAGCTGCCATAAAACATACAGGTCTCACATGATAGGTCGGAGGTCTATAACTCAGTGAAGCATATATCATCAAAAATTCGGTTACTGGGCAAATTCATCCATCAAATAGTTTAGTGGAACACTTACTTGATTACAAATAAGAGAGACGTTTTTGTAGCAGTAATACCACTATCTGTCGGTCTTTATGTAAACGGTCTGCATTTGACGGAATGTATCAATCAACTCATGTTATTTGATAAGCGATCACTTATTCTGCAACAAAAGCTGGTTCACGGATACGGCAATCATGGTCGTTTTGCAATGTGAGCCGACCGCAAGTTTTAGTCTGTATAATACTTTACAGAGTGAGACCTATGAACTAAGAGATTTTACGATGCAACATCTAACACTGAATAGATACATTATCCGCAAAGTCTTTAATATGTTTTCATTCGTCAGTCTACATGCGCGTGATGAATATCGCTGTCTCGTGGACAAATGAGATCGCAGTCAATAAAGATACTAATTATGATGCGGTATCTAAATAACGACTACATTTTGGGCCAAGTTGAAAGTATCGTTGTATCATGATGAACCAATGCACGAATGTTAATGGCATATTCAACAAATAGCTTAACACAACATGGATACGTGTTATGGTACTTTATATTGTAATATTCATGAAATAAAACAACACGTAGTCAATATAAATTCGAATGACTAACTTCGAATCGAATGATTGCAATAGATGTCTGCCGACAGCCATATTTGAAGTGGTTAGCAATTCTACCAAACGGATATGAAATAGAGCCTTTAATAGTATAACCGTGTTCAACATCCGCCTTGTTGGCTATATGGTACACAATATAGGACATGTAGATTTATGCGCGTCAGTAGAGGATATATCGTACTGGATATATCGTCGTGATTTAAAAGATCGTTGTGATGTTGAGCAAATTAATCAACACGTTTTCATGAAATCACGACAATGCGTATATTTTTTTAATAAACGCTGCAAATGATATAGATTTGTTTACTACGACGTCGATGCATGAAAGAATGTGATGAGGAAATATGCCTCCCAAATGTAACCATTCTGTTCATATGTGCAAGGGCGTTACGCAATTACCACTTGAACCAAACGGTCGGAAAATTGGACACTTTGAAAGCAACAAACGGACCGCTGGTTGATATGCCTATAAACTACGATATTATTGTAATATTACCGGTACCTGATACTATTTTGTTCTGAGGGAGTGGGGCGAAATGGTCTACTGAGGCTTGTTACTGTCATGTATATGTTCGTGGTTATTTCACTGAGGAGTGTATATGGCATGACTTTAACAACTTTAAAGTTCTGGTAAATATCAACATAAATGCTATTCTATTCTAATGTTATCATACTGTTGTGTGCAATGAGTTGAGATTTTAAAACAGTCATGGTATTGTTTGGATCTATCGTGGCGTATGTCAAATCTGTGTTGCAAGCAATCAGACATCCGGCCAGGTATCGGTTAATAATGTTCTGGTATTTACGTCATTAAAATAGACAGCATGCTATTTAAGCAGGAAATATTGACAAGTCCTTCGTTACATATGTTCAGGCATTCGACATAAGGTATTTGCTGCTCTACATAACTTGATTTCGGGATGCATTAATGTACCGACTTTGGTCTTGTTTGTTGGCAGATACACTGAACACAGACAAATGTCAGTTTTCGTTCTCAATACAATCGGTAAGTGGATATTCATAATTTATTAACCATTTTCCTCCGTTGAACACGATATTTTTCGGCCAGTTCATAACATGCTCTCAGATTAATTACGCAACGTATTGAGGCAATGACAAATTTTAACTAGAATAAAAATACTACACGAGATTATATTCAGCAGAATAATAAGCATTAATGAACTACGTGGCTCTCTGGATGCATACCATCAGTTGCCATTCGGTGAATGGTAGCATGTGATAGAACATTTACCGGTGTAGCAAGATACGCGTTTATCATAAGCTGCTGTGCCTTTTTGCCACGATTTTATGAAACGAAACTGCCGAGATCGACTTTTCGTGCTATTTACCTATGCAAAGCTAACAAAACAGTCAAGCACTAACAATCTTATAGGATCGTACCATGGGGGCCGACTTGACTTTGAAATGACTTTTGAATGTTGCTTGTTAGGTTCCTTATGTTCAAGTAAACGAGTTATTCGGGGAGTAGTGCAGAAGAGCTTTGCTACATTGTCTTTTGCAATGCAGTATTGGTTAGTGAAAAACCAATCCTTTCATACAAAGCAATCATTGGGCTATTGTACGTCACAGAGTCTGCTCGCATAATGCAAATGCATATATTCGGTCTGATGCTTTATTCATGCTTTTAATGCCAGCATATATGAACGTTATATTAGGTCTGCTGAGAAATTCATGCCTTCATTGCCAGCATACCTGAACGATATATTAGTTCTGCCGCGGCATTAATGCATGTTTGGTTTGAATTTTACCACGATGCATTCACGTGAATGGCTTAACATATAGTCACCTGTTAAATATTACATTCGGATCGATTTATATTATGAATTGCTAATATGAAGTACTAAATGTTCAGTTGGGTAATTTGAACAAATGCACACGGGTTTCCCGTTCGACACCAATACTCAGTAATAGAATACTGACTTATTTCCATCTCCTGTAGCTACGCCAAATGCATCTATGTTGTATATTTGGTTAATACGATCAAGGAAGTTCCAGATACTTAGCTGTCAAGCCTCGTTTTTGCATGTTAATCACTTTATTTTAGTAAGCGAAAAATATGCTTCCATGTGCTTGTAGTCTTAGTGGGTTGAAGCGGCCTAAATCATTCATGCGCCGGTGTATTCCTGACGGATTAATACCCCAACAATTAACCTTACGTAGAAATTTTTACAGACACGAATATTCTCGCAAACTTAATCAAGCGACGGAAGCCATTTTACAATCGAAATGATTGTTTAACATACAATGACCTCTGTTCATGTTCATTCATGGTGCTAGCCAACCGACGAGGGCCCGTTTGGCATTGTCGTGCTATAAGCTGTCGACTCAAGTGAATAGCTACATCTATAAAACGTTTTTGCAGTTCAGGACAGTACAACAAGGGAGTCAAGCCATGAAAATCTCTAACCCTGATCGTGTGGAATGCACATATGCTCGTAATCGAATAATTTTCGACGATTTTCGCATCATTCTTTATTTTAAAATCGTAACATTAAAAATACGCTACGATATTTAATCGCATAAAATGAATGTCTACACCGCTTTTTTATAATCTCAGGATATAGGGACATTTTGCAATAGAACCATAACAAAAAGGTGGTAACCCATAAGAGTCTGACAACGGAAAGAGAAAACCTGTAGTTAATTGACAGTTTGCCATATGCTACAAATGCAACTGACTAACGATAGATAATTGGGAAGGATAATTAATTTCTAACCTGTTCGCCTATTGTTTCGCACAGCTTATTAAGAAGAGCTGCACATACAATTGCATTGGCCTTAAACATTCTGAGCATAATCAATTGAATTATAAATGTTTCGTAATTATTCAACTAAATCAAAATGTAATAGGTGCGTCTTGGATTGTAGGATTACATTGGTCGGGCCTTAGCGCTGTGTTGTTAATTATACAGTTTGCCTACCAAACATTCAGAATCTGTAAATATTTAAGGTATAATGAAGGATTCTATTGTGGATCAAGCTTGCCATATATAAGTTTTTAATAAGGATTGTTAAGGTATTAATAATAGTCAAATCCGCGCCTTATATCAGGCTTCGTAGAAAATACAACATGATTTATAGCGTGCATCATTTGCCCGGTTTTATCTCTGTCATTTGTTCATATTAATTCGTGACTCTCAGAGTGAATATGTGCGTTGTACATCCACGACCCATTGATGTTGACGAATTATAAAAAAAAACTAAAAGTCGGAATGTAAGCACCAAACAGTGATGTAGCTTAGCGATTAATCTCCATCTGTGAATTCTTGAGACATTTCAAACAAAAACTTTAAAGAGAATAATGATCGCCAAGTTGCATTTGGGAATGCGTCATTAATAGGTACATTATATATTCTTTCAAACCTTGTCTTATTTATTCTCCAACAGAGAAGACGACGGGTAATCATTTTGATCAGCCACCAGTTCCAATATATGCAAGATTAACGGCATCGTCAATCATGAATATGGATATTTTTCATTGAACCAGTCTTCTTGTGACTGTCGAGCGAATTACTGTGTACCTCACTCTATTCGTGACTATCACATCTGCAACAACGGAGTCAGTATTATGTCGTATCTTCGTTTTGTGGGTTATTTGGTGGGAACATTATGCTGCCGATATTACTAATGAGCTAGAAGCACAATTAAAAACAATAGGTATAATCGATATTGTCGTTGCATGAGGTTCACTTCCTCGATGCATTATGATTTGACTATTGAGCTATTTTATTTGCTGATGGTATATTATTATTTAAACCATTAGTGACTATCCAACATCGTTGCGTAGTGTGATAAAGAGTGTGGTTCCTGTAACTATATTGTTAATTCAGCATCTCTACCGGTCCACGTTTCTTCACGATAAGTATGGTGCCAGTGGGCTTACACGTTTTAGTAGCAGCAAACCATTCACCAAATATCTAACCAATGATGATGAATACTTCACCATACGCTCTATGCAACGCATAATAATCGTCTCGGGGTGTAATTGGTAAGTTTCTGGTGAGATATTGTGAACGTAGATTGATTGAAGAAATATTTCAGTACACCATAATTCAAACTTCGGGCTTCATTCAATTAAGTGTCGGATTTAGTATTTTATCAGATTATTTGACGTAGTTTTGTAATTGGGTAAAAACCGCGGGACATCATCACCATTGTATATGGCTGCTCGTAATACCGCCATTCTTGCCCCTCACCATTTATATTGCAATCCAACGAAAACCGGTTCACACACAACTTTATCCCATCTGGTTTCTTTCATGAACAGTGACGGCCTCTCTCACTACGCAATAATTGAAGTGACATTTGGGAGGCTATCTTGATTTCAGTAACTGCAGGGTTGCATAAATCTTCATTACTTTTGTTTAATTGTTATTTGTCTGCACTGGTCCCTGTTTATGATGAATGCCGTTGGTGTTTTCACGTCAAGTAATATATGACGATGGGGACAGTTCAGTTGTCCGAGCTAACTACGGAGACCTTGGCGTCAAAAAATTCAATATTTAGTTTTTACCCGCACTTTCACAAATACTTATGTATGGTTAGGTCGCTGTGGTCCGAAGAATCACCACCTCAGTGCAAAATGTTAATGCAAGTGGGCTTTCTATACGGCAACTTTTAATTTCCTTTCTAGATAATTCCAAAATAAACACCTGGGACAACGCTAACTTATTTGATTAGCTGTCTATTATTTATGCCAACACAAAATAATTGGATTCGTTTGCAATCTATATACGCTGACGGGTGCAAATCGAATAACAAATATAGTGAAGTGGGTGCTTTTGAAATGATAAAACTGTTGTTGTCATATACATTATTAATGCAAAACGCTTCTTGCTGTAACATGTCCTCTACCATTTAACATTCACGTTCGAAAACGTGTGCACTTTAAATTATCCATCGATAGCACGACTGAGACAGAGGTGCATGCGAATGACATGCTGCTCGTTAAGTACGGAGTAATCCTTTGCCGCAAAACAATTACAAATGAAAGAGCTAAATTACATTTTGCGACGAATGAACAATTGCCAGACTCGCTTGATTGCGCCGACAGCTAGAATAAAGTGGTGACTGGTGAAATTTATGGAGAAGGTCCGATCCTCAACGCTGCTGAAAGTACATTTCATGTGTGACTTAAATGCTGGTCCACGCCAGCAGATTATCCACGAGCTGGCATTTTATTCAACATGTAACGTAATCAATTAGAAAGTCCGTATTTTGGTCTTTTTAGCTCAAACCATTGCTTTGTTTCAGGTAATGTGTAATTCGTAAACTCGATTCTATCATATATTTGAATGGCGGTCTGTGGTTCGTTCTCTTATAAGTGGCTCAGATATAATTGTTGGTTGCCAACAGAAATCGCATTAAATCAATGGTGGGATATGGACTAATGAACAGCTTCTACTAGTCTGTGGCATCTCACGCGAACAGTCAGAGAGGTACACCTTCATATTTGGCACATATCCTGTAGTTATCTTGTATCAACTAAGTTTTTGATCGTAGCCAGCCTGTTACAACGAGATATAGAGAGGTAGAACAAAACGTGATGCAACAAAGGAGCAGTTATGGCACCAGTGTTAGAACAACGTAACGCAAAATGCTCATAGTGAATAGATATAATAGACTGCACCAGCTCGCGATCGTCTAGGGCTGAATGGAGGTGAAGCGTGATGCAAGTAAGGAGTAGTTACCGCATCATCATTAGATCAACGCAGCGGAAAATACGACAGCAGATATTTCAGTCCCTGCTGATGGACGGCACAGGCCATAAAGTGACTTTATACAGCGTATAGTTGATGTATGTTACATGGGGTATGTGAATATCGTGTATTGTAGCGAGCAAAGAGTCGCCGATTTATCTTTTGTCGGTGCACGTTTTGGACTGACAGAGTGCACTGTGAGATAAAAATATCAGATTGATGCGGCATTACTGTTTTTTTCATCTGTTATTTATTCAACAAACCCTTGGGATGTGCTTTTTATTGACTGCCATGATTGTTACATGCCCTATGTAAATGCTGTTGTTTTAATGCAGTCTTTGCCGGATTTATTTCCAGCGAGTGAAGAAACGAGACGCATCAACATTCTAACTGCATAATGAATACTCTTTAACCTTTCACCATGAGCATTTATTTGTCTGGCTAATATCCGTCTAAGAGCAAGCACTACAAAACTATGCTGAGCACGCGCATCAAATCTGTTTCAGCCTGTGTCAGTCGTCAACAAATACGACCGATACGTTCATTGTCCACGAAGTCTCACATAAGCAAAGATG
>CM067351.1:24673977-24793977 GCA_034190875.2 Urechis unicinctus | reverse complement strand
CGATTCACATACAAAACTGTCAAGCATCGAGTTTGCGTGTCAATTATTTTATATGGTATTGCGAAACATATATACATATCCCAGAACAATTTATTCCCTTGTTGGTCGTAGTAGTCGTTGGTTAATGTTTTTCGGCCTGAATCATTTATGCGCCGGTGTACGACAGAAATGTGGTTGCAGCATATTTAACTAAACAAATAACAGACAATATATTGTCTTATTGTTTTTTTCGGTACAATTGGCGTGCCAAAGGCTATGTTGTCATAATGCTTAGTATCACAAGTATGTGTTTTAGGGACGCAAACAGCTTAATTGCCAGATATATACGGAATTGCAACTACCAGCCGATTTCCGATGCTTTATTATTTCATACATTGTGCCTTTATGAGGCTTGTAACACTCGAGCCAATCCAATTGCAAGAACAGTGAACGTTCTTTCTCTGGTTATACAATCTATAACCATCCCCTAACTTTCCTTAACAAAGGTCTCTTTGATGCAATTTTTTCATTAACAGCTCTATTACAATAGCCAACAACTGCTTTAAAAAATGCCTCAGTAGCTGCTTTGTTGAATGCATAATGTTTTCAGTGTTTACATCTATTGTGATGGATATATCATTATAATTCGACGAACGTATTTGTAAATTGATAACTGAAGACCTCAGATAGATTTATCACTCCTCGCGGTCCAGTTATGGTTGTGCCCAAATTTTCTCAACCTCTCTTGAATATTCTGTGCTCGGTGTTTGATGGTAATGAATTTCGTCAGGTGAAGTTACTTTATGTTGGAATGGTTATGTTTATTTAAGCAGTGCATTGGAATGATTGTTTATTTATACGAACCTATTTTCCGAACAAGTCACAGAATATTGTATCCTTGTCCAATGTTGGAGATAACATACTATGCTGGGCTATGTCGCTAGAAAGAGTTGACAATCCGACTAAAGGCGACATTGATAATGTGATAATCGCTTAATAGTTGATGTTCGTTGCACTTAATACGAGCTGATATTTATTTTTGTCAGATGTGCGCAGATATCTCATAGTTAGAGCCGCACTAAATCAGTCGCGATATGGCCATACTTACCTGCTGGATCCTTTCTGAGATAAGTGCAATCAGCTTGAAAAATTATCAAATTATACTATTTGAAAGCGATGAAATATAAATATATTTTTCCAACTAGGCACGCATTTACTATTCCTATCGTATTATCCAACTCTACCGACTTTCGCAATCAAATATTAATGTATAACATTTTAACACAATCACCGAGCTCAATCAATATGCAATTCCCTATAGTCTCAAATCTTGCGTATGACATACTAATAACACATATGTCTATGGCGGGTTATACTGCATCACATATACTCATTCGAACATTTACATCATGAGGACCAGCCGCTCGCCATTAGCTTGCTGCGGGGAAGAGGCCACAGAAATGTGCATAGATTGTGAGACCATCGATCACACTCATTGACATTCTATCTTGCATCCACAGGGCCGCGTAACTTATCCATTTAAGTACGCGTTCATTTATGTGATGTTATATATTTGCGCTGACTGATCCCTATTTGTAATTAGGGTTTTTTAAGCAATGAATGAATATAGAAGGAGATATTATGGTAGTTTCATCGGCTTAGCTTCGTTACTGTCTCAATATTAAACATCGACCAATGCTGTCCCGTATATGTGCGTGGTTTGTCACTGATGAATGCATATGGTATTATTCTAACAGCTCTAACATGCAGAACAACAGTGGTATTTATTGCAATGCTATCGGTGCAACTGCTTTATAAGGGTCTGTGTCTTAAATATATGTGCAAAGAGGACCAAGGCACTGGTATCGTTTGGATCTATAGAAGCATACGTCAAATCTGTGTTACGAAAAATAAAAAAACAGCCAGCTAGCTATCGATCGATCGTACACACACAATTAAAGGCTATATTTTGCATCAATAGGTATCATGCACATGTCCTGGTCAGAACTACACCTTGCAGAAAGCAAACATGTAAATATGACCTAATAAAATTTTGAATAAATGCTCCATGGGATTTGTCGATGGTAGATTAATGAGACTTGTTTAAGTTCGCGATGTTTGAGTGTAAAATAGTTAAAGAAATAAAGAATAAATGTAATTACATGGTTATTTGCACGCGTACCATCCATTGTAATTCTGTGAATGATAGCAACTGATGGAACACGTAACGGTGTAGCATGCTTCCCGTTTATCAAAAGATGTGATTACGTTTTACCATTATTTTATTACACGAAACTGCGGAGAGCGGCTTATATGGAGTGAGCGTAGAAGTTTACGTTGCAAAGCAAAAAACCAGTCAGTCACTAGACATTCTAGGGGATGCACATTTTGCCATGGGGTAATAACTTGCCTTTGAAATGACTTTAGAATGTGTCGCTAGGTTCATTTTGTTCAAGTTAACGTATTATTTGGGCAGTTATGCAGGATGGCTCTGCTACGTATTGCTTTCATTTCAATATTGGTTAGTGAAACAACGCACCTTACCTACAAAACAATCAAATGACTGTTGTACGCCAATCAATCTGTTTGCTTAGCGCCGATAAAGCTGTACAAATCATAGATGTCCTCCGCGACATTGATGCTTACTTTGCCAGCGTACGTAGAGGATGCACAATTTTAAAGTGACATTGATGCTTGTGTCTGGTGTTCATTGTACCACGATTAATCATACCATGGAACGGCAAATATTTCATAACGTTCGCTCGTCCGAGGTTATGTTACTATGCATAAACATGAAGGGCTTAACAACGTAGTCAGTAACCGGTGCATTATTACATTCGAACCGATATATAATACGAAGCGCAAGTATGAAACGCAAGTCTTCAATAAGGATAATTTGATCTAAATTTACACTGGTAATTCGTTCGATCCCAATATCTAAATAATTCTGATTTATTTTCCTCCCAATTTATTAGAACATACGCCGTGGGTAAGTACAACCAAGCACGTTCCAGATATTAAACTGTCAAGTTTTGAGTTTGCATGTCAATTATTTTATACTTTATTGCAATCCGCATGTACATATACCGTAGTGATTTGTTTCCTTGTTGCTCATTTTACAATCGCAGTGGCAAAGGCTGTGTTATCTTAATGCGTCAGGGTTTTAGACACTTACACATCCTAATTGCCGATGTATACGGCCCAGCAAATACCAGCCGATGAATGGAATCATAATTTTATGTAATCATAATAGCTGCATTGCTATGCCAATTAAAGAGGATTACGACTTTTACTGCTATCCGGCAGCCCACTAAATGGGCATGCTGCATAAACACAGCACGTTCTAATGAACGACAATGGATCCACAACAAATACGACAAGTGGAGTGCATTTCTATTTAACTCCCAACTACCTACTCAGCCATGTTACACATTTTCACATTCATTCAAAATGATCTCATGCAGAGCTCTTATTGATTCGAAATTACAACAAACAACCCATTCCACCGCAATCTGATTTTCTATTTGTAATGATGCACGGCAGTGTTGCACACACACATACGAGTTAACACGCTAGCATAGGCGCAAGGTTTTGTTTTTAAATTAATCGATACCCGTCGTAGTTGCATTAGCGACGACAATATAAGACATTCATTGCATCACCCAGTGTATTGGCAAATCAGCTTCTGGCCAACGTGTTCAGCTTGATATTGAAATTATCACCATTAACTCAAAATTGCATTTTGACCGACGGCCAAACTGAGAAGCCAAATATTGGTGCAGATGTCCATTATATTACAATTACCACGCTACGTTCTACCAGGTATATAATTTCTAGATGAATAGTCAAGTATGCGAACAGTGATTGTGTGAGCTGTACATCCACGACACACCAACGTTGACGAATTACAAAATGATACTAAAAGTGGGAATGTAAGCATCAAAGAATGATGAAGCAGTGTGATCAATCATTATCTCTAAATCCTTCGGACGTTTCGGACAATGACTTTACAAAGAACATTACGTGCGAAATTGGCTCGTGGGAATAAGCCTAAAACGATAATAAATGTCTTCGAATGATATTATATTTATGGATATTTTATATATTCTTTCAAATCTTGTCTAAAGAAGCATCAGACATTGTCCAGCAGAGCAGATGACGGGTCGGTTTTTGATCAGCTACCAATTCTAATGTATTCAAGATTTATTGTTTTGTTGATCATGGATGCATAAATATTCACTATTGTTTATGTCGGTTGATCTCTCTGGTCCATGTTTATGGCGATTGCCGTTTGTGTGATCAAGTCAAATAATATAGTAAGATTGGAAAAGTTCCGAGCGTTGTCCATTACGCAAAATTCTACCACATTTATATTACATCCAATGAGCGTAGTATTTATATAGTGCCAAAACAAAACACAATATACAAGAGCTTCAGTAGCTTGGCTTTTTATCCAACATATTCAGGATGTGTATATAAAATTGACTCTTCATTACACTGCTCTGATTAAGATGCTTTCCCTTGACCATAGTAACAGCCCTTCAAGTCGGTCATCAAACCTACATTAAGCTGCTCGCTCAACGCCTCATACATTTGTCTTTCATATTCAGGTCTAGGGATCCATTTAACCAGCTTATTAACACATATGCAATTTGAGTTAAATTAGATCAATAGCACAACATAGTATTTATTACATGAACACTTGGTATAATAAATTTTAATCAGTATTAAAGTCTGTATTCTGGGCTAAGTTTGAGATATTGCTTTATTCGCACAGAGCAAATGCCAATTTGCGATACGTAACTTACAGATCCTAATCTATCATATGTCAAATGAGAATATTTGTGCTTTGATATTCGTGAATTAACGCAAAGCATCGTGTTGTGTATATTCATATGTTAAATCATATGCATTAATACAAATTAAAATATTAAGATGCAACGATTTCAACGAAAATTTGAAGAGATGATACCTTTACTTTCCCATAAGCAACTCGCAACCAGATTAACGTTCGGCAAGCAAAGCACTTTTGAGAAACCCGATGTTGTAACTCTCGCATGGTTGCAATGAACTTGGAAATCATGTTGGCCCTTAAGCAGCGACAAGAACAATCGATGATGCATGCAAGGAAGTTATGTCATGTCTATGACGGACCTGACGGTTTGTTGGATATGAACTAATGATCAGCATTTTATCTTCTTTGGCATCTAACGTTCTATAGATGAGCATTTATTCGTCGTCATGTAAATACTAGGTGCGCTAACAGTCCAATCGTGGTTTATCCTTGTCGCCATTAAGCGACTGTACAATACAGAACATAATTACTCTGATGATGGTTTTGTAACCGTCATTGAAACAAAGAAGTCGAAGAAGTTTAATTAGACATAACTTTTTCTGATTGAGATTTTACTATTCTCTATATTACAAAGGTACTATTCAGCTTGTTTATCGATTTGCACATGTAAGATGGGATTTTCTACAGCATTCAATAGGGGCTTAATCTGAAATTGTGGGTTAATGGCACAGAAAAACTGTTGTCGTGAACACCATTAATAACATTACACTTGCCACATCGGCAACCATTACCTGATTTACAAAAACAACCGCAGAAGAAATTAAAGTAATATTACAAACCGATGGTGCAGTATCGTACCAACGACTATATTGAACATTCAAAAACATATACCTTGCACGGGCCTCCCATGAAGCCTATAGTTTACAAATAAGCATTGGTGGTGTTTGGCTGGTCATCCGCCTTCACTGACTGATCAGTGTGTGCTGTTTTTGATATTCAAGTGATGGGATGGGGATGGGTGCATAAGAGGGTTGATCACCGAGACCTCGGGAGTTCTGTCGTCGACGCTCAGGAGAAAGAATAAGACTTTTGAAACCAGCTCGTGTTTGAGTTCTTCGTCCGAGCAAAGATTCATCCAACGGTTTGCCACCCATACGGTGGGCAATAATAATGTTTCAGCAGATAAAAATGCTTGCTGAATGCGCTAGTCTACATTTTACGGGCCTTCTTTTGATTGAATATTCAGCTGTGCACAAAGCATATGAATAAGCAAACAATGCTTCCGGTCTTTAGAATCATTTACAATACAACGAGCCTAAATGCTTGAAGTTGTATCTAAATACTATTTGATGACTGCCCAATATATCACAAAGCGCACAACATTAACGCATTTTGTGCCCATAAGATCGCTAATTTGGTTGCAAGTGGTATGCTATGCCTAAGCTCATAAATTTTTAATAAAAAATACAAATGATAAGGTTGTGTCAAGTTAGCGATAGCGATCACAAAGAAAACGTTATTGATTACTGCTACCTGTGAACGACATTAAAGCACTGAAAGCATCATTGCGTTCCCGAGTCTGGCCTTCATTAATATTCAGCCAAGAAAAATGAAAAAAGGGGTAACTGGTACATTTGTTACGACCATACATCACAGTAGATTATATTACAAGACTATAAAACTGGTCATATATGACTAAATTGATGTTATATTCATGCACTGCATGATCTATGTAGGTGATGGCCATTGTATATATATATATATATATATATATATATATATATATATATATATATATATATATATATATATATATATATATATATATATATATATATATATATATATATATATATATATATATATATAATTATATATATATATATATATATATGTATATATATATAATTATATATATAGACATTTATATATATATATCCATATGTATGTATATATATACATTTATATATATATATATATATATGCATATATATATATATATATATATATATATGCATGTATGCATATATATATGTATAATATATATATATATATATATATATATATATAGATAAATAAATGTAGACATTTATATAGATATATGCATATTTATATATATATGCATATATATATACATATGTGAATATATGTATATATATATATGTACATATATATATATACATATGTATATGAATACGCACACACACATATATATATATATAAATAAATGAATAAAAATATTTATATACATATATATATATATGTATATATATATATTATTTATATTCATTTATTTATATATATATATGTGTGTGTGTATTCATATACATATGTATATATATGTACATATATATATATAAATATATATATATATATATATATATACATATATTCACATATATATATATATATGTATATATACATATATATTTACATATATTGATGTTTATGTATATGTGTGTGCTTTTGTGTGTGTGTGTTTGTGATATTTGACCCCTCTCCAAACTGTGACTTTAAAAATTTTAGGAAGGGTTGGAGTATTATCCGGATGTCGTCCAATGAATCCCTCAAAACATCAATGTGGGTGACAATGAATTAGGCAAAATAATCAACTGCATTATCGGTATGCCGCTTTTTAGGCCATTCCTTGCAAATAAAATATGTCGTATAGTGCGTTATGCTGGGATGAATTCATTGTTCAATTAATTATTGATAATATAAATTAACCAGCGCCTACCGGGAAGCATATTGAGCCATGTCATGCGCTCATCCGTTCCCGTTAACTAACGCATCAGACTACCGTCACATGCATACAAAGTTTCTATTAAAATGACGAGTTCTTTTTTGTGTCAGGCCGACACGACAAACACATTCACTAACGACAGGGCATCAATCACCGTAAATAATTGACATTTTGCCATATGCTACCAATTGACAGGCTTAAGGCGAATAATGGAGAAGGATAGCCGAGTTCCAAACACATTCTCTCAAGGTTTCTCACAGGTTGGTCTGACAGCCTAGCAATATTCATGAGTTACGACACCCTTTTGGAGACTACATGAAAAGAAAGATTTTTTTAACAATGCCGCGGATGGATCGAACAGTAATAGACATGAGCCCCAGCAATCAATGTTTTTCGGGTGCAGATTCGCTATGCAGCGGAGCGTTTCGGTGCATATACATACATTGTTGCTAGATTAATTTTAAGCACACTGAGCCTAATCAGGCAACAAATTCCACGTATCACCATCATTCAACCCAATTATTTTGGCGTATGTGCGGGATTGAATGTATGTTCATAATAATCCAGCCAAAACGCCTGCACTTTGAACAATATAATTTGCAATCATTGCGTAACCAAGAAATCGGGACCTATAACTATCTCAGACAAGCACTGGTGAATCTACCGTGGAACAAACTTGCCCATTAACTGACGTGATTAGTAACTGGACATGCTTATGTCAGTAGATTTTGAACTCCTACATCAGCACTTTACACCATGAATCATAGGAAATAAATCAAGATTTATCTCATACATCATCCGTTATCATTTACTGTTTCTCTCTCCTGGTCATAGCTTACCGTGACTATCGAAATGTCAGATACAGCGAACGTGGTAAGCGCCACAACTTAAGGACCAACGCGAGGTGGATAATATTTATCTCGAAGTTTCTGATGCACTTAGCTTCATTGGAAATGTTAGCAACGTCTTCGCGTTCAATGAAGACCAATGGCGTGCTCCATTTTGCTGTTACCGGTTACGACTTAACCGTGCATGATATTCTAATTAGTAATTATATTTTGCTCTCAAAATCTAATTCATTTCATGCTTTATAACTAAAAACAAATGCATTACATCAGTTCAAATTGAAATTGCGGATAGCACCCAGCTAAGTCGATATATGAAACCATTTTGAAGGTTGCATGGCATTGCTATCTGAGCATTGTCACCAACCAATTCTGCCTATGGAATATACAGGATTTCTTTAGATACCCTACAATCCTGTACTCCTGTGATGCTCTGCTGGTTGACAATTACCAGAACCTTTACAAATTTCAAATTATGGTTCATGGCTTTGAAAAACAACATTGACTGCGCCACGCTATCACGCCACTTACATATAGAAATGCATTATATGGTAGTCATAGCCAAATATTGCTGCTAGTCAAGGGTCATGGCAACCAAGCTGAGCAATCATTTACAGCAAGCTTATCAGTTTGAATATGCAATCCATAAGCAACATTTCATTAAAAAAGCGGAATTTGAACAATGTACAATCACCTACAGCCTTGCGTGCGATGAATAATTGACCTTTGTCTCTCTAGGAATCGTGAATTCTGATAGACGAAATGCGTTTGCAGGCAATCCAAATGTTATTGACCCTGTAAATGGACTATTATATCTCCGCGCGGTCACATTTGCATAACTTTCGACCAGCCACTTTGATTTAACTGCTGCGTGTAATTACCACAAAACATTTTTTAACTTATGCAAGAAACTCTATTTATATGCATATCTTGTGAGACCATGTCTATTTATCATCGAGATCTTGATTGCCAAATCTGTTGCGTACATTATCCATTCAATGTGGCTTCGATATATTAGATGCTATATATTTGCGCTGCCTGAAGTCTGACCAGGGTGCTTCCAGCATGGAATAATGAACACAGAAGAGGATAATCTGGCACCTTTGAGCTGCTTTAACTGGTTTTGGATAAGATATAATAGTCCAAATATAAAACATCGGCCTGAACTGGTTGCTTATGGTATTACGCTGCAGCTCTTACTAATGACATATACGATACCTCTGCGGGTAAAATTTCCGATTTATGACCAAATTGCAATTGGAGTCAGGACGAATACGAAATTGACTGCCAAATAACATAAGCAACACAAATTTACTAAATATGCGATAAGGTAAACGTTTGGTAAACATGCAACAATTTACTTCTCATCAAATGGGGTCATCCACAAGCGTAGTAATAATGACCACAATGGTTGTTTCTTTGCCAATAAAGGATACGAAGTCAAAAGCATGGATAGCTTGTGATGCCATCTATCAGATAAGTAGACATTTTTAACGCCCGATACGCAGAACTGCATGCCTTGTCCATCACAGTTATTGTACACTGAGTCAAGTGTATATATTTGCACTGCCTGGTCCTTACTTATAATGCATGAGAACGGTGTTTTAGCGTGAAACAATAAATACAAATGTGGGTAGTGCAGTACGTTCAAGATTCGAGATGATCATGTGAACGCAATATTCATGCGTTAAAATAATAATCGAAGTGTATTTGGTACATTTGACGTCGCATGCTAAAATGTCCGTCGGAGTAGCGTGAAAAATCATGACTTAATCAAAATTGGTCACTATGCACCAGGGTGAAGATGCCGGTATTGGCAAAAATTATATACTGATATGCTTATATAAATATGCATGTTTATGCACAATTGATAATAGTATATAACATGCCGCCGCTCGACGTGACGCGCGCATAATGACCGCAATATTTTGCCTTAATATCACAAGAAAAAAAATAGCTGTAAACTGTCAAATAAACTTTAAGATATATCAGGGAACGCATATGAGGATAAAAACAAATCACAGTTCCGTTTGCATGTAAAGCATTCGATAAACCTGCGGCAATTATTCCACAAGGAGCAAAATGGCTTCTGCTTGTCATTCAAAATATTACTTGCTCTTTAAGGCTTTTTATTGCGAGCTGTTTGTATTACTGATAGAATATATATCGCTGTGATATGCTTGCACTATTCTTTTGGTTTTGATTAATCGATGTTATATTCATTGATAGGCTTAAAAGTGAAAAGACTAAAAGTGAAGGATGGCCAGAGAGAGTAAAAAAGCCGCTTGGCTATACTGAGAACAATATTACAGGCATTTATTATTACAATTCATCTTGCAGTTACTAAAAATTGAATAAACTGGCTGAAACTGTTTGGATCAGTTAACTAGTCAATGAAGGCACTTCATAGAGGAACCATTATTGATATTTAGTTCCATACTAGCAGTATTGTGTTTATATATCCGGAGGATTTTATTTTCAGGACATCATTGGTCTAATCTACTCAACAGTTTGTAATCCTCTATTGGACCCCCGATGAGATCCTCGTGTTTTGTGTTTTCAATCTATGCTCGTAACTTGAATATCCCGGCAACGTTCTTTTTAGCTAGCTTGTGAATTCTTTACAAGATGCCCACGCCTCGTTTAAGGCATGGTCACCCAATAAATTTCGAAAAATTCGATCGTAGTGACTAGTAAACATTCGTCTAATCATTCTAAAACTTCTACGACTGATAACTTTGGTCGACTTGAATGACTGATCAATTATGACACATAAATTCCGTTCTTCTGACACCGCCTCTGAATAGTATATCAAACCACGTTAAAGATCACATGAAATGTTAATTTATATCCCAGACGAATACCCTCACGGCATACTCCAATTTGGAAAAAGCCTCCTGTTCAGAAAGGAGTCAGCGACAGGCGTTCAATCAAAGTGTTAATTTAGCCTCGTTGCCTATTTTGCAGCCCCTGCTTAGGAGTCGTCGTGTGCCAGGCACGGTCACCAAATGTAGCAATCGTAACTGACTGCATTTGCCAATGCTCAAAATATGTTAGTAATCAATCCGGTATCTTTTTAAATGAATGATTATAAATAAATATCAAGGCGACACGCGTTGACAAAAAAGGTACGACCTTACTATACATGTAAGTTGAGAGAGCGTAAATGTAAAGGAATACATAATCTATTCAAGTTCGTGATTTTTTTACTGGAACCCTCATTATATTGATATACTCCGACGCGATGTTATACTTGCTGTCAAGTTTTTTACAAACGTTGGCTTTGGTGCAGCTTCTTTCATTGTAGAAGTTTAAGACGTATCTTGGTGCTGAAAAAGTCAGTGACGAAAATTCAATTGACCGTGAATGGTCTGAACATCAGGACATAGCGAACACTGCTTATTTCTATTGATAGTATTTAGCATGTCACAGTATAAATGTATAAATATAGATACGCAGTTAAAAGTGAACTTATGCAAATAATTGCATTATTTATCAGCGGCTCCGCAACATTATTTGCCGTATCCAAGTATAAATGTGCTTTAGAGATACGCAGTTAAAAGAGAACTTACTCAAATAATTGCATTATTAGCCAGCGGCTCCGCAACATTATGCAAAAAGTGTCATAGTCATATTCCTGGCCACATATGAAGACAGTGCCGATCAATTATGCATATTTGGATAACTGAATGTACCAAGTCAACCATCAGGTAAACACTGACTTATCAGGCGAGCTATTTACCGACTACGCGAAGATTCTATATTTGACTGTTTCCACAGGATATAATTTTCTTTGACTACGGGCGATGATCCGTGGATCAAATTTAGGCCAAATCCTAACGATGACATTAACAGCAGTACATCATCGATTTGTCATAACAGCAAGTCGCTTGGTGCATTTGCTTTGTTCGTATAATACCAACGAAGAGCCCACCACATCCAGCCATGAATAATGAAAGACAACAGCAGTACATCACCGCGATGTATAAATTCCTTTCGGCCATTTGATCATGGCCAATCAATGTCGGCGAAACTATGTCAATTAGCTCATTGCGCTGCCTGGTTATGCGCTGCATGGCCTAGCAGTAATGCGCTGGTAAACGGCATTGGTCTTTTGCATTTACCAGCCTCAAGACCGTTGAAGTCATTGAAAACATTCAGATTACAATATGTGCCAATGATATACGTTAAGCGAGCTGCAATATCGATCGCAGAAAGTACACTTTAGCAACTGGAGGTGCTTAAGATAGATACCCAGTTATCGACATTTTTCTGTTAATTAACGATATGTAAATGTTATGCATCATTTGCTCTCATCTCTAACTTTAATTATTAAGCCTCTATGTTATAAGTAACACTACCCTGATGTGTTTGCATGACTACGCCAGTTTTTTTGTAAGAGTCGAATATTCCTCAGTGAAAGGTTCAAAAGTGAGTAGTTAGTCGACTTTTAAGTGAATACGGAAGTGATGTGGCTCGATATCTTACCATTAAATCTCTTCCAAGTAATGAATTACGAAGGAGGATTGCGTGAAAAATACAATAATTAAAGGGCTTAGGTGCAGCGGTATCAGCCAGTCGAGCTACTTTTGAATAATTCACTAGCAGGTAATCTGAGGTAAACCTCGCAAATGATAACTCGATGTGCATCTCATACGTACTTCTTACTGTAGTAGTAGTTTTACGTTTTTCAAAGAGCACCTGACGCATATACTATAATAATACTCGCATTTATTATTTACGCATTTATTGCAAAAAACAGTTGTTATAATATCCAGGATCATTAGTTCAAATGAGTTGATAAATGTTTTCATTAACTTAGAAAAGCTGGCTTGTTCTTAACAATGTGTCGCTGTATTCACTGTGTTGACAAAATAAGGGAAACCGCGAATGATTTTATTGTAAGCACCATGGTAAGCAACTTCTGAAAATGGCTATGACAATGATTCGCTTTAATTACATCACTACTATTCTGCAATGCAGCAAAACATTTGATTCGACGTTGCAAAATTTGGGAAAGATTATTCTACCTATTCAGATATATTTGTTTTGTAGTTGTTGAACATTGTATTGTCATACTAGTTATTGTAATCATTATAATTGTAAATATTGGTCACGAAATCATCATTAGGCCTTTTCATTAGCAATTCACGTAACCTCTACTGTGTTTTGTCAACCGCCATAAGTAATACAATTTATAAATACAGAGACAGCGTTTATCTATCCAGCTTGCTCGGTGCCAACAGAGTAGATGCGCCGTAAATTATAGCTAGAGTGTAATGTGATGCCGAGGTGGCTCGTCTTCTCAAACTTGTCCTATTATGTCACTGCCATCGAGATGAACATCTTTATCGGCCAATTGTTCTTCAAGTGCTAAATATTATGTTCTGTGGCACAGCTATGTCATATTTAATTCCTCATTTTTCTTATTTGCAACTTCTGGTCTAATTAGTTGCAAAGCAGACCACGAAACTATTGGAGCAACTGGGTGGGTCTTTAATTTTTAAGCCCATGCACTAAAATACTGAACCATAAAATTTCACAATATACTAGCATGTGTGACTTCGGGTGTATAATAATTAATAAATGTTGTTATGAAGTTAACGTCGGTCAAACTGAAACATCAATAATATTCATTTGGAAATATCATACAATAAATAAAATGCAGATAAATCGCCTGGTAAAATGTAAGCAGGGAGTGAAATGGCAATGAATGTCAATGCTTTGATTTTATACCCGTTAACTTCAAAAATTTATGTTGGTACCATATAGGAGATTACAAACCTTGTCTAATGAGGCATCAGACATTATTGGGAAGAAATGACGTCGAGTCTATATTTCGTGACTAGCCACAGCTAAGCGATGTGTGCATGTTAAATTGTTTTGTTGTTCATGAACTACGAAATGGGCACACCAGGAGTAGCAATGAAAGCAGCTATCTTCTTGCAGAAGACTCTCATAATTGTCACCGGGTAAGTTTGAGAGCAAGAAACGAACCTTATTAATGTCCACTGGGCGACTTTGCAGAATGTTATCTGGTGCATTGCATCGTGTCTCTTTTGTTATACAATCCCACCTGCCCCCCACAACCCTACCTCCCGCTCCCTCCCTAAAGACCTCCGACCACATTAGTTGAAAGAAATGGTCGATAGTAAAATAAGTTAATGGTTAAATAAAATATGTCTTGTACGTTTGTATGTAATGTGCTCTGCGCTGTCCATGGCAGGTAATTTGACATCAAGTCAAGCATTGCTTGGTTGACTGAAGCTCGCGAAATGTCCACACCTTAGCATGAGGTAAAAGGTAAGTCTTAATTGCATAAACCATTTGAACCAAGTTGCTAGCCAGCTCGAAATTGCCCATTAGCCAAAATGAAAAAAAAATGTGTGGTTGGAGAACGTCTACTTGATGCTACTATTAATATTTCTCGTATGTTTTTTCCACTTCTCTCAGAACAAATAAGGGAGCAACAACAAGTCCACTGCTCTCATTGACGTGTTATACTAAATCGACCTACCCATACCTCTTTAAATGAACGACTCAAAAGCATACATCGACCGTTTTGTGCCACAGTAGTGTCATATGAGGTAATTAAGAGGTAAATTCTAATACTTGGAAACAAAAAAAACAAAACTGGAATTGAAATTATTATCTCACGTGACAATAAGGCTGATTATGAACTAACAATAGAGTTTTTATTATCAAGTCCGTATAGATGTCTTTAGGCAGCCAACGATTGTTATTCTGACAGATATTGAAAGCATTTCAGAGGAGCTTGATTGGCTGCTAAATTGCCGTATACTGTGTACTTAAAAACCACAAAGCAGCAATGATATCCATCGGTCATCTAATAATGTATGGTTTCATGGGAACCTTGGAGATATTCATATTGTTCGCTCCTAATGAACCCAATATTTATTATCGTTTAGGGTAAAGCAATTTATTTCAATCCAGGCGAACAGCAATAAATATGACTTGCATGTAACCTGTCCTTATACGCGTTTGTATGGCATCATACTACATTTACTAGTTGCTTTACCTCCCTCTTTAATTATATCGCAAAGAGATATTATAAATTCGGAATAGTTTATTGTATAGTCATTTTGATCTCGATTGTCAATCTAATCATTCATTAATAAGCAACACGATCCGTGAAGCCATTATTATATGGAATCCATCAACTTGTGTGTGTGTCCGACGGCAATTATAATAATTGCATCGTTATAACTTGTTTCTGCAATGTAGATTGGGAAACTAAGCCGTGGTAAGCAAGACATATCTATGCAATCGGCTGCACTACATTGGATTCAATATTGAATCATTGACAACACTGTGAACAGTGAGTAGAAACAGGCAAAAGCAGACTCAGATACAAGCATCGTCTTTGTCAATACTCTTAGCTATGCTTTACAAATTGCAATCATAGAGGCATGGCGATATTGGCTTTAATCAAGATTTCTATAGCGTAACAGTTCCAAACAATGTCATGGCTTACAAACGCAGCCGACAAGAGCGATTTGATGTACACTGAAGAGCCGGAAATATGTCGTGCAGTCATCATCGATCAATGTCTGCTTACTAAAAAGAACTCGCGCACTCTTTAAGATTAACTGTACAAAGGCCAATTGTAACCCAAGCTCCTTTTGCTTGCTTGCTGCTAACACAACATCAAAGACAAAACAAAGCTAATCACATGATATAATGATGTCCAATCTCATGCGGTGATATTTTCATTCTTGCCCTGGAATAAACCGCACTCCGTGCTTGCCCAGCTTTCAAGCTTCTAAATTGCAATCATTACGCAACAGCATGAACTTGCAGTATGTGCTGTTGAGCGTATATTACCTCATATCCGAGAGCCTACACTTTTAGTCACGAGCAGCTGCGAAGAATGAATCGACTCGGCTCTTGACATCTTGTCTTCTGATGACATCCGTCGGTGAGCCCTGCAAAATGAAATCACTTCCTAAGGACCTAAACGAGGCGACCACCAATAGAACCCATAGAAGAACTGTTATTCAACAAACCATGAAATTTTGTTCACCCTCTTATTTGTTTATGGGCGCGATAACTTCAAAAAATAAAAGTAATGCATGCTCCCAATTGTACCACGCCCGGCATGCGCAATGAAAGGAACGCGGTCACAACAATTGTTGTTTTGCCTTTTCGGCTCGGTTTAGCGTTTTTAATTCAGGTAGTAGATCATGGCATCTAAGAGACGTAAGCGGCAAGTCAACATTAACCCCGAGCTAGACGGTGTGTACATTTATCAGAGCGGAAGATGTGTGTGGTATCCAGTGGACACACCAGTGCTTAACCGCGACATGGGAGCTCCAGGCCCCAGCCACGATCATGATTACGAAAAGTCAAGTGTTAGCAGTGACAAGTCTAACACAGCCCCAGGACCCAATGACGGTATAGAAATTCGAATTTTATTATTGTTTTCCTCAGAGAATTGTTTTCAACGGGCTATGTCATGTCGAAAGATAAACGTTCTATTCCCCAGATATTTCGCCTCTGACAGCGTCCGCGCTAGTAACTACTTTCGATCTCTCCCATCTGCGCTGTAGAGCCTAGACGGCTAGAGGCATCAGATCATCCAAACACCAGGGGCGAGTGACTTGCCCATTCCCCATATAGTTTCCTAACGTTTACCTAGTTAGAGTATCTCCTCGAATAATACTTGCTTTGTGGCATTTTGAGTTTCATGACAATTTGAGTATGTCGTATTTCTTAAGAGATACGGGATGGAAAGAAGAAAAGAGTTTCCAAACGATGCAGGTCACCAAGTTCATTGGGATGTTCCAATAAGCACTGCAGGGTTGAAAAGTTCCGTGGGATGATATAGATTTATAGAATATTTTATTTGATGCATGTTAAGAGTTTCACTCACACACCAAATATCTGTGAATCATGCAATTGACTACAACAGTTTAATTGACCTGTGTATCAATTTAATTTCGTATTGTCAAACTTCCTAATACATGAATACTCAGTCTTGCTTCCCTTTGAAACAGTCGCAATATGAAATCGCCCTAGGACTTGGACCGTTGCCATGGAGCTATAGCGTTGGCATTAAAAGATTTCACAGGAAAAGTAAGCTGGGTACATGGTGTATTTTAATTGACCGTACCATTAAAGATTGTCATTTCCATGTGTTAAGGTGCTAATGGTAATTGAAAAGATGTGTGTTTCAGAGAGTTATCCTGTTTTGATCGATTATCTCTTGGATCTGCATATCAATTTCATTTTTTCAGATTTTGGGTGTATTTAAGATGGCAATTAAATGAAGAATAAAGCCGTGCAAAACAATTCTTTCTAAGGTACATAAATCGTGACACCTCCTTCAAAAATACAACTTTTGGCCATTTTTGTTGGCTTGTTACCATAAAATCCCCAAGGATAACAAAATGTTATTGAGCGAAAATGCTATTCTTCGTTTGTAGTATATTAGAGGAACAAAATGTTTCATTTTTCCACAATGAACTGTGGTTGAGCTTTCAGTAATTGTGTGTAGAGCAAATCCAGCCAAACGCAACACAGCTGTCATGTTGTGTTGTTGTGCAGCATTGCATGTCAGTGTTGTGATCATAGCGGTCTGCCAATATTTATGCTGAGTGCATATTGCATACTGCCACCGTCATCTGCATGGCAGCTCATTCTATAATTATAAATCAACTCCACTGCTAACAAGTGAACTTAGACATATAACAATATGTGAAAAGCTCCTTGGTCTACTTAGTCTCATCTTCTATGTATGTATTGATGATTACTATTTCATTCCAATTTTCAAGACAATTTTTTTGTGACTTTTCACTCTTCACACCTGCAGTTATTTTTGTTACCTTAAATATGTTTATTTTGCAAACAGTTATGAACTTTTAGTGAGAAATTTGTTATGTATTTGATAATTTATTTTTCTTCTATATAGGTATGGATCATGACATATCTGACACAGTTCTGGACCCTGATGAAGCCAATTACATGAGTGAGTGCTCCCTTCAAATTATGCTATGCAATATACTAATGTTCATATCATATGAATAGTCATAACAAGTTTGTTATTATTATGGTGATAAATTCATTGTTTCTATGTTTAATTTTTAAACTTTCCTCCAATTACAATCACAATGTTCGGTCTTTGTTTATCATTTTATGCAGGTTATATCACCAAGAAAGAGAAGATTTCAGCCGAGTGGCTGAGTCTGAGAGAAAATTTGCTCAACCAGTGGGTGAAGAATGCACACCCACGGACATTTGTCTGCTGCCTTTGCACAGACAACCAGACAGATATTGTACGATGTCTTGATTGTGGACCACAGGCATACTTCTGCCAGGAATGTGCCAACAATTACCACAGAATAACACTCATGCATAAATTGGAAAAATGGAATCCTGAGGTTTGTTTTTTTAAACATTGAATAGCACAAGAGTGTTTACCTTGCACTATGTAGCCTATTATAATTGGTCCCCAATTGAAATGAGTAGAGATGGCCAAGGTATTGTTTTGAAATGCATATTAACCTGCTCATTTAGCCTACAAAAATCAGTGTTGTGTGAGACCTTGTCTTGAAACCCTTACATAAATATTGTAAAACTATACTAAACTAGACAGTTAATTAGCTTGTACTCTGAGATTGAATATTGAAGCAACTCAGTTTATAGCTGTGCTCTCTAGTAGAGCTAATTACCTAACTGTTTTCCACCAAGCATACTACCTGTACATTTAATCAATATTTTGGTTGCTTTACTTCAAACTCCATCCAAATGCATTGCTGGGTGTTCTTTACATATTTGTTCCAGATGTGCTGTTTCGAAGATTTTGTTGTATATTCTCCTTGGATCAGACCAAGTGGGAATCTCTGTCAAAGTAGCTATGTAGTATTCATTGTGATCTTGGATGACAAAGGTGATCATACGAAAGGGAGCATTTGTCTGCTTTGTTGCAGTTATTTGATCTGTGGGTATTGAAAGCATGACATATATGATATTCTTTATGTTTATGTTAAAAGGACGCCAACATCAGGGATTGAATGTGTGCCGCTGTGAGTCATTACCGGTCATTTTCCTGGAATATGGACTTTGGGCGTCACGAGAGGTAAATGCAGATGATGTGCACAACTTCATTCGGGAGCTGTCATCGTATCAATAGGCTGACGGGAGTGTCTTCAGAGGGCGCTACTGTCATCCTATGGCATACGCATGACCGGCGACTCCCAGTATCCTATAGTATACGCTGATCCCAGTTGTATCGGTTGGAAGTAACGGGGCGCCACGTGCGAACGCGGGTCAGGAGCGCTGATTGGCCACCCATGGAACCACAAAAAAATACCGAGCATTGTCTAATTTCGAAAGCGGGTTCTTTCAGCTTGGAGCACTTGGCCACATTTATTGCACGCAGACTCTGAAACGGCAGAGAGAATCGAACCCCGGTGCCAAGGGATTAGTAGGTGATCACTGACAGCCGAAAGTTGTTATGGATTGGTATCCCTGCAAAAGACGTATCATACCCACGAGGCATTCGTGTCGCTTGGGGTCATCAGCCAGCTAGGGAATAACGACCACTGCGGCTCTTTGCAAATAATTGATAAGAAGCCAGACGCATGAATAGGTTGTAAGGCCATCTATCAGATTATTTGGCGTCTTTATCGCCAGATCTGCAGAACTGGATATCTTATCAATCACGTTTAATGTACATTAATTTGATAGAATATCTTTGCACTGCATGATCCGTGGTTATAATGCATGAGAACTGTGCTTTCAGTGTAGAGCACTCGATTCAAATGTAGAGTGTGCGGCCCGGTTAAGCCTTACTATTTGACCAGCTGTACCGCATGTTTATATGAACGGTTCGGCGCTATTTCCTGTGCACAGAACTCTACGTACAGCAGTACAATCCGCACGAAAAGCTGATGTTTTCAAGCACATTGGTGCACATGCGGTTGGCACATCTTGACATCTTAAACTGTCGTGGGACAAACTTGTGCTTCGAAATAAAAGACACGACGCCAACTGTCAGATATGATAAAGTTGGTATTTTGTACGGTTTCTACGGTGTTAAATGTTACAACAGTAAGCATGGACTATTAACAAAACAAGATTCTATTTTGAACCTACGATCTTGAGATTCACACGTTCTCATTGCCAGCAATAAATCGATATGCGTAAGAGCTTTGTGAAACCTTAAATGACTATGCTGGACGCTTTTGGGTCAAACATTATCATCCAAAGAGAAGAACAAATGTCAGCTCATTTTTGACTTAGCAACAGAATTTCTTAGTAAGAGCAGAAATAGGTGTTATACCACTTACAACTAAACTATCGAACCTTTATTTGTCTTTAGTTTCACTAATGCCAGTGTATAGAAATATGTTGTACCACAAGAGAACCAAGGCCAATGATTGATATAATCGACCATTTAATATGAAGAATTCTACAGGTTCAGATTCATCAATCGCATTTAGGTCAACGCACACGATTAAACGTTAGGGTGTGATATCGAGTAATATTAACCCGTATAGTATAAAACATTTATTCTTTTTGTTGCATACACACCGTTGTATGTATGCTGAATAAAATGCATAACACTGGTAATTATATTTTGCCGAAAAAACTATTGGGAAAGGTTTTGTGATGTATCCAGCAGATTACCGAGAGAAATTAACTTATTTTTTGGCTTCAGATAATTAGATTTATTCCATTCTCAATGGATGAATATTGCTTGACAATAAATCAATTTTGTGCGCATAAGTATAATTACTCAGGCAATATATGTTTTAAAACAAGTCTTATTAAGATGTGTGATTTGAATATTGGACGAAGTCTCAGTATGGTATAATTCAATTTCATGTGTGCATCGGTTATTGGATTCGTTTCACAACAACATTTACTGATTTATTGCGTATTGTCCTTGACGTGTATGGTTACTTTTTTAACGTCAGAGGGTCAGCATTAATTACTCCAACTGTGTTGCCACATTTGAGAGCTCCGTGAGTATTGGTGAATTGTCTAAACAGCCAACAGATAAATCACAAGTATAATTGTGGATATAAGACCGCAATCACAGGAGTGTGTATATTACGATATGTATTTGTGCCCTAAGGGCAGATCTGCACCAAAGCTGGTATTGAATTATGGGTTAATTCCTTTTGAATGTCATCCCGCGGATGCATTCTCAAGGAGCCTTTTATTGTGATATCTATCACAACCATCAGGATTTTAATGCATTTAATATTCATACCTTAATAAACCTCGTGGTCAACAGCCACCAACGATCCTACTTGAAGTATTTGAACAATCGGCATCCTAAACACCATGTAACATATGATTTAGTTATAGCTGTCTCAGATCGATTCTTTCGGATTCTTTATAAACCCTCAAGATGCATATACGATGTCCATTAAGTGTCATTATCTTGTTCACATGATGCAGGTTAGCATAGCATTAGTCCCTCGTCAGTACTCTTAATAAACACTTCATCTTTACTGCTGAAATCTTTATCATCAGCATTCCGTTCAAATATTTGTTGCACGCGAAGTTGGTGATTGATTTGTGTCCATAAAATGCGTTATTTCTGCGTGTTAACCAAGTCAGTGTTGATTATCTTACGCAATGTTACGCGATACCAATATAAGATATACGTAACGCAATGACGCAACTGATAGAGCATAATTATGGATCAAAGCAATGTAGTCTAGTATATCACCTCATATACCTACTACATGGATAAGATAGTACCTTTGTAGATATTATATTTGCGTTTCATTGCTGCTAACACACGCCGTAGAATGTGTTGGTCACAACGGTTCGAAGGAGGTGCTGTTGAAGTTTGAATGCAGCCAACAATCTACCAGCAAACCTAACATCCCGTTTAACCGTCCATATTGGCTATGCGGTACAATCATGCTATTTCCGCAATGTGGCTCTATAGTTTACCATTAAATCTCTACCAAGTAATTGATAATGAAGGAGAATTCTGCTAACACTACTTTAATGTTAGGGCTAGCATAAAATACATAGAGCGTTGATTAAATATATTTATCGTGTAAGAGAAAATGCTTAGTGAATATACTTTGGATCGAAAGATCAACCAGAAGCATTTGCTGTGACGATATTTTAAATGCAATCGAATGACTTTCTACTGTTTGACCGTTATTTATGGTAGCCTGTGATAAGCAGTGGTGTCTAAACAGCCATGGAAATTGTCTGATATCATACATGAAGTGAAAGATAAAGGCGGTCGAATCATTCGTAAAACTTCAGCGTTACTTCTATATTTGTTTTGAAGCTTAGTGAACCCAAATTGTATTGCCGCCGTTGCAATAGTTTTACTCGGTAGCCAACTACATTTGTAACATCAATCATTCTGCTCTCAGTTACGAACATCATCGTGCCGAATTATTCACCTAGAATAACAACACTATTATACCCCGGCAGATAGACGAATCTTGTCAGAGCGTTTATTAAGGATTAAAAGCCAACCAAACAGTTCGAATTCAGTCAGTTTTACCTCATTTTAAATAAATCAGTTGCTTGTTGTCATAATCTTAAGTAAACGCACAAATATTGCCTCTCCGAAACAATCATATGCAACACATTCTACTGAGCAAGAGGATGCACAAGTATCTCTGCCTCTGTGCGATGGAACAAATTTTGCACCATTCCATTGATACGCTTTTTGACATTGAGTAATGACTGTTTAATTCAGTCGCATCCACTACAGCACTTGTTACATAAAATTGATTTTCAAAACTATTTCGCGTCAGCGTCGGTGCCATCGCCCACACGAGCGTCGAATCGAGAACGATAAAGTACCTACTCACTCACAGTTGCTTACAGATTTGTCCGGCAGCTTATTATTTGTGCGTTACAATGTCCATTTCGGGCAACGCACGTACAAGAAACGATGAAATGCGATGGTTACACAAGGCATTTAAAATCATTAGTATAAGAACCCGTGTTTTAATGCTAACGGCTGCAGATTCCTAATGCATCGAAAGGTAACGCAACCTGTCTTGTGGATTGATTTAATCGGGTTCAATATCAATTATGAATGAAAAAGACTTGTTACCATTCAACTGAATCGAGTTTGTTTATGTACGGGGTTGATTGGAGGTTCCTAATGGTATTGTACAGCGGAGAATGTACACGATTCATCCGAAATAAAGCTTACTCTTCAGTCGCTTATAATAAATCAGTTATTTATGCCAGTAACAGTAGCAGTAATGACAAGTCTTATTTTGATGCATCATTTAGCGACCTCATTTACTGTATTAAGTATCCTTATCTGCGGACATATTGCGAATTATTAATAACATTAGATGGAGCGTGATGTACCTTATACAAAGATCCATGAAAAAGATTAACAAGGTCATCTTGTTCACCGTAAGCTCGCTTGCCCTGTAAAATAGCGGTTTTATGTAACCTTATGATATAAAACAAATTTGATACAACGGGTCAGTAAAAGATCAATGAATGTATCTGTCTTAAGTAAATAGACCATCATTAAGCTTGTCACATTGTGTAGCTGAGTAGGACATATTGCTTTACGCATGCACTTATTATGCTTTGTTAGTTTAAACTATAGGCCTGAATCAGTCCAAATAAAAGTTAAGTTGATCAGTTTTTTCTTGATTAACTTTTGCTCCGCTGCATTATATGACACAAGTGAGCAGATATTTTCAATATTGTTTACCGTTTCGTTAAGGAAGTGCAGTCATATCATTTGATGAGGCATGATATATAAATATATATATATATTATATCCGCTGCATTATATATATATATATATATATATATATATATATATATATATATATATATATATATATATATATATATATATATATATATATATATATATATATATATATATATATATATAAATTTGCCAGTTATTGCATGCACATTGATATCTAACGGACATCATGTCAATCAAACAGCCTTATCAGATGAGCATTCCACACATACAGAGTACAATAGCTTTATACAACAACTGGCTAATAACAACAGCAGCATAAACAAAGCTGCACTGAATGTCGAAGGCTGTTATTCATGGTACAGGGTTGCAGTTATTTGGTTGCGGGTATCGATAGTACAGCTATATTATGGAGAAACCACCTGACTCAAAATAATTTGTATGGGTCAGTCAACATAAGATAATAGCCCTTGTCGAGTGTTCAATAAGTAACAATTCTCGGCGTGTCAATAACATAACGTTATGTTTTCTATGGCATATTTGTAACCACTTGCATGTCGACATTACACGGCTTGCTAATAAACCAGTACACAATACTAACTGATTCGTTCTTCTCGTTGTCATCAGCAAAGGCGGAGTGCAACACTCACTTGCTCGGATCGATGCTGAAATACGTTTGTATTTCACTGCAGCATTTTCCGGATATGGTGAATTTACAACTCAGCATGTCATGTTGAGCCGATGTAGTTAACCAATCATCGTTTCCATACATGCCGACAAGCTTTTATACTGTGTACAATCTTTTTTTGGTCATTTTTATGAATGAGCGCTTTTGTTGTTAGAGTATGATCAACAGTAATCGCTCGTTATATCTCACTTTTCATTAGAAGGATATCTGCATACATTGTGTTCAGCTCGATTATGAAGTTGCATGCAATAACTCAACGTAACGGGTTTGCTTTCGGCTAAACTACAACATCAGAAATATGGACGCGGATGCCTCTCAAAGTCTGGGATGCTTTTAAACGGCTGCGTAATTTCTCGTCAAATTGGCAATTAAAAGGATGCAGCAAACAGATGTGTGCTTGTTCAACTGCGTCGCTGATTATGAACATGGAATCATGCATATCAGTTGATTCAATGTGTGCAGCTATTTTCTAGCAGATAATTGTTACTTGCCTAATTATCCTTGGGTATATTAGATAAAACGAACCTAGATAACATCGACATCGCATGTGAAGTATTTTATCATGGTCAGCTGTTTTAATATGATTGCAGGAAATACTGCACTACAGCTGTTGTTGCACCGTTTTTCGTTGAGGTCCCCTTTCTCATTAATGTGTCATTGTAGGTGTGCTCTTTAACAGGCTTATGCAATTAAGCGCTATTCTTATTCAACCACTAACGTTATTGCATACCAAGATAAGTAAATATATGTTGTAGTCATATGAATGCACTGCTAAGGTTTGGGGTCAGCATTTAGTGACATTTTAAATGTCGTTGCATTCGCGTCAGTCAGAAAAAATGCACTAAGCAGAATATACTGCAACGTAATTTGTAACACTATATACGTTTTATTGTTATAATCCATGTATGTTCAGCTTGTTAGCTTACAAAGTGAACTAACGCTGGACTGTGCAGAAAGTATAGCATCATTTCAAGCATTGTTTGATTCATTAAGCAATGGATGACTGAGGAAAATGATAGGTCACCAAAATAAAATAAAAAAATGCGTCAGTGAGCTGCAGCACTGTGGTTTTTCAGCACGAGCGCATGAGGTAAAAGGTAAATCCTAATTGCAAAAATCAATTGTACCATGTTGCTAGCAAGCTTTTAATTACCAATTAGTATTAAGATAGTCACGTGAGATTGGCGGACGTCTACTTGATGCTACTACGAATATTGCTTATGCGTTTTTTCTACTTCTCTCAAACAAATTAGGGAGCAACAAAAAGTTCCCTTCCCTGATCTCATTGACTTGAATATGTGTTCCTCAGTAGCGCCATGTGACGTTTTTAATTTCAATTCTTAGAAACGAAAATAAATTATGGACCATCATTAGAGTTTCTATTATAAGGTCGGCATAGATGACTTTGGGCTGCAAAAGATTGGGTTTTGTTGGGTATTGTAAGCATTTCATCAACTCAAATCAGATTTGCCTGGTTGGCTACTAAATTGCCAATGATATACACGGAATATCTAATAATGTATGGATTCATGGGAACCTCAGAGATATTAATATCATTTGCACTTAAGGGACTCAATGTTTATTATCGTATGGGGAAAAGCAATTCATTTCAATTCAGATGAACAGCAATATACATGAATCCCATGCATCTTTTTGTACACGCGTTTGTCTGGCATCATACTACATTTTCTAGTTGCTTTAACTTCCTCTTTAATTAAAACTAAATGTCAACATAAAATTGGAATCATTCACCATCCAGTCGCTATGTTCTCAATCGTCAATCATATGAATTATTTATACACAAAGCGGTATGTGAAGCTATCATCAGGTGATTCTATAAACTGGTGCGTGAGCCAGACGGAATTATTATAATTGTATCCTTATAACTAATTTCTGCAATATAGATTGGGAAACCAACCTGAGGTAAATAAGCCATATTCGGGCACTCGATTGTACTACGCTGGCGGCAAAATTGGATCATTGAAAGCATTGTACCAAATGGGTAGAAACAGGCAAAGGCAGAATCAGATATAAGCATCGTCTTTGTTAATACTCTGAGCTATGCCTTACAAATTGCCACCGTTGGTACGCCTCGACTTCTAGAACTGTCGTTTAACATAATCCCACACACTGCAAACCTGTGCTTCAAAACAAAGACGTGATGCCAACTGACAGTTATGAATAACTAAGAAAAAGCTTAATTTGCAGTTTTACAGTGACACTAAGGCGAAGTGTTACTGAGAATGGTAAACTTTTTTATATGAGTTTTGTGAAGCCGACAAATACTCTTTTTTTTCAAAAATCAATATCAATGCAAAGAGTAACAATGTGTGCAGCAGCAAGTGTTTACACGAAATATTAGCTTTGCATGAATATTATTTGACAATATATGGCTCATACTCACGATTTTGCTATATTTATTGATGTCTTTGATGAGCATCAATTAGACACATTTTTATTATCAAATGTTTATAATAACAAATATTTGAGCAAGAATCGTTCCCAGCGCGGTGACATTAGCCATTTATCATGTGCTAGCTACGGACGCATACGTGAAATTCGTAGATATGATTTGTATAGCATCAGTCGGTAAACATATCTATACTGGTTTGAATTCGCCAGTGAGATTCGGAGGGGCAAAATCAAAATGTGGAAAATGTAATAAATCATGTTTAATTCTCGAAAAGCTTATTCTATCAGCGATGCCCGTTTAATCCCAATATATTTCATTGATTGAGCACATCCAAGGCACAAATGAAACAATAATGCTTTTTGCTGAGAGAACTTGAAGAACATTTTGACCGGATTAGATTGAAACAATTTATATGCCTAACGGCTCGTTTTTGTGTAATGTTTTAACTTGCAATTCATATAGCCTGCAGGGTTTCCACGTAAATTGCAGGCGTGAAACGTACAGACGTACGCATTTCTCCTTTGTTGGCACAGTTGATTGAAATGCATCCATAAAGCATATGCACTACTCTGTGCATTCAGATCAATGAAGCTGTTTTAATCAAATGTTTCAGTATGTTAACATGTAAGAGTGTCCCTGAGAAAAAAATATAAAACACAGAGTTCAAAATTTAATGAAACAGGATAACATATCTATTTATTCTATCTGGCTCATAGATGTTTATGTATATCTGGATCCGTAACAATATCGACGCCATTTATTCCATGCATCATTTGTCCTGTTACGTGACTCGCAATATATCAGCTTCGGGTAATTAGCCGACACATCGCGAGGTGGTTCGTGACTTTTATCAATAACAAACGATGTAGCGCGGTGATCAACTAAAGCTATTAAGAATGTTATCTTGTTAAAAAAAAAGACACGGTACGCTATATCAAGCTTCTATCGATCTCGAGTCAATTAAGTTATCAGAGTGCATACGCACTGTAAATGTTAATCGGATGAACCATTAGGAGCGTATTGATCTGTGATGTGTTTGCTCTATGCATGCGGACGTCGCTATCATTAAATGCAGCTAATGACGCCACATATATTCTAAAATTAAACAGACAACTACATATCAACGTCAATGAATGGAAATCGGACACATCACTGATCAATTCCCTTTGATGAACATTTAGAAAGCCATATAATACTATTAGACATGACACAAAACACCATATCTTTTCACGTTTATTTGCTGTATCTTTTAGGAAAGTCAGTCATATCTAATCATGTGGAGATATAATTCATTTTTTAATTACAAAGGCTTATAATTTACTTATATTCATCATGTCTGATATATCTTCCAAATGATGTTTGTTACTTATGTGGTGTTTTTCATTACTTAGTAGTTAAATCTGTATATCATCATCAGCTATGGTTGAGCACATAAATCTTAGTGTACCTCTATGTTTGTGAATTTTATCCATGAGCGCCGTTGTTGCTCGAGTAAGGTCAATATAGTCGTTCGTTATATCAAAAGTTTCATTTGCAGGATGTACAGCGCGAGTAAGAAGCAGCATGCAATAATTCAAATTAGCGTGTTTTCTGTCGGCTAAACTGAAACATTATTTATGGTGATGCGGATGCTAGGCTGCTTTCAAACGGCAACGTATTTACTCGCAAAATAGGCAAATGTTTTGACAACTAGCCTGTGCAATCATTCTACATCAATGCAAAAGGCGCCGACAATGAGAATGTAGTTGCCAGGAAGTGATTGAACGTGGTGATTGCTCTTCATCTTTGGGTGAGATAAATAAATAACTGGACAAAAAATAATGATAAATCTCCTGCAGAAATGTTAATCAAAATAAAAGTCGAAGCGATATTTGTCACTCGTCACATCAAATTATACTTATGGGTACCATACATAAGCTTTCACATCGTGCTAAATAAGGCATTAGACATTACCTTGCAGATAAGAAGCCAGTGAAATATTTCCTCAACGGGCACAGTTTTAGTAGAATGAAATGTTTAATTGTAAGTTTGTTTAAATGCGCAATGATAATGCAAGCCACCAGCTTCAATGTATAGAGGAGCGCGTAAAAATATCTGTTATGTTATATGAATACACTGCTTTGGTTTGGGGTCAACATCCTGTGATATTGTGAATGCCGCCTCGTTTTCCTCAAAATAGTAGGAGTGCAAATACATTTACTATGTAATACATAATATACGGCATCGTAATATGTAGCACAATTTATGTTTTGTATGTCATATTAGAGATTAACCAGTCGTGTAAGCATCTTATTACACAGTATCAAATTTCATTTAAATGATCAATGCATAGTAAGCTTACAACATGAACATACATACTTGTTCCATATTTCGTTAAAATATTGCGCACTCTGCTGTCTTTGACGACTAATATGGTATCAAGTCAAGCATATGCTAGCGGCGCTTACAGTACGCAAGAAGGTACCTACAATTATCACGATATGTTAGTGAAGCGTTAGTGGGCCATGTCACCCCGGTTTATTGCTGTCCAGCCGTTCTCCATCAACCGCATGCTGTAAGCCAGCTATAAATTAACAATTTCGTTGGCATTACGAATGTTTCTAGTATGTAATTTTCACTATGCGTGAATGAAACCATGTTGTACCAAATCGACTTAACAGTGCCTCCTAGAATTACAGATTCCACAGGTACATTCACACCTTGGTAAAAAATAAACCGTTTTAACTTTGGTAATATTTGCCATAAATAGCTGATTATGGACCGACATTTGAAGTTTCATTCTGCAGTCGTTATAGTCGTAAAAGGTTGTCGTTGGTTATGGATTGTAAAGTACGGTAGCTTCAGTGTAGTACCGAATCTGTTGCAAAAGACGACGATACTCTGTATTTAGCAATGCAATATCCCATTGCAGATGTGTCCCAAATTAAAGGGCAGCTTTCAAGATTGTATATTAAGATTATATAACGGCTCTGCCAGTCAGTTTGGTTTCGTGCATCTCGTATCAGCAATTATGTAAGCAATAAAGCATGTTGTACATAATCCCGGTGAGATCAGTGCCTTAAATCTAAATGGCTGCCAGACAATCATGCAGCGTGAAATGCTTGTGTTACGTTGTTTCACAATACGATTTCCGTGGTAATCGTAAACAGTAAGGAAAAGCCATGTACAGTCGTACGTAAACAACTGAGTGGGGAGACACGTAAAGAGGACGAAGTGTAGGTGCGTGAACCCAAACTGGTGCCATGAATGTTTGTGTGGGTGCGAATGATGGTATTATACTGAAGACCAAGAAAGGACGAACAGTGACCCGTTAAGATGATGCCAGTAGAAGTGTGGCTGCTTAACTTCGTATGGACTCGATTGATAAAAACGTCTATCCCATGAGCGAAAAAGCAGTAGCAAAGAACATATTGGATGACTATGAGCACGAAAATCGGAAAACAACAAGACAAAATGAAGCGTCTATGTATGAATACAGGCCAGGCATATGCATTCCCAAGCAGTCAATAACTAGCATATGTTGCAAGAAAGATAATAAACATAGAGGAAGGTCATGTGACTTGTGTTGGATAGGATGATGCTACAAAAACGGCATATCTAGCAAAACTGCTAGGCGGATCATAAAACAGTGAACAATTTAGTGAACATTGCAGCAGGGGAGCGACAAACCTAGCTAATTGAACATCGTGGCTTGCATTCTGTGACGTACGGTCGTAAGATTGTATTTCGTGCATGTCAGATGCCACATGCCGCGTATCATAGTATAGAAAAATCTTTGGAACACTACAGGCAATATTTTTTTTTTCAATTTCCGATGGTTATATAAGCTAGTGGCAAAGCATTACATTCATCTTCCCTGCTGAAACCATGATCTTCAGCATTTCCTTACAATATATGATGCTGTGGTATATGCAATAGAAGTTAATGATTGATTTGCGTCCATAAAATTCGTAATAACTGCGTCTTAACAAAGTCAGTGTTGATTATCTAAAACAATATCACGCGATACAATTACATGACTAGATTGCGTTACGCAATGACGCAATTGATGGAGCATAATTATTGTAAAGCATGTTTCTATAAAAGATTATTTATTTACACTTGAGTAATTGGTCGGCAGTGTGGTCTAGTATATCTCTACCAGATAACTACTGCATTGATAAGATAATACCATGATATTTGCTGCTCGCAATCACCTTGGAGGTGTTTGACAAAACAATTCGAAGGAGGTGTTGTTGCAGTTTGAATACAGCAAACAATCTACCAGCAATCTTAACAACCCGTATAACCGTCAATATGGGCTATGCAGTGCAATCATGCTATTTCCGAATGTGGCTCCATAATTTGACATTAAATCTCTGCCTAGCAATAAATAATGAAGGAGAAGGGCTAGCACAAAAAGCATTAAGCGTTGATTAACGAGTATAATTATCGTGTAAGAGAAATTATGCCTCGTGAATTTACTTTGGATCAACAGGTCAATCATAAACATTTCTTTGTCGATATTGTAAATACAATCGAATGGTATTCTGCTGTTTAACCGTCATTTATGGTAGCCTGTGATGCGGACAAATATTGCAGTAGTGTCTAAACAGCCATGGAAATTACCTGATATCATATATAAAGTAGAATGCCAAAGGCGATCGAATCATTTTTCAAACTACAGCGTTACTTCTATATCGTCCCTGTTTCGAAGTTTAATGCTCCTAATTGAATTGCCGCCGTTGAAATAGCTAACTACATTTTTAACGTCTAGCATTCTGCTCTCGGTTACGAGCATCATCGCCCCGAATTATCCACCTACAATAACGACACTACTATTCCCCGGAATAGAATAATCACATCAAAGCGTGTTTGAAGGAAAAAAAACCAAATAAATTGTTCAAATGCAGTCAGTTTGACTTCAGGTCGAATAATTCAGTAGCATGTTGTCATAATCTCAGGTAAACCGCAAACAACGAGAATTATGATACGTATTTCTTATTATAGTGGTTGTGTGTTTTAAAGAGCACTTGTCACAGATTATATATTCAGACTCGCACTTTATGACTTTATTTCACATGATACTTAAGTGGCCCAATTGCCATGAGCGAAAACTTGCGACAACCATGGCCCGCCTTTGCTCTCTCCAAAAAAGGACAAAGCCGCGTGGGTGCATTACGCTTGCCAAAAAAATGTCATTCCGTATTTTATCCAACTGCCATTAGTCATACCATTTCCAATTATTAGGAGGGCGCTCCTCTGAAGCATCAAAAAGCCGCCCAAAATGGTAGACGCCTGATCCCCATGTTTAAATGAAGCATTGCAAGAAGGGGTATCAGCATACTATCACCAGGGCAGCATATACGGTAGATGACCAAACGATACATTGTATTGTTAAATAAATTTGGCTAATTCAGGCTTATTGATTCAAAACATACTGTTTGACAGCGCCTAGCACACATATTACTCATAAGATCTTATGTATTAATAGCACGACGTACGTATTATCCCTGAGCAGACGATAAACATAATACGTTGACGCGATCCAGTCCTAGTAGTGATGGATAGCGCCAGTTAGAAAACCAATATTTGTTGTGCCAATTACTATTCAATGATCTTAGAGATAGCTGCCAATGTATCATGTTCTATATGAGAAAGGCGCTGTGACTATATAGTCCTGTGGCTAGACATGCCAAAGTTGTAAGTGCAATGCTCCATGTAGAGCAACAACCAATGTGTTTGTCCATAGGTCGTCGGTTTAGCTGTCCCGTATTAAGGGCAATATACAATGCCTAATTTGGAATGGTAATTATGGACGCACGAATACATTAGCATACCTATTACAAAGACAGCCTTGAATCATCTGCGTTTTGTACATGATAATATGCTAATACGAACCGATATTTAAGAAGTAATTATTTAAAAAATATCATTGCTGCTTTTGCAAATATTGGACCGAATCCGATGATAGCATAGATATATTAAATTTGCCTTTCCGAAACAACTTTTTGCATCGAATTCTGCCTCAGTGCGATGGGATTATTTGTGCACCAATCTATTAATACGATTTTTGACGTTTAGTTAATTAATCGTGAAATCAGTATTTAGCATAGGTAATTATATATCCACCTATGACTTTTTAATTAAATTACTTGTTATATAAATTAATTTTTAGAACTATTTTGAGTCAGCGTCAGTGCAATCGTCCAGACGTTTGCTGCAATTCTGTAAACAGCAATGGAATCGACGAAGCCTTGTGAAGTTGTCATTATTCATGTTTTGGCATATAAGGACGCTTTGGGACGGATCCAAGCATAGACAACAACAAAACTTTACTTCTTTTTGCGGAGTACATTCTGGGACATTGCGTCTTCTGGCGCAAACGCTTCTTAGGTCCGAAGCCGATAATGCGCCATTGAAGCGCGCCACCTGGACGTCAAGCACCGGTCAAATTCATAGTGCTTTGTTGCATTGGACAGAGAATTATTCCGTGTTTGACACAGTATCCTCTGCGACGCACTATGCATCTCTGTATGCTTTCAAGTCAATCATTCATGTTCTTACCCAATATCCACGTGTATGAACCTTCAAAATTGCAATGGCGATATAATAACACAAAACCGTTACAAATTGGTGACACTGTCATCTTAATGAAGTTTTGAATTGAGGAGGATAACGTAATTTCACTCACTGTTGCTCGCAGATTTGTCCAGCAGCTTTGTCACATTACCATTAATCGTGCGTTACCATGTCTATTTCAGGTAACGCACGTATGGGTAACGAAGAAATGCGATAGTTACGCCGGGCATTTAAACATCATAAGCACCCGTGTTTTATGGTTAATGGTTGCCCATTCGTTATGCAGCGCAAGGTAACACACCTTGTTATGGATTTATCTTATTTGGTGCAATATCAATTATAAATGTGAAAGACCCGTTACAATTCAACTGAACGAGTTTGCTTATATAAGGGCCGAATTCATAATGGTATTGCGAAAGTCCCCGCGCTTGCTGTTAACAATTCAGAATGCCTTCATGGCAATTACCAATGTATCGTAATCTAGTTTTAATGACGTACAGCGTAGAATATACACAATACCCTCGAAACAAATCCAACCCTTTTGTCGCTTATAATAAATCAACTAAATATATCAGGAACAGTAGCAGTAACACTTGCTCTGTTATATCTACGTCATTTGAGTTAATGTGATAAGTATCCTTATCTGCGGACACATTGCGAGGTGGCTGCTACTCGTGCCAATTATCAATAACATAAGCTGCACCTTATGTACAAATATCCATCCAAATGGTTAACAAGGTCATCGTGTTCGCCGAACATTTGACATAAAACGAACCAGATACAACAGGTCAGTACATGATCAATGCGTGTATCTGTCGTAAATGAATAGGCAAATATTAAGCGCACCACATTGTTTAGCTGAGCATGACATACTGCTTGACGTATGCACTTATTATGCTTTGTAAGTTGAAACTATACTCTTGAATCAGTCCAAATCAAAGTTATGTTGATCAGTTTGTTCCAGATTAACCTTTTCTCTGCTGTATATTATGATATGGTCAGTTTTGTTCAAGCAGGTCAGTTATATACTTTGAAAAATATCTCAATTTGCCAATTATTGCATGCACCTTTATATTTAACAGACATAATGTCTATCAAACAGCCTTATCTGATGAGCATTCCAAACATGCATATAACAAAAGCTTTATATAACAACTAGCTAATGACAACGGCAAAAAACATCTCTGCTCTGAATGTGTAAAGCTGTTAGTCATGGTACACGGTTGCAGTTATGCGGTAACGGGTATCTACGGTACAGCGGTATCTACGGGAGAAACCGCGGGAACCAAAAGTATGGGTCAATCGATAAAAGATGATAGCCCATGTCGAATGTACAATAAGTACCACTTCTCGGCTTGTCAATAACATGGAATAATGTTTTCTAGGGCATATGTGAAACAACTTGCAGCGTGCGAAGCAAAAAGACCGCCAACACACCAAATGTATAGCGCTTGAGCTATATCGATTACCAATATTGCTGAATCTACATAGTCTAGCCTCTTCAAAAGTGCGTCAATGTATCTGTGTCTGAATAATCTATCAGACACGACAACTTTGAGAGGTCTTTTTTTTTGTTTTGAGCAGAATATAGCTAGATAGAGGCCACAAGACACCATGAAAAGGACCTGACAAAGCTCTCGTCGATATCGGAAGTTAATAATTAGCTGTACTAGATCATGGAATATGCAGATAATGAAATTGTCAATGACAATGCTCACATTGTCCTGATTAGGTGTGTCGCATTTGACAATGATTATGCTTCGTAATGTTAACGGTGACTAACAGCAGTCATGACGCTATCCTTTGTCTTACATGCCTATTGTATGTATATATTTCAATTTAATCACTTGTGTCGATGTTTGCAACGATTATCAGCCTGCGTCAACGTAGGCGGTTGGTTATTCGTAAGTAATGAGGCATGTCGACATTACACGGCTTGCTAATAAACCAGTAGAAAATTTTACTCAACCAACTGAATCATTATTTACATGGAGCGCATATATTAATTCCGATTCTTTTACAAATCAGCTTTCAACGGTAAGATGAATGTGCAAGTATCAATTATATTGCGGACATGTTGCCATGACCATCTATCTCTGTCTATTTTATGTCCGCCGTTGTTATTTGAGTGAAATCAGTCGTTATATAGCGCTTCTAAGATCTTCAAAACGCCATAAGCAATGGTGGTGTGCACCACTGTTTAGCTCGGATTGATCTAAAATAGGTTTGTTTTACGGAGCAGATAATTGTTACTTGCATAATTATCTTCGGGTATGTGAAATAGCATAAAACAAACGTAATAACCTTAACTGGGCGCATTTGCAGTATTTTATCATGGTCATCTGTTTTGATATGCATGCGTTTTTGTAGCGTAGTGATCCTCTTCCTTTTTCTTTTGTTATGATCAATGCATGTTCAGCGTGTTAGCTTACAAAGAGAACAAAAGCTGTCCATGGCAGTTAATATAACAATAAGTCATGCTACTAAGAATATTTCCAAAGCGTTTTTTTCCACTTCTCTCCAACAAATTAGGGAGCAACAAAACGTTCACTGCTTTCATTGACCTGAATATGCGTTCCATAGTAGCGCCATATGACGTTTTAGGGAGGTAGGTTCAGATACTTGGAAACAAAAAACAATACTGGAATCGGATTCATTTTTTTGCTTGACAAAAAGGTTGATTCTGGACCATCATTAGAGCAGCTTGGTTTGCTACTAAATTGCTGTATATTGCGTACTAAACAAAAACAGAGTAGCATTAAACCCATCGGACATGTAATAATGTATTGATTCATAAAAAGCTTGGAGATATTAATATTGTTTGCTCTTAATGAACCCAATATTGATTATCGCTTGGGGGTAAGCAATTTATTTAAATCCAGGCGAACAGCAATAAATATATACGTGTTTGTATGGCATCATACTATATTTTCTAGTTGCTTTAACATCCTCTTGAATTATATCGCAAAAGACCTGTTCGTTGACAGCCAAATCTCAATTAAAATTTGGTATCATTCACCAACAAGTAGCTATGTTCTCAATCGTCAATCAAATTTATTTATTCACAACGCGATATGTGAAACTATCATCAGGTGGAATCCATAAACTGGTGCGTGAGGCAGACGGCAATTATAATAATTGCATCATTATAACTCGTTTCTGCAATATATATTGGGAAACCAACCCGTGATAATACGCATAATCCATGCACTCGGCTGCACTACGCTGGATGCGATATTGGATCATTAGAAACACTGCAAAAAGTGAGTAGAAACAGGCAAAGGCAGACTGAGATACAAGCATCGTCTTTGTCAATACTCTTAGCTATGCTTTAAAAAATTATCACCTTATGGCATATTGACTTTAAATACGATGTCGATATCATTACAGCTTCAACAATATCATGGCTAACAAACGTCGTTCATGTATTCTGTAGAGCCCAAAATGAGTCGGGCAGTCATCAAAGATCAATGTCTATTTACTAAACAAGCACTCTTTCCCTCTTTCAGATTAACTGTAAAGATGCCAATTTGCAACTTGAGCACGGTTTGCTTACTTGCCGCTAACACAATTAGCGCATCAAAGACAAAACAAGGCTAATCACATGATAAAATGATATCAAATCTCATGTGGTAATATTTCATTCCTGCTCTAGAATAAAACGAACTCCGTGCCTGCCCAACCTTAAGACTAAATTACAATCTTTCCGCAGCAGCATGAACTTGCAGTGAAATGCTGTCGAACCCATATTACCTCAGAGCTAAAAGCTGCAATTTAAATAACGAGCATCGAGAGAAATTAATCCGTGGATTTTGAAATCGACATTCATGTTAAAGCAGCTGTGCGTGCCTGCATGCATTTCGTATGACTGCCCTTTGCAAAACAATCAAATCTTTCAATATAACAGACGCACACAAAAGCGAGGTATCTAATGACCGTTTTATTACATTTTGTTCATAATGAACGTATCCAAAAAATGTTCAATGGCAAGCTCTCTAATATATCATGAAAAATGTATTGATACTGCGAATGTTAGAATGTGATTGTAAGTGATCATGGACAGTCGAAGGCAGTTTTTATATATAGATATCCATGATGACCCTGCAAGACAGCTGTCGAACCATAGTGGCGTTTGGGTCGCTTTGGGTCATCAGCCAGCTTAGGAATAATGACCACTAGGTTTCTTCGCAAATAGCTACTAAGAAGCCGCACTCATAGATCGGTTGACAAACCATCTATCAGAATAGTTGACATCGTAATCGCCTGATCCGCAGAACTGAATATCTTATCACTCACATTTATTGTACATTGATTCGATAGTTCCCTGGTTACAATACAATAGAACTGTGCTTTCAGTGTAGATCTATCGATCCAAATGTATTTAGTAGTGCCCGTTTAGGCCTTAATAATTGACCAGCTGTATGACATGTTTATATGAACGGCTCGGAGTTATTTTCTGTACATCGAACTGTTTTTAAAGCAGTACAATGCGCACGAAAAGCTGATGATATGTTGTTTATAAGCATATCGGTGTACATTGAGTTGGTACGCCTTGACACCTAGAACTGTCGTTGCAAACTTGTGCTTCGAAAAATAGACATGGCGCCAATTTACAATTATGAATATTTAAGTAAGAGCTTAATTCGCTGTTTCACAGTGACAATTAGGCTAAGTGTTACTGAGAATGGTAAATTTTTCATATGTGAGTTATGTGAAGCCGAAAAAAAATACTTTCTTTTTTAAAAATCAATATCATGGCGAAGAGTAACAATGCATGCCGCGGCTCGTGTTTACACGAAATATTTGCTTTCAATCAATATTATTTATCAATATATGGCTAATAGTCACGAGTATTGCAGAAATTGATATGAGGCATATTGTGATTAAGTACATTGTTGTAAGTAAGGCATATTGCCATCGCATTTACTATTGTATATAAGGATAAAAATGAACACTGAACTAATCAAAATGCAGTTTGCTCTACTTTTTTCATTTATTAAATGTTTCACATCAGAAAAAACTGATAACAATTGTGTTAGTTATTTTCATTGTACTGTTGTAAAGCAGCGATTTGATCATTTACGGTTTCTCATTACTTCAGGCTGCGATGGTTGCAAAACTGCTGTATTGCTGCAAGTGACAGACAAATGCACCAGAGTATTCATGGAAATCATTTTATTTACCAAGCACGACATATTTGATTTTTGATAAAAGCTAATATGTCTATTAAAAATGTTTGAACAAACAAGTTCCCAAGCGAAGTTGACATTAGCAATCATCAAGCACTCGTTAGACAGGCATACGAAAAATGCCTACATCCGTAGATATAATTTGTAAAGCATCAGTCGGTAAACCTAGCTATGCTTGTTCGAATTCGCCAGTGTGATGGAAAATGTCGCACGTAGTAAATCATGTACAATTCTCGCGCAGCTCATTCTATCAGCGATGCCCATATAATTGTAATATATTTCACTGTTTGGGCACATCCAAGACACAAATGAAACAATGATTTTTTTGGCTGAGCAAACTTGAAGACCATTTTGGTCGGAATAGGTTAAAACAAGTTACATGCTTAATAACTTGTGTTTGTTTAACATTTACACTTGCAATTCATGTAGCCCTGAGGCTTGCCACATAAATTGCAGTCGAGGAACGTACAGATGTACAAATCTCTCCGTTTTTGGCACAGTTTATTGAAATGCATCCATAAAGCACATGCATCACTGTGTGCGTTCAGATCAACGACTAATCAGCTGTTTATATCAAATGTTTAAGTGTGTTAACTTGTAAGAGTGTCCCAGAGAGAAAATAAAATCAATAGTAATTAATGAGGCAAAAAGAGTTTCTTTATAACGCTGATGATGTAACAATCATAAGCATAAGCGCCTGTGTTTTAAACGGCTGCATATTAGTCATGCTGCAAAAGAGCAATTTGCTCTATTAATAGGTTGATTATATGAAGTTTGGTGAATATCTATGAAAAAACAGCTACTTCTGTTCTAATAAATCGAACTTGCATGTATACGGATTGTAGGTTCATAATTGTCTTGCATTAGCCTCCGTGCATGCTGCAAACATTTCAGTTTGCATTCATGGATATTCTGTCGGGAATACTCCTTATCAATTAATCATCATGGTTTGGTCATCGCGAGGTGGGCCGTGACTTGTGTCACTAACATACGATGTAGCGCTGTCATCATCCAAAGCGATTAAAAAGTTTATCTAGTTCAACGAAAGCCATGGTTGGCTCTTACAACCTTCTATCGGTCTCGACTTTGAAATTGCTATTTGTACCTGGTTTACATCAACAGTAGCAAGTCCATTAAGTTATCGAAGAGCATACGCACTCTAAATGTAAATCGGATAATCCTCTTGGAACGTACTGAACCACATGCTACTAAACATTCTTGTTAGTTCGAAAATGCAAACTGTGATGTCTTCGATCTATGCATGCGATGGTCGCCATCATTAAATGCAGTTAATGACGCTGCATATATTCTAAAGCTAAAACGACGACTACATACCAACGTCAATGCATGGTAATCGGACACAACACAGGTCAATTCTCTTGGATGAAAATCAAGTCAGCTATATAATGTTATTTTATGAGAATCTGCACGACGTTGCATTTCTTTCCTGTAAGACAATTTTATTTCATAACTATATGATGACAAAACAAAAGGTATACCTTTCTTAAAGGAATAAGCGAACATTAACCTCGCTTCATTTAGTTTAGCTGAGTACGTTCTACTTCATTTTGCATGCATTGATTGTAAGTTAAACAAATATGTGGAATCAGTTCCAATTTTTCATTCTGCTAATCCGCCTGTAACACATGATATACGACAGATTGTTTCAAGTTCATTTGCTGTTTCTTGTGTTACTTTAAATCGTCATTGTACTGTGCACCATCTATCTTTTTTTATTTACTGCGTTGAGGTCATTTGTATGGTGGAGCACATGAATATCTTGCTCGTAGTAACGTGGCAACAGTTTCAAGATTTGTAGAAGTTACATCTCAGCACGTCATGTTTTGACGATATAGTAGCCCATCATTGTTTAAAAACATGGCGGCAACGCCCTTGTACAGTGAACTCCATGTTTGTTAGTTTTATCCTCGGGTGCCGTTGTTGCTAGAGTAAGGTTATTACAGTCGTTCGTTATAACAAACGTTTCATTTGCAGGATGTCTGGAGGCAAACGTGTTCAGCGCGAGTAAGAAGCGGCGTGCAATAGTTCCAAGTAGCTGGCTTACTGTCTGCTAAACTGAAACATCAATTATATCGATGCGGATGCCGTTTATGGTACAATTTCTAGTCTGCTATCAAACGGCAACGTATTTATTTTCCAAATAGGCAATTGTATTGAAAACTAGTCCGTGAGCTGTGCAATTACTACACATTAATGAGGAGGAATCTGCAAATGGCGCCGACAATGAGAATGGAGGTGCCAAGAAGTAATTGAACGTGGCGATCGCTCATCATCCTTCGGTGAGATAAATAACAACTTGACAATAAAGTAAGATAAATCGCCTGCAGAAATGTTTATCATAATAAACTCCAAAGCGATATACTTGGCTCGCTACTCGAATCAATTGCATCCACGGCAATTAACAAGGATTCAGAATCTATAAGTTTTGAAGACATATCTGAATCTATCTGATTCCCCGGAAATGACGGTTATATATTATTCGCCATGGTTTGTAATTATACTCATTAACGTATTGGCTGACTAAATTTTTTCAGGTATATATATCAGGATCCGTAGCAGTTACGACGTTTTATTTCATACATATTTGCTCTGCTCTATCCCTGTCATTTGATTGTGTTACTCCTGTGGATGTGATAAGTATCCTAATCAGCCAATTATTAGCTACATAAGGTCCTCTTCTTCACCGATCCATCTAGCTAATGGCGCTTTCCACTTGGCTAACGCTACTTGTATTATGTCGCAGTAGCGAGTTCATTAAGTTATCGGACGGCATACGCACTTACATGTAAATCACTGAACCACTCCGAGCGCCTTGAACCACACGCTAATGATCTTTTCTAATAGTTTGATCGTGCAGACACCGACGTCGATATCATAACTGCAGTTAATGACGCCGGATATATGACCCTTTTGTTGGAAATTATTGTAAAACTGCGACATTACCCACACCCGCTTTGTTATTGTATATGTATTTATCTTTCTGCAATCGATGGACTATGGAATTCCTTGAAGTATCTGTTTTCGATTTCAGGACTAGACGAGCATTACGAGCTATCATGGCTATTTGACTCAATCCGGTACGCTGATTTGGTTATATAAATGATAGGAGAATAATATCATTTAAACTTGTGTTCTATTAACTATTAAAGCCACCATAAAATCAATTTAGGAAGTATTACTGGTGCATGTTCTAATGCAAATTAACCTGCAGAGACCTATACGTTTGATCGAGACTGCAGATATTCCTTGATTTTGGTGTATTGAAGCATATAGTCTTTCTAGGAAAAGTGCTTTGATTAAATTTGTTAGCTAATTACATGCTTCTATTTGTATAAAGATGCATATATATATAAGTTAAAATGCGAGACTCTGCGACATTATTGTTGTACAAAAGCTGTTATTCAGGGTACAAACAGGCATATGTTTAGCTGCTATCATTGTTTGGGCGCATAATATGTGCGATAATCGCTCACATTCTTTTTTCCATTGATGTCGTTCATCCTTCAATATATTATATCAGCTTAAATATATTCCATTGGGAATCATTATAGAGTTACTTTCCATTAATGAAAAACCACAACGCTTTGCTCGCTTGCCCTGTAAAATAAAGCCATCACGTTACCATATCATATAAAACAAACTAGATACAACAGGTCAGTGAAAGATCAAACATGTATATGCCTTAACCATTCAGCTTGCCACATCCGTTAGCTGAGTATGCTATACTGCTGTATGCATGCAATGTTTATGCTTTGTAATTTTAAACCAAAGTTTGGAATCAGTCCAAATATAAGTCAAGTTGATAAGTTTTTTTTCAAGCTTAATCTTTGCTCTGCCCCACAGTATGACCTACAACAGCCGATATTTACATTTTGGTTTACTGCTTTGGTAGGGACGGGAATTCATATTCTTTGATATTTAAGATGTCGATTAATTTGTCAATTATTGTTTGCACCTTTAGTTCTTACGGACATCGTTCCTATCAAACATTCGTTATGTGATGATACATAGTACAATAGCTCCTTTCCACAATTGGATAATAACAACGGCAAAAACAAAGCGACTACACACTAAATGAAAAAAGCTGTTATTCGTATTGCAGGGTTGCATTTACGGGGTTGGCAAAGCTGGGTATCTACGGTACAGTTACATATAATGGAGGAACCCTAGGCATCAACATATAATGGCCCTTGTCGAGTTTACAATATATATCACGCTCTCGCCCTTTCAATTACCTGATAATATTCGTTCTAGGGCACATATGGGAACACTTGCAGCATGAGCAGCAAGAAGACGGCTTATACATCATAATGTATAGCGCTAGCGAAATATCGATCCGAATCATCAATATTTTTGAATCAACATAGCCTAGCCTCCTCCTTTCAAGAGAGCGAATTTTTTTTCTCTGTCTGATAAATGTATCAGATACGATCATTTTGAGAGGACTTTTGTTTTGTATCGAGCACAATATTGCTCAATACAGGCCGCAAGTCAGCTCTAAAGGGCCCAGACAAGCTCTCGTCGATATCAAAAGTGAATAATTAGCGGCACTAAATCATGGATCATGCTGATAACAGAGTTGTCAATGACAATGCTCACAATGTCCTTAACCGATTATATATGCTGCCATAAACATCGATAGCCAACAAATCTCCATCGAATGCATGCTATGCTAAGTTAGTCTCAATAAACTGTAGCATAAAAATTATGATTGTCGTAATTAGCTTCAATTTTCTAGTTATTGCCTTCCTAAATAAAAAGTGGAAGATCCTTTATAACTTCCGATGCTGGGTACTAATTAGAAAATAGCGTTTATTGTAGCTGTTTGGACGATTAATGTTCGTCGCATCTGTCAAACGTTATCTAAACTAATGCTTATTGTGAGTTACAACATTAATTGCCCAATCATTTGTCTTTCATGCAAATGATTGTTAATCATTTACCGAAACCTTAAATTCAACCACTTGTGTCAATGCTAATAATGATAATATGCTGGCGTTGAGGAAAGATTCGTACGGAATGAGACATGTAGACAATATATGGTATGCTAATAAACCACGTGGTAAAATTTTTTGTGATTTTTACCGGACTTAACGACTTAACCAACTAACTATTAAACAGTATTGAATATTCCCTCATTATACCATATTCATCTTGTCGAGTGCAAATATTATTAGCCAATTTTCTACACATCCGCATTCAACTGCGAGCTCAATGTGCCGGTAACAAGTATGCCATGGCAATTCCGACATGACCGTTGTACAGTGTACAATCTATTTTGGTCCATTTTATCAATCAACGTCGTTGTTCCTTGAGTAAGATCAATAATAGTCGTTCGTTACATCCACATTTCATTAGCAAGATACTGAAAGTAAACACGTTCAGCGCGGTAATGAAGTTGCATGTTATGACTCGACGTGGCGTGTTAAGCGTCGGCCAAACCGAAACATCACCAATATTGATGCGGATGCCTTTTATAGTCAAACTTCCGTACGCTTCGTATTTGCTCGTCAAGTAGGCAATAGCGTTGAAAACTAGTCATGGCATGCGAATGTGGGTACCTGGGAGTGATTGGGCGAGCTGATCAATATTAATCTGTGAATTATTGAGAGATACCTGACAATAAATTGACATCAAATCACGATAATAAGCGTGCCAAAATGAAAACCGTCTTTGAAATGACAATCGACGTCACAGAATTGATTTTCACTCGTTACATTGGACAATTTATGAAGATACTATAAGTAAGATCGCAAATGAGGTATCAGACATTATCGAACAGAAAAAACGCCGAGTGAGCCTTTTCTGGAAATAGCATATATATAGATGCATGTTTAACTGCGATGTTGATCATGAACTTGTTAACGTGCATACCAGAAGAATCCATGAGCGCTTCTATTTTCTAGTAGTTTACTTGCATAATTATTCTCGGGTATGTTAGATAGCATACAACTAACCTAAATAGTGTCGACTTGGCACATTTGCAGTATTTTATCATGGTCAGCTGTTTTAATGCACATGCATGAAACACTGGGGCGCTGCAGCTGTTTTTGCAGCGGATCTTGTTTTAGCTCCGCCCTCACCCCCCTCCTCCAGCCACGCTCTCTTCGTCATCGGCCATTCATCTAAAATTCGTTAGTATGCTGCAGGACTATGGTTGTCTAATACCATAGCATGAGGTAAGAGGTCAATCTTTATTGCGACAATCCATTGAACCACATCGCTGGTCAACTTTAAACTGCCTATTAGCAAAAGAGATAGTCATGTGTGGTTGTCGGACGTCCACTCGATGCTACTACAAATTATTCTTATGTGTTTTTCCACTCTCAAAATAAATAAGGGAGAAACAAAAAGTTTACTGCCTTCATTGACGTGAATATGTGTTGCACCAAATCGACCCTCCCATGCTTCGACGGTTATGGTACGCTCTTAATAAACTCATATCTGCTAAGCTTAGTTGACCATTATATTGCCGTATATTGCGTACTATATCATAGAGTAGCAATGACATTCACAAGACATCTGATAATGTATTGTTTGCTTTTAATGAATCCATTATTGATTATTATCAATCAAATGATACACAACAAGGTCCTCGCAGCCATTATCCGATAATTCATTAACTGGTGTGGGTGTCATACGGCATTTATAACAATTGCATTGTTATAACTTGTTCTGCAATATAGATTTTTAAAACCAACCCGCAGTAAACGAACCATATCTAAGCACTCGGCTGTACTACACTGGTTGCGATATTAGATCGTTGATGATACAGTAGATAATTAGTTACAACTGGCATATACTCGAAGCATCGTTGTGATACGCCTGCACTTAGTGGCAAGGTACAATTGGTAGCCAATTTGCAAAATGTCTCTGTTAATGGAAATCCATTTATGTGCGTAACTGAATAGACATTTGGTACTTTATTCTGTTAATCGGTTGTCATGCAACAATGCTTGCCGTATTACCCACATAATTATGCTAACATTTGTTATTGTAATTAATTATTCTCATTAAATTAATTTCAAGTGAACTAAAACTTCATAATTGATACTGATTATGAGAATAATGATAAAAATGTCGACCTTTGCTTCTACAATGTCAGTGCTTGAAAGCATCAAACATTCCAGAACGTACTTAGAAGGTGCTGAGATATTCGGACCACTAAGGCTTACAATATCTTAAGGACGCGAAGAAAACATTAGTCGCCTAAACCTCTACAACGGAGTATCGAACTCAGGAGTCGTAATTGCGAAGTTGAAAGCAATGAGAATGCGGATGCATTATCAAGAATAGAACATGTCTGCGAATAACTTACCGATATCCGTTGACTAATTCCTATGCAGGCTATCTACGGTAGGTGTACCGGCCACGTACGATTTTTTTTAGCAAAGTTGAACTGCACTGTTTTGAGTGGTTTTCTTACGGTGTCTCCTACGAGCCGGCTGGTTTTAGGGACCCCTTGACCTCTTACAGGCTCCGACAGGCCCCTAGCGGGCCCGCACGGGCCCCGTTCCACCCAATAAGGCCGCTTTGTTGAGTCCTTGCGGAATATGTATAATCACAAACGTACGAGAAGCTAGAGGACAATCCCAAATATTTCGCTTATTATCATAAGACAAACTAACACAACGAAATGAAAAGACCGATTAATTATGTATATGTGAGCCTCCATTTGTGTCAAATTGAATCCCACGCTAGTTAATCCGATTTGATATAAGCCGACAATGCGGGCATTTGACAACTGCATCCATTTTGACTTTAGCAAATTAAGTAGAAGCACCTCTGACTTCAAATTATAACGATGTACCGCCGGAATCGTTCTGTGAGCCTGTTTAGTCTCGGTACCGCATATTAAAAAAGGGATCTGCAACGATGTAAAAGTCGTTAGACTGGTTTTGGCTGAGTGAGGTCAGGTTCATGAGTATTGGGAAATGCTATGGCCGAATAGCTGCTTGCTTCAACGATGGTAAAGCATGTTTTTGTGGTGTCTGTGCGTAGTACTCCACTGTGCTTGCAGGAGTATGCTCTTATATATGTTTGTTTATTTATGGGTACTATAATGTTGCTTTTATCTGAAGTTTGTTGTTACATACTTTGGTTCATTACAACTGTTGGATTCGTTATTTAGCCTCCCATGAAGCCTATAGTTTACAAATAAGCATTGATTGTGTTTTGCTGGTCATCCGCCTCACTGACTGATTAGTGTGTGCTGTTGATAATGTTCAAGTGATATATTCTTGCACTGCATAATCTATATATATATCAATATTTATATATATATTAATATATATATATATATATATATATATATATATATATATATATATATATATATATATATATATATATATATATATATATATATATATATATATATATATATATATATATATATATATATAAGCAACACAAATTTATTTAATTTGCGATCAGGTAAACGTTCGGTAAACATGCAACAATTTTCTTAACATCACTTGGGATCATACACAAGCGTAGTTATAATGACCGCTGATGTCATTTCTTTGCGAATAAATGATACCAAGTCAAATGCATGGATACCTTGTAGGGCCATCTATCAGAAAAGTAGACATTTTAAACGGCGGATACGCAGAACTGCATGCCGTATCCATCACAGTTATTGTACATTAAGTCATGAGTATATTTTTGCACTGCATGGTCCCTACTTATAATGCATGAGAACGGTGTTTTAGCGTGAAATAAAAAACGCAAATGTGGGTAGCGCAGTACGTTCAAGATGATTATATGAACGCAACATTCATGCGTTGAAATAATAATCGAAGTGTATTTGGTACATTTGATGTCGCACACTAAAAACGTCCGTCGAAGTAGGGTGAAAAATCATGACTTACTTACAATCGGTCACCTTGCACGAGGGTCAACGTAAATTCAATGCGCTTTTCTAAAAAATTATGCATATTTATGCAATATTGATTTAAGTATTTAACATGCCGCTGCTCGACGTGACGCGCGCATAATAACCGCAATATTTTGCCTAATAAGCACCTTAAAAAAACTAGCTTTAAACGGTCAATTGCGCCTTATGATATGTCAAGGAACGCGCATGAGGATAAAAACAAATTACAGCTCCGTTTGCATGTAAAGCATTCGATAGTCTTGCGGCGAGCCAAAACAGTTTCAGTGTGTCATTCAAAATATTACTTGCTCTTTGAGGCTTTTTATTGTGAGCTGTTTGTATTACTGATAGAATATATTTCATATACATGAAGCATCGTTGTGATATGCTTGCACTTATTGACAAGAGGCATTTTCATTTGCGAATCTCTTATATTCTATTGATTTTGATTAATCAATGTTTGCGAATCTCTTATATTCTATTGATTTTGATTAATCAATGTTATGTTCATTGGTAGGCTGAAAAGTGACAAAGCCTGAAGGTGAGAGGTGGCCAGGGAGAAAGAACGCCGCTTGGCTATCCCGATTGTACATGCATTTATTATTACAATTCAGCTAGCGGTTTCTGAAAATACACTTTGAGTTAGATTATAATTGAATAAACTGGCTGAAACTGTTTGGATCACTTAACTAGTCAATGAAGGTAGTACATAGAGGAATCATTATTGATATTTAGTTCTGTGCTAGCAGTAGTGTATTAATATATCCGAAGGCTTTTATTTTCAGGACTGAATTAATCTAATCTATTCAACAGTTTGAAATCCTGTACATGACCCCCCAGTGAGATCCACGTGTTTTCAGAGATTCTTGCAGCTCCAAAGTACGGTTATTAACCATACATTGTCATTTGCGAGATGATTTAACAATCATGAGCACCCGTTTTTTTATTTTTAACGGCTGCATATTAATCATGATGCGAAAGAGTAACATGCTCTATTAATGAATAGAGTATATGAGATTTTACCAATATTTATTTAAAATATGAAAAAGCTACTTCTGTTCTAATCAATCAAACTTGCATGTATACGGGTTAGATTGCAGGTTCCTAATTGTCCTGAGCAAGCGTCCGTGAATGCTGCAAAAGATTTCAGTTTGCATTCATGGCTACTAACATTTGATTGAAACCTATAGGAAGAAGCTACCGGGAATACACCCTAGCAATTTATCGTCATGGTTTAGTATGCGACAGATTAACGTATTGTTCATCTAATGAATTTTCGTATAGCGATGTATATCTGGAACCGTAACAATATCGAAGCCATCTATTCCATGCATAAATTTCTCTGTTGCGTGACACGCACCATATCAGCTTCAGATAATAAGCCGACACATCGCGAGGTTTGTGACGTTTATCAATAACATGCGACGTAGCGCTGTGATTAACCAAAGCTATTAAGAATGTTATCTTGTTCAACGAATGACACGGTACGCTCTATCAAGCTTCTATCGATGGTTTACATCACCAATAGCGATTCAATTAAGTTATCAGGGTGCATACGCACTGTAAATGTAAATCGGATGAACCACTAGGAGCGTATTGATATGTGACGTCCTTGCTCTATGCATGCGGTGGTCGCTATCATTAAATGCTGGTAATGACAACGCATATATTGTAAAACTAATACGGCGGCAACTTACCAACGTCAATGAATGGCAATCGGACACATCACTGGTCAATTCCCTTTGATGTACATTTAGCGAGCCATATAATACTATTTTATGAGAATCCGCACGACGTTGCTTTTCTCTCCTGTAAGATGATACTATTATATAACTATATGACGTAAAACATACAAAATATAACTATTCAATGAAAGAACAAAGCATATAATTAAGCTCGCCTGATTTACTTTAGCTTAGTATGTATTACTTCATTTTGCATGCAATGATTGTACATAGTAACGTGAAACAAATATTTAGAAACAGTCAAAACTTGTCAGTCCGACTCCGACACATCACATAAAACACCACATATTTTCACGTTTGTTTGCTGTTTCTTTTAGGAAAGTCAGACATATATAATCATTTGATGATATAATTAATTTTGTAATTACAGAGGCTGAAAATTTCTAGCGAATGTCTCCTTACTTATATTCATCATGCCTGATATACCTATTAAAAGATATTTTACAGTGGACTATAGATATTTGTTACTTTTGTGAGGTCATTCGTTATTTAGTAGTTTAATCTTTATATCATCATCGGCCATGGTGAAGCACATGAATCTTAGTGTACCTCTATGTTTGTGAATTTTATCTATGAGCGCCGTTGTTGCTCGAGTAAGGTAAATATAGTCGTTCGTTATATCAAACGTTTTATTTGCAGGATGTCTGGAGGCTAACGCGTTCAGCGCGAGTAAGAAGCAGCATGCAATAAATCAAATTAAAATGAAAAATTAATTATAGCGTTGCGGATGCCTATTATGGTAAAATTGCTAGACTGCTTTCGAACGGCAACGTACTCGCAAAATAGGCAAATGTTTTGAAAACTAGCCTGCGCAATCACTCCAGATCAATGCAGAAGAATCTGCAAATGGCGCCGACAATGAGAATGTAGGTGCCATGAAGTGAGTGAACGTGGCAATCGCTCTTCATCTTTGGGTGAAATAGATAAGTAACTTGTCCAAAAAAGAAAGATAAATCTCCTGCAGAAATGTTAATCAAAATAAAAGTCGAAGCGATATTTTTCACTCGTCACATCAAATCATACTTATGGGTACTATATATAAGCTTTCACATCGTGTTAAATGAGGCATTAGACATTATCTTGCAAATAAGAAGCCAGTGAAATATTTCCTCAACGGGCACAGTTTTAGTAGAATGAATTGTGTAAATGTAAGTTTGCTTAAATGCGCAATGATAATACATGCCACCAGCTTCAATGTATAGCGGAGCGCGTGAAGATATCTGTTAGGTTATATAAATACACTGCTTTGGTTTGGGGTCAACATCCTGTGCTATTTTGAACACCGCCTCGTTTTCCTCAACGTGGTAGGAGTGCAAATACATTTACGATGTAATACATAATATACGGCATCCTAATATGTAGCACAATTTATGTTTCGTATGTCATATTAGAGATTAACCAGTCGTGTCAAAATCTTACTACACAGTATCAAATTTCGCTTAGATGATCAATGTATAGTTAGCTTACAACATGAGCATACCGACTAGTTTTATATTTAGTTCAAGTAATGCGAACTGTTCTGTCTTAAACGACTAATATAGCATCGAGACAAGCATAGGCAAGCGGCGCTTAAAGTATGCAACAAGTTACCTACCTTTATCAAGATATGTTAGTGAAGCAATAGTGGGCCATATCCCTCCGGTGTATTGCTGTCCAGCGGACATCCATCAACCGCATGCTGTCGCCCAGCTATGAATTAACAATTTGGTTAGCATTGCGAATGTTTCTAGCATGTTATTCTCAATATGTGCTGAATCGAATCGTGTAGAACCCAATAGACTCTACAATGCCTCCTAGAATTACCGACCCCAGATCGCAAGATCGTTGTCGATGTTACCGCTGTTTGCGCCATATGACGTCATAAGGAGGTTCATTCATACATATAGAAACAATTGAATACAACAGTTGCAACTATGGTCATACTTGGCATAATGGGCTGAATATGGACCGACATTGGAAGTTTTATTCTCAAGTCGTTATAGGTTGTAGTTGTTTATTGATTTTTTAAAGAATGTTAGCCACAATGTAATAGCGTAGCCGTCGTGCAAATGACAAAGATACTCTTTATTTACCTTTTCTTTAAACAATGCAATATCCCATTGCAGGTGTGTCCCAAATGAAAGGGAAACTTTCATGATTGCCGGTTTTATTAAGGTTGGGCCAGTCAGTTTGTTTTCGTGAATCTTAGATCAGCAATTATGTAAGCAATAAAGCATGTTGCACACGATTTCGGTGAGATCAGTAACTTAAATCCATGTGGCGGCCAGACAATCATCCAGCGTGAAATGCTTGTTTTATGTCCCTTCAGAATACGTTTTCCGTGATAATCGTAGACAATGAGGAAAAGCGATGCACAGTCGTCCGTGAACAACTGTTTGGGGAGACTTATAATGAGGACGAAGTGTAGGTGCGTGAACCCATGTTGGTGCTATGGATATTTCTGCTGGTGCTAATAATGGCATTATGCCAAAGACCAGCGAAAGGACAAACAGAGACCCATTTAGCTGATGCCAGTGGAATAGTTACTGCGGAACTTCATGCTGATTACGAAATGCGTATATTAACAAAAAGGTTGTAGCAAAGAACATAATGGATGACTAAGACAAATTTCCAAGTCTACGAATATCAGAAAGCAACAAGACGAAATCCAAGACTGATAAAACGTACGAAAACGCAAGTTTGTTCAATGACAGAGGACTAACTACAATCGATATATGGAGCGACGATCAAAGAAACCTCGGAGTTGGAAGAAACAAATTAAGAATCGCTCAATCCGACAAAAAGTGTTTATTATACCACGATTTATCAAACAATGGAATGGCAAATGTTTCATAACCTTCGCTTGTCCGAGATTACACTACTATGCATCAACGTCAAGGGCATAAAAATAAGGCCAGTAACCTCTGAATGTTTACATTCAAACCGATATATATATTACGAAGCGCATGTATGACGCAATAAGTATTCAATAAGGATAATTTGATCTAAATTCACACTGGTATTTCGTTTTATACCAATATGTACAGAATCCGGAATTATTTTCCTCTCCTGCAGTTAGTAATCATTACTTGTATGCAGATAATTGGTAAGACGAAGTGGGTTAGTACAGCCAAGCTCGTGCCATTTATTAAACTCTCATGTTTTGGGTTTGCATGTCAATTATTGTATATTGTATATGTTTTTTTCTCCATTGTATGTGAGTCCCCACATCGTCTCTATCTTCGTTGCATATTTAACATATTCTAAACCGGATTATTTGATTTGTTCACTTGTTCATCTGAGCTTTGTGTTGTTCAGCAGGCTTAACAAACCAGGCTTTGGCTGTAAAGCCTATAACATAATCCTGGGTTAAACTTCGCGTTATTGAGCGGGCAGTATTGGAGTTCAATATTCCATACTGTGCCTATATTGTAAATAACCATGATGCCCAAAGTAGAAGAATTCAATCAAGCTATAACAGGCTAATCCCAACTCCAAAAGTGTTAAATATACAAGTTTTCGTAATTGAATATTGGTTGACAATTTCGCACCTGTTTTGTATTTGCCAGACCGTGCAAGGATGCATCAGTATGCATTACATGTGGTTGCTATCCTCAAAGAATGATGAGCATTGATGATCTCCATAATGTGAAACATATTGATTTCCCACAAGACAGTCGATCTGGGGCGGGTACAGTCATTCTCGACGGAGCAAATCTATAATTGGTCGCAACAGCGTTGTAAAGTTGTCACTTTGTATAGGAAATCCACCTTGCTGATGAATGCTACTTGAACTAGTTTAACTGGTGCTTAACATTCCATGTACCCCTTTTCTGTAGAGAACCACAGCGGTAAAACAGCATGACAATATAATGTGATGATGTAATAACGAGTTTGCAATCATCCAACACAGGTCATGTGTTACTTGATTTAAAAAGCGTTTAGTTCCATATAAGCTCTGATATTCCAATGCATAAATGCAAGTCTACATCGCCTTTTCAAATCTCTGGAGCACAGTTTAAATTAGACAAAAAACCAAATGTAGTGACCGTTAATAATAGAATCAAATGTGGAACCATTTCATGCTGTCAATCGTTTGCAATAGCAAGTGCAGAACCCAACCTTTACATACATACAATATCAGTGAGGAGGAAAGCCGCATATTTTTTGCGATATTCATTGACAACGGAAAGTGATTCCATGTGGGTTAATGACATCTTGCCATATGCTGACTAACGGTGGATAATGGAGAATGATAACTAGTTTCTAACCTAATCGTGCAATGTTTCTCATAGCTTATTCTAGCAGCCTTGTATTATATCAATTATTCGTGCGATATTATGTCGTTTAGGGGACACAAAGGAACGAATGACAACAGCCTGAATTAAAGCCAATGAAAATGAAACCTCGTTGGTAATATTAAAAGGGTACATATTTGTTGTCAAGCGAACCGTTGCGGTATATTAACATGCGAATGGATTGACTTCACGCACACTGATCTTAATCAATTAAAGTAATATATATTTCGTTATTGAATTTAATCAGATGAGAATATATGCGGGTGTGATTGTAAGTTAATAATGGTCCGGCCCTAGCGCGGTGATTCTCATAATGCAGTATGCATACCAAGGTTCAGGATTCTATAAGTGATTAAGATACTTTTTAAATGATTATAAAGCGGTTCAAGCTTGTCATTTATATATGTTGTTTTAAATAAGAACTGTTCATGTATATACGAGCCGGCGCTATGAACCAGGTCATATAGGATTTGTCTCATGCATCATTTGCCCAGTTATATCTCTGTAATTTGTTCTTAATCGTCTGTGACTCTGAAAATGTCAACTCAAGCGAACGTGGCAAGTATGGTAACTTGCGGGCACATCGCGTGGTGGGTCATTCCTCTTATCAACCAACATGGAGATTAAGCGTCTTGCATTTTGTGTAAAATAGAACATCGCCTCATCTAAAGTATGCTCATATTTTATCAAATGATTCAGCTTAACTTTGCTACAATCAGTACAATCAAATTCAGATTGCGGTTATCCGTCTACTAAACGAAGGCCTTGCATCGTTTCTTTATTTGACACAAGCAAGCAGATCCGATGAAAAATTTCGTTTACGGTTAAATTTATGACACCTAAGATGTTAAATACAATTGCACTATCAATTAAAGAGGTTTATGACTTTTACTGCTAGTTAATTAGGTTTCAGACAACATGACTATCGGTCAGCCTACTAAATGGGAATGCTGCATAAACACAGCACGTTCTAGCGAGCGACAATAGATCAAGCACATTTACGACAAATGGACTGCAAAACTATTTAACTCCCAGCTGCCTACTCAGCCATGTTACACATTTTCGCATTCTTTCAAAATGATCTCATGCAGAGCTCTTATTGATTCGAAATTACAACAAACAACCCATTCCACCGCAATCTGATTTTCTAGTTGTAATGATTCACGGCAGTGTTGCTTGCGAAAGCACGTAACTTCATGCTACATCCGGATAACACTGCTTTTCATTATAATATGTGTTTGTATGTTATCACATTTACCATGCATAGATCTCCAATAGATGGCAACGTTCGACTATCCACGTGGCCACTCAATAATCATATACTAGTTAACACGCTAGCATAGGCGCAATGTTCTGTTTTTAAATTCAATCGATCCGTTGCCTCAGCGAAGACAATAATAGTCATTCATTATTTCACCCAGTTTATTTGCAAATCAGCATTAACTCTAAATTGCTTTTGGAACGACGGCCAAACTGAGTGGTCAAAATATTGATGCAGATGCCCATTATTGTACAATTTCACCGCTGCGTTCTACCAACTATATAATTTCTAGATGATTAGTCAATTATGCAAAGAGTGATTGGGTGCGCTGTACATCCACGACACACTAACGTTGACGTATTACATAATGATACTAAAAGTGGGAATATGAGCATCGAATAATGATGAAGCGGTGCGATCAATCATCATCTCTGAATCCTTTGGACATTTCAAACAATAGCTTTACAGAGAACATTTCATGACAAATTGGCTCGTGAGAATACGCCTAAGAACGACAATAAATGTCTTCGAAGGATCTTATATTTATGGGTATTTTATATATTATTTCAAATCTTGTCTAAAGGAGCATCAGGCATTGTACAACAAAGAAGAAGACGGCCTGTTTTTGTTCAGCCACCAGATCAAATGTTTGCATGATTTATTTTATCGTTGATCATGCACAATAAATATAAATATAAATATTTCAGTTCATCAGCCTTCATATGGAGTTTTACTCTATATTTGTAAGAGTCGCACCTGCCATACATGAGCCAGTTATGTGCTGTCGGTGCTATTGTGCGGATTATTTGAGAAAATTATGCAGGCGATATTATTAACGAACTAGAAACTCAATAAATTGCAGTGGGCATGATTGACATTGACGTTACCCGAGGTTAACCTTCTCGTTTTAATGCGATTGCAGACGTAAATAGGTTGTTGATGATTGCATTTCCTGACTGTCGGATAATCATTTGGTGACTTGAAATTGTTGCGGGCATTGTGCCTTCAATTAGAAGCCATTCGTTATTTATTTTCCATTTACATAGCGTAATCATCATTCAGAGGTAATGTTATCAATTGAGGAGTTTAGCAATTAATATGGCCGGTTTACTTATCTTAGATTGCATCACGATGTGAATGCAACATATAAATATGTAAATAGCTGAAGCATTGAAAAGCATTATACTATTTTACTGAACTCGTTTATCTGATGATACATTTATTGGAGCAGATTGTACACCACCAGCGGACATTACAATGTTAATATGATGATTTAAGAGGTAAGACTGTTAGTTAACATTGATGCCTTGAAAACCAAGACGGATTGTATGTCAATGTAAACTTCAAATATGGTGGCACGTAACCGTTAATGGATCAGTAACACAACATGATTAGTATTAATTCTTTGGCAAAGCCCGTAACATACATTCCAGATTCGTGGATAAACTCATCGCTATTGAGAAAGTAACGTTCCTTTGCATGCCTATATAACATATTGCCACAGATAATATTCAAACCTGGTGAGGCGTCGAACCCGCCACTGGTTCATAATACACAGAAAGCAACTGTACCTTTATAACTTCTGACATCTTAAATAATTATGTCATTGTTTTACTATTCAGTACCGAATAGCACTACGAATATGTACATACTTATAGCCATGTTGGATTTTGTCGATCGAATAACTTAAGGGACATATGGGAGACTATCTATATTTCAGTGTCAGCGGGGATGCATAAATATGCACTAGTTTGGATGTCGGTTAATATCTCTGGTCTTTTATATGCAACATATTCAAGATGTAAATATGCAATTGACTCGTCACTAAATGGCTCTAATTAAGATGCTTTCCCTTGACCAAAATAACAGCCCTTCGAGTCGTTCATTAAGATTATATTTAGCTGATCGCTCAACGCCTCATCCACTCGGTTCTTAACCATTCAATGCTCGTCAAAATCCCGACATGGTGGTGAATATGGTACATGCGGTTGTCTAAATTAAGATATTGAGACGTTTGGATAATTGGCTTAGCGCAGTTTATAAGTATTTGTCTTTCATATTGTAGTCTAACGACCCATTAAACCAGGATCATCATCCATTTTTGAGAGCCTTTAATTTGTATGTATTTTTCAGCCTATTAACGCATATGCAATATGGGTAAAATTAGATCACATCAACATAGCATCTATTACATCAATACTATAGTCTGTATTCTTGGCTTAATATTGCATTATTGCACGGAGAGAATACCAATTTTTGATACCTAATTTACAAATCCTAATATGTCATATGTCACATGTGAATATTTGTACTTTGATATTCGTGAAATAATCAAAGCATAGTGTTGTGTATATTCTTATGCGCAATCATATGCATTAACACAAATGAAAAAATCAAGATGTAATGATTTCCGCGAAAAACTCGGGAGATGATACCATTACTTCTCAATAAGCAACTTGCAACCAGATTAACGTTCGGCAAGCAAAGCACTTTTGAAAAAACCCGATGTTGCTTTATTTTCTGGTGCCTCCTTAATATAGCCATCTCTTTATAACCCACACATCCTCAGATATAACAGTGTAGTTCAAGAGTTTAAGAAACAAATTGGTTTGCTCAATTTATTCGGCTTTTAATGACCCCACGCTTCATTAAATATTTCAATCCCGTTTAGATTATGGTAATAGTAAGAAATGCAAGGATGCGTGGACAATAGTGCCTCTGTAATCGGAGTGAAGGAAACCTGCGTCTATGTTCTGATGAATTTCTTTGATATGTGCCTCATTGTTGCAATGAACATGGAAATCATGATGACCTTTTAGCAGCGACAAGAAAATCGGAGATGCATGCAGGGAAGTAAAGCGATCTCAAAGCAGTTATATCATGTCAATTAGAGACGGGCTGTCTGTTCGTTTTCGTATAAGTGGCTTAAACATAATTGTTTGCTGCCTAGTAGTTATTGAACAAAAATGGTATTATTATGTTAGTGGGATATGTACTGATGACCAGCATCTTTCCTTCTGTGACATCTAACGTTCCATAGTTGTAAATTTATTCGTCGTCATGTATATACTAGGTGCGCTGGGGCAGGGGAAACCATTTGCTATGCGTTATAAGCTACTGTGTTCGGTGCGGTGCTTGGAGGGTTTCAAGGATTACCCTTAAGGTAGTCTACTTGCCCGGCGCGAGATATTTTGTTTTGTCGGGCAAGTGACTTGCTCTTACAACTTGTCCTGCCAGATGCGGCACTTTGGTGAGAGAAGCAGACACTCAACTGGTCTCTTTAGCTTAAAGTATCAAGTAAACACGCTGTTCTTCAGATAGGCTGTTACAGGTGTGAGAGGTGTTTAGCTTTTCCGAGTTGACTGATAGACGTAATTCCTGTTTTGCAATATCTGATTAATATAATCATCTGTACGCTGACCTTTATCCGCCGTGAATAGCGGAAGCGGTATTTAGATATATGCTATATAAATGGAAATCAGGCAAATTAATGATATCATACTTATTTATTTCATTTACGATACGCTGAATCTGCTGAACTGCCAAATTACTTATATGCTCGGTTTGGTCGGATTCTGGCCAAAACATGGCATATTTGGCAAAATCACATCCTTTTATGTGAAGCAGAACAGGTGGCGGAGAATATGTTGATACACCCCCCCTTATCTCATATCGTATGTGTCAAACGCAAGACCATGGGTCTTGTATTGCAATTTGTTCTATTATCTAGCGTTGTATTACTACAAACCGTTTGGTTAGCCCCCATTTACATGATGTCATTCATTGTGCCCATTTTAATGTCTCTGTTCCGTCAACATCTCAACATGTGTATATGCATTAGGTGCAAATCGGGAACTTTGGAATATTACTTCACCATGCGTCGAATATCGCTAGAATTGAAAAGTGAATTTAAGATCCCTTGTTATATATAAATTATGTAAGCATGGAGCAACGATTTTTTGTTTCAGTGCATAACTATGCAGTGGTGAATTGTATTGTCATTATAAAAGGGCAGCAATAACTTCCTAATGAAGTTTGTAACTATAAAAGCAATTTCTTTGCTCTTAGCGCTCAACAAAATAACCCTCATAAAATAGAAAATATATAAATGAACTGACGTTATTCAAGATTCAATCGATGTTTACATATCCCGCATAAAAAATTCATGCTGCTCTGTCTACGGCATCATAATAATCCGCATTTACCCTCACAATATAAAGTTACATCGCAGCGATGATGGATTAAGTTGCTAGATAGAATGCTGTCATTTACTTGTTGCTGCTTACATCACATCCATTCGTTGTCGGACTCAGACATAAAGCATGAGGGAACACATTATGTCTGCATCAGTTGCCGTCAGCCATAACAAACGTATAAAACTGCTTCTGACACAGATCTCAAGATTTTGTTGCTAGTTGTGTATATGCAAATAAAAAAACTAAAACAACGATGAAGTTTACTATTCCCACATCGCTACCCTACTTGCACCATTGATTTAAACATACGGGTCAAATATGGTGCAGATGAGGGGGTGTTAACTAGGCTATTTAGTGTGAACTGGAATTAGTCAATATGGTTGGATGTAAAGGTTGTACGAAATGTTCTAGTGAACGTTCAAATGTAGCCACGGCATTCGCTGTGTATCAAATGCCAAGCGGAGCGGTGAAAGCAATCGTTGCGATTAGATTTAATTCCATATAAAGTTAAACATATTCGCATAAGCTTCAAATACATATGTTTGGGGTAAATACGATTATTTACCCTTTCGATCAAAATCTTGTTCTAGTATCAGCAGGATGCATTTATCACTAAAATTACAAATAACGCCAAAAATGAGTCATTGCGAGAGAAATACGAAACTGCATTCACCAGCTTGAGTTTCATAGAAATGTGTTCCTTCAGCGATGTCATACTTGGCTTTTGCCATGTCCGTGTAAAGAATGGGTTGCTAATGCTACCCATATGCAAAGTAACGGGCTTTTCCTGTTTTCGTTTGTTATTTTCCAGGATAATGTTACCCTCACATATAAAAAACCGAGGATAATATAATATGGTTTTTGGGCAAATGACTTAGTCATCATTTACATTTGCTAACAATGTTGAGTTCGATAACGATGTGTATGACTTATCATTTTGTGATTTGGATCTGTTATGCTTGTTTAAGCCGTGCAATGGAATAATCGCTTAATTATACCACCCTATTCTACGAATAAATCACAATATATTATTTAATTACCTAATATTGGTGGTAACATACTTTGCTGGGCTAGGTCGCTAGATCCAGTAGACAAACGAACCAAATGGGACATTGATAATATGATCATGGTTGAGTCTTTGATGTTCGTTACAATCATTATGCTTATACGAGCCCAATACTGTTTTTGTCAGATGTGCTCACGCAGCTCATGATAAGTGCCATGTCGCATTGAATCATTGGCTATATAAACATTATTTTTTTGTTCGCGCTTTTTATGAGATGAGTGTAGTCGGTGGGAAAATATACGAAATTTATTCAGTTAGAAAACGATGAAATGGGATTTTGTTTTTATTTAGGCACGAAGCATTTACCTTTTCTCGGCCAGTGGTGTGCATTTGAACATCTCGGCATAATTTAAAACTATGGCACGGATTCAGTGAACAGCTTAACGCTCATTCTGCATTATATAGACATCATTAATTCGTGGAGTCGAATAACCACTATGAGAATCATTAAGTAACGCTAACCTGTTAGTGCTTTCTCTGATCTCCCATGAGAATTTATTATGTATTCCTATATTTTCAGTTAACAGCCTGTGAAATGCAGTTATATATAACCGGGTACCATGCATTCTTATACGAGGCATTACACTGTGCGTCTGTATTCAACTCGATACTAACGCAACGGGCAACAGCACATTATTTTCAACGCAAGCTATGTTGATACACGAACTATTTTCTAGTGATCCCGTGTACTTCTGCAATCAAACAGTACTGTATGACATTTTATCATAATAACCGCATTCAATCAATCAGCAAAAGTGTCATATTTGACGAATCATTCTACAATGACGCAAATGTCTACAGTGGGTCATACTGCATTAAATATTCGCTCTCTATTATTCTCTTCAACGAGGACGAATCGCAAGTTATTAGCTTGCGGCGGTGCAATGAAGAGGCTTAACGTCGAAAATAAAAACTAAAATCAAAATTCGACATTCAGACTGCTGCTAATGAGCACCATTGTAGCGGGAATTGAAAAAACGTTCACTGGCCTGCTTGATTCATTCATCGCCATTGCCTCTACACCGCCGACAAGCAGCGGAATGGAGTCCTGAAGCCTTTGCTCCTTCGGCCTTGGGAACTTTGCTGGTTCATCGCGCTTGGGTAATAAAAGTCAATTGTACCCTCACTCGAAATCAGTGGCATTAAAATAAGTTATTTGATTCCATTTTAAAGAATAAAAGGTTACTGATGGCAGGTTTATGTGACGGAAGATGTAGATAAGAAGCAGACGTATCATTTTACAACAATCACACGCGCTCCGCTCTCGGCTCTCGATGTCTAGATTCTTTGCGCTGAGCTCCCAGTTTAAATATATATAATAGGTTATTTATAACGGTGCCGTAGTGTTGATGGTTATTTGGATGTGAATGTAGGTTTAAGAAAGAACTTGAGTGAGAAGGTCCAGGTCTCTAGGCACCAGCTAGGACCTAAACAACAATCAATAACTCATGCGACTTGGTTGGAGATTGTTAAGCCGGTTGTGGGTGGTAGTGAATAAGTAAAGTTAAGGGCTTTTGCAATCAAATCGGGGATTTGTTGTAATTCTCAGATACACACTACATTGGCGAGTCGGACCAGACCCGCTCCTAGGTTCGGTTCTCTACACCTGACCTGATTAAGCATAATTTGGAGATGGATATGTTCCGCCATATTCTTCAGACATCCTTTTCATGCATCATAACATATTACTCCCATAATTGTTGGACGTGCTTATACGGAAATATTTGACAGATGATGGTGATTGGTTATTGTGACACCTGAGAACGTTGTATAAACATTGTCCCCTAATTTTGGCTGATGGCCCGTAGATATCTCACACCTGACTGGCCCCAAGACGACTTAAAATTATTTTTATCCCTGTCTATTAAAAATTGATTTTGGCAAAATAATATCACATACCCCAAGAGGGTTATCAGAGCTTTCGACCGGAGGCAGCTTTGGACAAGCCATCAAACAACAGTACATGGCTGCCCAAATAAAATATATGCAGTAGTTCCCGCACAAAATAAAACCTTTCAAACCCTAGACCGTTACTTCCAACAGGGTTCGGTAAATCGTCAATGCCACGTACCGAGATGTATGATTTTCATTGTCTGACATTCAATATCCCGCTTGCACTTTGATGGAATTATGAGCATTATGCCTCTTACCAAGCCATGTATGCAGCAACTGGTGGTTGATTGTATCCTTCGCTAAATCATTACATCTGAGTGGTTCTCACCCTCAAGCTTATGTTATGACAATGTGATAATATAATTCCATGGACTGGTATGGGACCTGAATAATCAACATAAAGTTTTATTCTAAATAGCGTATTTTAACCATGTCACTTAAATGTAACTTATAATTTTGCTACTTTCCACGTGTACACTTTGAAAACATACATCTGAGCCGCCATACTAGGTATAATTAGCTACAGTCGCTATTGAGACTACATTTAACAGTGGTACAAGGTTAAATATTGGATACCCATCGTAACAAGGCGTGGTTATGGGCGCTGCAGCGATAGAGGGTATAAAGCTGCTCTTTGATTGATTAATCTTAATTTGTCGGCCTGTGAACATAATTGATTTGCGAGAGGAATCGGGTTGATAACTGTGAGGTTGTAGAGTAATAAAATCACAAATGGCTAGCCCGCTTCTTACAAAGAAGGTTCTAAATCGATAATTTGCAGCGTCTCACATGATCAAATATAAAACTATAATGCAAACATTGTGTTTGGCTTTCTGTATGTTGATGTTTTAGCAACATTCAAAGCATGTCATTTATCAGAAAAACAATTTATTACAAAACATACCCTTTGTTATCGCAGACAATGTATTCCGCCAAAAGTAAACTCATCCAATTATTACAATCATTAATGCAATAAGTACTGTCATTATGTGCATTGGTCATAGATAACATCGCAATCAGCTTCGGTAAAACAAAATTGTCACCATTGTTTATGAAGTCATTGAACAAAAGCATCGCAATATATTTGCACACAAATACTAAACTGGCATATATAAACACACGTTGAAGCAGTGCGGAAAGTGAAATATCTCGTGTTGTTTAGTACAAATATATTGCATGATATAGATATACCTCATATACTTCTGATGCTTTGTGAAAGTTTTTGATCTATACCCACAAGTAGCACATTTAAAGAAGGATGTTGGCTAAACTGCGTATTATTATATTGGATAGCACAGCCTCTGGCTAACGGATTTTGAAATAGTACAACTTCGGGGGTAACACTTCATGTTAGAATTGCTATGACTTCGAAGTCACTGTTCATAGATTAATGCTCTCCAGTGGTTCGAGCAAGTTGACGATGGCTAGCTGCCATAAAACATATAGGTGTCTCATGATAGCTCGGAGGGTTATTACTCGGTGACGCATATATCATCCGTAATTCGGTTACTGGGAAAATTTAGTTATCAAGTACTGACGTTTAGTGGAACATTTACAGGAATAAGCGACATTGTTGGAGCAGTGATACTATTACTGGTCGGTCTTAACTGTCTGTTTTTGTTGGATTGCATCAGTAAAATCATGTTATCTCATAAACGATCACTTAATTAGGAACAAGCGTTCGTTAAAGGATACGGCATTCATGGTCCGTTTTGCAATGTGAGCCGATAGCAATTTCTGGCCTATCTAATAAAACACAGAGAGACAGAGTAATTTCTGGCTACTCGTCAAATCCCCCACAAACATTTATAATGCGAGACTTATGGACAAAGTGTTTTTATGATGCAACATCTAACTCTGAATAGATACATATGCATTGCTATTTGGTTCATACAGTCCATTGTGTTTTAGCAAATTTAACAATGTTGCTCCATCATCAATTCTAGCATTCGGATATGCTAATAAAGTTATGTTAAGCGTCTGTTGCATTTGTTTTAGTAGCCTTCCAAATTGCATGATGAGAAGCTGCCTGACCAATCACCGGGGAACAGTGAATGAATTGTTTGAGCAAACATAACCCTCTTAGCTTGCGTGTAGGAGCAGCCACGTACCACCAGGGGTGTTTGGTTTTCCTTAATACTTAATCAATTTGAGTATTTTGAATGCTTATTCGGGTACAATTTCGACCTTAGGTCGCGTCGCCCGGAAAATAATGAAACATAAATGTAAACTAGCTCTGTGCTGTTTCCTTAATTGTATGTATAAATTACAATGACGACATCATGACTATCATTGCCAGTTATCTACAGCATACGCACTAAATTGTAATGTATCGCACAAAAAAGATATCAATTCACGCCAATTTTAGAGAGGTAAGTATTTTAAAAAAACAGCTTTTAATACGCACTTATTTCGCACAGTACCTATGGTTTGAAGCAGCTAAATTCATTGACTTATCAGCTCATTTGTTATGTGTAAAAAGGCAACTACCCTGGCATGCACCGTTAGACGTACAATCAGTCGAATGGGAAATGTTCAAACTCTGCACGCGATTTTGCCACAAATGAAATTCTGGCAACTTTTATGGTAATCAAAACATCTAAGCAGTTCAATCATTTGAAATTGAATGGCAAGCTATGTAAATAAGTTTGATAATTTATATGGGTAGGGTACTCCACGAATGACGTTATCATAATTCGAAGTTTTTCATCATTGTACCAACGACTGAAATGAAAACACTACAAATGCTTTTAAATTGTCTATGAGTAACCTTGGCAACGCTCGAGAAATAATATAGCCAATATATCGTCTTAATATAATAAAGACCGATTGCTATCTTTGGCTCAATGCATTCTATACTGGTTGGCACCGTAGCTGCTTTTCACACCGCATCTTTTGGTCTGAATTTTACATGTACTGGTTATGGTTAACTTACATAGTATTGCTGGAACGCTTCATGCAATATTGTGCTTAACAGAATGCGAAATAATTGCGGGAATCATGAGTGCAACGTGGTAAAAATATGTACTACATCAACGATAGAACGGTTTTCGGTTAGCAATGAATTAATCATATCAGTCACATAGCGTGCAAATTGATATTGACTCTTAAAGTAGCTTCCATAGTGTATCGGTTTACACCGTCTACCTTTCCCCCTGCAATGCGTCGCCAGACATTGTTTGCTGACGACGCAAATCCAAACCCCTGGTAATGCAATACCAGCAATACCATGCATATACTGACCTCTAAAATGGTTACTAAAATCGCCGCTGTACTTGACCATAGAAATCGTTACCTCTCTCGGTCTTTATTATCTTGAAACTATAGCCAATGCTGATACAATTTGTGTTTACAGAATGTCTGCCAATTTACAATGCCTATTTTCCCCGTACTTACCTGATAGGCAAGCAAGCAATGGTAATTAGGTATCCTATGTTGTCTCCATGGGTCGCTGAGAGCCATAAATAACCTTTTTACCAGTGTCGTATACTGATGAAAACATCGCTTAATAGAGTCGTTGTTGGGTCGGCAGGAATAATCGACGTATCAGCACGTGATTTTGTCTATGTACTGCTGAAATGCACGCTGGATTATGAACATACTTTAAGTCATCTGTCTACATTAGATTTGTGTAATCGAAAAAAAAGCAGGTGCCATTTTGGAGCTCTCTTTGTTTCCATGTCTGATGAGTATGCATAAATATGCATTACAGAGTTGATATTATTTTGTTGCACTCTCTGAACCCAGTTTATAGGGATTGGCGTCTATGCTTTTTTATATAACGATGAGGACGGTCCAAGATTCTGAGCAAACTGCGTACACTGTGGTGTTACGGAAGGTTTAACATGAGGGACTTACCAACACACGAACGCATACAGAGTTTTGTCGCTGTTGACCGTCAATTTATATAATGACGAGGTTTAACATGAGAGACTTACAAACACACGAACGCTGTTGACCGTCAATTTATATAATGACATTGTTGTTGGCATGAAAAATGTTTTTAGAAGAGCGTCATCGGTAAAGGGACGGTGCGTTCAAATGGCCCGTGGCAATTGCTGTATTTTGGGCTGCAATGATAAATCCTTTTCACAGAGACTGCTAACTTAGTGGACACTCAGACATCTTTATGGTATGGGCAGATGCCTATATTATCATTTACACCGCAACTATAAATTTAACGGCAAACACTCATGCTGATGGAATATCGCGATTCAGTCAATTAAAATAGAACAGCATGCGATACGCCATTGTCTATAATAATGCTCCCGCATGATCTCTCAAATCAACATCATGCTTGCGTGTATCACTGAAGCCAGGCATTCTATATAGGCATTATTCTGTAGTCTTGATAAGTGTGTTGCATTTATTGATAGTTCAGGCTAAATGTAAAATACCTAGTTGAACAATCGACTGAGCAAAGTTTATCATTGAGGGATCCTAGAGGCTGTTGGAGGGATGTTTTTTACATCAATTCAATAATTTTTCAATTTAAAGTATCCATTATCAGGCATCGTAGAAGATATAACATGATTGATTGCATGAATCCTTTGCTCTGTGCTATCTCTGATATTTGTTCATATCTATTCGTGACTATCAAAATGTCAGCTCCAGTGAACGTGGCAAGTATCGCAACTCATTGACGTATCGCGAGATGGGTCGTTCTTGAATAAATCTATGTAAGACGTAGCGCCTTGCATTTTACGTACATAGACCAATTAGATATGTGAGCTAAGTCATCCTTTTTTAAAAGGCCGACGTTGCTTAATTTAGCCATATCGAAATCACCGGCAATGCAAAAGCTGATGCTAAATGTATCACCCCACTCATATTCTTTTTTTTTATAGATGCCCTTCGTATTTGCGTTCGTGGGATCTACAATAGCCATACATTACAGTTCATTGGCAAATCCACTTGGGGCAAAAGTGTTCGGCGCGAGCATGAAATTGCGTGTTTACCGTCGGCCAACCTAAACGCCCTAGTAATGATACAGATGCCCCTTAGAGAACAATATTCTTGCCTACAGTTACGTAACTTCCATCTTAGTAGACAAGTGAAGGTGTGCGCTGTACATCCACGACCTATTGATGTTGCCGAATTTTAAAAAATACTAAAACTCGGAATGTAAGCACCAAACAGTGATTGAGCTTAGCGATCAATCTTCATCTTTGAATTATTGGGACATTTCAAACAAAAACTTTAAAATTATTGAATTGATGTAAAAAACATCCCTCCAACAGCCTCTAGGATCCCTCAATGATAAACTTTGCTCAGTCGATTGTTCAACTAGGTATTTTACATTTAGCCTGAACTATCAATAAATGCAACACACTTATCAAGACTACAGAATAATGCCTATATAGAATGCCTGGCTTCAGTGATACACGCAAGCATGATGTTGATTTGAGAGATCATGCGGGAGCATTATTATAGACAATGGCGTATCGCATGCTGTTCTATTTTAATTGACTGAATCGCGATATTCCATCAGCATGAGTGTTTGCCGTTAAATTTATAGTTGCGGTGCAAATGATAATATAGGCATCTGCCCATACCATAAAGATGTCTGAGTGTCCACTAAGTTAGCAGTCTCTGTGAAAAGGATTTATCATTGCAGCCCAAAATACAGCAATTGCCACGGGCCATTTGAACGCACCGTCCCTTTACCGATGACGCTCTTCTAAAAACATTTTTCATGCCAACAACAATGTCATTATATAAATTGACGGTCAACAGCGTTCGTGTGTGTTTGTAAGTCTCTCATGTTAAACCTCGTCATTATATAAATTGACGGTCAACAGCGACAAAACTCTGTATGCGTTCGTGTGTTGGTAAGTCCCTCATGTTAAACCTTCCGTAACACCACAGTGTACGCAGTTTGCTCAGAATCTTGGACCGTCCTCATCGTTATATAAAAAAGCATAGACGCCAATCCCTATAAACTGGGTTCAGAGAGTGCAACAAAATAATATCAACTCTGTAATGCATATTTATGCATACTCATCAGACATGGAAACAAAGAGAGCTCCAAAATGGCACCTGCTTTTTTCGATTACACAAATCTAATGTAGACAGATGACTTAAAGTATGTTCATAATCCAGCGTGCATTTCAGCAGTACATAGACAAAATCACGTGCTGATACGTCGATTATTCCTGCCGACCCAACAACGACTCTATTAAGCGATGTTTTCATCAGTATACGACACTGGTAAAAAGGTTATTTATGGCTCTCAGCGACCCATGGAGACAACATAGGATACCTAATTACCATTGCTTGCTTGCCTATCAGGTAAGTACGGGGAAAATAGGCATTGTAAATTGGCAGACATTCTGTAAACACAAATTGTATCAGCATTGGCTATAGTTTCAAGATAATAAAGACCGAGAGAGGTAACGATTTCTATGGTCAAGTACAGCGGCGATTTTAGTAACCATTTTAGAGGTCAGTATATGCATGGTATTGCTGGTATTGCATTACCAGGGGTTTGGATTTGCGTCGTCAGCAAACAATGTCTGGCGACGCATTGCAGGGGGAAAGGTAGACGGTGTAAACCGATACACTATGGAAGCTACTTTAAGAGTCAATATCAATTTGCACGCTATGTGACTGATATGATTAATTCATTGCTAACCGAAAACCGTTCTATCGTTGATGTAGTACATATTTTTACCACGTTGCACTCATGATTCCCGCAATTATTCCGCATTCTGTTAAGCACAATATTGCATGAAGCGTTCCAGCAATACTATGTAAGTTAACCATAACCAGTACATGTAAAATTCAGACCAAAAGATGCGGTGTGAAAAGCAGCTACGGTGCCAACCAGTATAGAATGCATTGAGCCAAAGATAGCAATCGGTCTTTATTATATTAAGACGATATATTGGCTATATTATTTCTCGAGCGTTGCCAAGGTTACTCATAGACAATTTAAAAGCATTTGTAGTGTTTTCATTTCAGTCGTTGGTACAATGATGAAAAACTTCGAATTATGATAACGTCATTCGTGGAGTACCCTACCCATATATAAATTATCAAACTTATTTACATAGCTTGCCATTCAATTTCAAATGATTGAACTGCTTAGATGTTTTGATTACCATAAAAGTTGCCAGAATTTCATTTGTGGCAAAATCGCGTGCAGAGTTTGAACATTTCCCATTCGACTGATTGTACGTCTAACGGTGCATGCCAGGGTAGTTGCCTTTTTACACATAACAAATGAGCTGATAAGTCAATGAATTTAGCTGCTTCAAACCATAGGTACTGTGCGAAATAAGTGCGTATTAAAAGCTGTTTTTTTAAAATACTTACCTCTCTAAAATTGGCGTGAATTGATATCTTTTTTGTGCGATACATTACAATTTAGTGCGTATGCTGTAGATAACTGGCAATGATAGTCATGATGTCGTCATTGTAATTTATACATACAATTAAGGAAACAGCACAGAGCTAGTTTACATTTATGTTTCATTATTTTCCGGGCGACGCGACCTAAGGTCGAAATTGTACCCGAATAACATTCAAAATACTCAAATTGATTAAGTATTAAGGAAAACCAAACACCCCTGGTGGTACGTGGCTGCTCCTACACGCAAGCTAAGAGGGTTATGTTTGCTCAAACAATTCATTCACTGTTCCCCGGTGATTGGTCAGGCAGCTTCTCATCATGCAATTTGGAAGGCTACTAAAACAAATGCAACAGACGCTTAACATAACTTTATTAGCATATCCGAATGCTAGAATTGATGATGGAGCAACATTGTTAAATTTGCTAAAACACAATGGACTGTATGAACCAAATAGCAATGCATATGTATCTATTCAGTGTTAGATGTTGCATCATAAAAACATTTGTCCATAAGTCTCGCATTATAAATGTTTGTGGGGGATTTGACGAGTAGCCAGAAATAATCCTGTCTCTCTGTGTATTCATAGATAGGCCAGAAATTGCTATCGGCTCACATTGCAAAACGGACCATAAATGCCGTATCCTTCAACGAACGCTTGTTCCTGATTAAGTGATCGTTTATGAGATAACATGATTTTACTGATGCAATCCGTCAAAAATAGACAGTTAAACCGACCAGTAATAGTATCACTGCTCCAACAATGTCGCTTATTCAAGTAAATGTTCCACTAAACGTCAGTACTTGATAACTAAATTTGCCCAGTAACCGAATTACGGATGGTATATGCGTCACCGAGTAATAGCCCTCCGAGCTATCATGAGACACCTATATGTTTTATGGCAGCTAGCCATCGTCAACTTGCTCGAACCACTGGAGAGCATTAATCTATGAACAGTGACTTCGAAGTCGTAGCAATTCTAACATGAAGTGTTACCCACCGAAATTGTACTATTTCAAAATCCGTTCGCCAGAGGCTGCGCTATCCATTATAATAATACGCAGTTTAGCCAACATCCTTCTTTAAATGTGCTACTTGTGGGTACAGATCAAAAACATTCACAAAGCATCAGAAGCATATGAGGTATATCTATATCATGCAATATGTTTGTACTAAACAACACGAAATATTTCACTTTCCGCACTGCTTCTATCGTGTGTTTATATATGCCAGTTTAGTATTTGTGTGCAAATATATTGCGATGCTTTTGTTCAATGACATCATAAACAATGGTGACAATTTTGTTTTACCGAAGCTGATTGCGATGTTATCTATGACCAATGCACATAATGACAGTACTTATTGCATTAATGATTGTAATAATTGGATGAGTTTACTTTTGGCGGAATACATTGTCTGCGATAACAAAGGGTATGTTTTGTAATAAATTGTTTTTCTGATAAATGACATGCTTTGAATGTTGCTAAAACATCAACATACAGAAAGCCAAACACAATGTTTGCATTATAGTTTTATATTTGATCATGTGAGACGCTGCAAATTATCGATTTAGAACCTTCTTTGTAAGAAGCGGGCTAGCCATTTGTGATTTTATTACTCTACAACCTCACAGTTATCAACCCGATTCCTCTCGCAAATCAATTATGTTCACAGGCCGACAAATTAAGATTAATCAATCAAAGAGCAGCTTTATACCCTCTATCGCTTCAGCGCCCATAACCACGCCTTGTTACGATGGGTATCCAATATTTAACCTTGTACCACTGTTAAATGTAGACACAATAGCGACTGTAGCTAATTATACCTAGTATGGCGGCTCAGATGTTTGTTTTCAAACTGTACGCGTGGAAAGTAGCAAAATTATAAGTTACATTTAAGTGACATGGTTAAAATATGCTATTTAGAATAAAACTAAATGTTGATTATTCAGGTCTCATACCAGTCCATGGAATAATATAATCACATTGTCATAACATAAGCTTGAGGGTGAGAACCACTCAGATGTAATGATTAAGCAAAGGATACAATCAACCACCACTTGCTGCACTCATGGCTTGGTAAGAGGAATAATGCTCATAATTCCATCAAAGCTCAAGCGGGATATTGAATGTCAGACAATGAAAATCATACATCTCGGTACGTGCTATTGACTATTTACCGAACCCTGTTGGAAGTAACGGTTTGAAAGGTTTTATTTTGTGCGGGAACTACTGCATATATTTTATTTGGGCAGCCATGTTCTGTTGTGTGATGGCTTGTCCAAAGCTGCCTCCGGTCGAAAGCTCTGATAACCCTCTGGAGGAATGTAATATTATTTTGCCAAAATCATTTTTAATAGGCACGGATAAAAATAATTTTAAGTCGTCTTGGGGCCAGTCAGGTGTGAGATATATACGGGCCATCAGTTAAAATTGAGGGACAATGTTTATACAACGTTTTTCGGGTGTCACAATAACCAATCATCTGTCAAATATTTCCGTTTAAGCACGTCTAACAATCATGGGAGTAACATGTTATGATGCATGAAAAGGATGTCTATGAATATGGCTGATCATATCCATCTCCAAATTTTACTTAATCAAGTCAGGTGTAGAGAACCGAACCTAGGAGCGGGTCTGGTCCGACTCGCCAATGTGACGTGTATCTGAGAATTTCAACAAATCTCCGATTTGACTGCACAAGCCATTAACTTTACTTATTCACTACCACCCACAACCGGCCTAACAATCGCCAGCCAAGTCGCATGGGTTATCGATTATTGTTTAGGTCCTAGCTGGTGCCTTGAAACCTGGACCTTATCACTTAAGTTCTTTCTTAAACCTACATTCACATCCAAATAACCATCAACACCACGGCATCGTTATAAATAACCAATTTGTATATATTCAAACTGGGAGCTCAGCGCACAGAATCTAGACATTGATAACAGCGATCGGAGCGCCTGTGATTGTTGTAAATGATTCTTATCTACATCTTCCTTCATATAAACCTGCCATCAGTAACCTTTTATTCTTTAAAATGGAATCAAATAAGGCCACTGATTTTGAGTAAGGAATCCATTCCGCGGTAGCAGTGCTGCTGTTTGGCGGTGTAGAGGCAATGGCGATGAATGAATCCAGCAGGCCAGTAAACGTGTTTTCAATTCCAGCTACAATGGTGTTCATTGGCAGCAGTCTGAATGTCGAATTGTGATTTTACTTTTTATTTTCGACGTTAAGCCTCTTTAAAAGAGTTTATGCAGAGACATCACTGCTCACAGCAGATGACCTCACGACAAGCATTATCAATTATTTTGTGATTTCGTAGAATAGGGAGGTATAAATAAGCGATTATTCCATTGCACGGCTTAAACAAGCATAAATCACAAAATCGTCCATGATTAGTCATACACATCGTTATTGAACTCGACATTGTTAGCAAATGTAAATAATGATTAAGTCATTTGCAAAAAAACATATTATAGTATCCTAGATTTTGTATATGTAAGGGTAACATTATCCTGGAAAATAACAAATGAAACCAGGAAAAGCCCGTTACTTTGCATGGGTAGCATTAGCAACCCATTGTTTACACGGACATGCCAAAAGCCAAATATTACATCGCTGAAGGAACACATATCTTTGAAACTCAATGCAGTAAAAGTTGGCTGATCACCCATTATTTTAGCTGGTGAATGCAGTTTCGGATTTTTATTGCAATGACTCATTTTTGGCGTTATTTGCAATTTTAGTCATAAATGCATCCTGCTGATACTAGAGCACGATTTTGATCGAAAGGGTAAATAGTCGTATTTACACAAACATATGTATTTGAAGCTTATACGAAAATGTTTAAATTTATCAGGAATTAAATCAAATCGCAACGATTGCTTTTACCGCTCCGCTTGGCATTTGATACACAACGAATGACGTGGCCACAATTGAACGTACTAGAACATATCGTACAACCTTTACATCCAACCATATTGACTAATTCCAGTTTCACACTAAATAGCCTAATTAACACCCTCTCATCTGTCCCATATTTGACCCGTATGTTTAAATCAATGGTGCAAGTAGGGTAACGATGTGGGAATAGTAAACTTCATCGTTGTTTTATTTTTTTATTTACATATACATAACTAGCAACAACATCTTGAGATCGGTGTCAGAAGCAGCTTCATAAGTTTGTTTTGGCTGACGGCAATTGATGAAGACATTATGTGTCCCCTCATGTTTTATGTCTGAGTCCGACAACGAATGGATGTGATGTAAGCAGCAACAAGTAAGTGACAGCATTCTATCTAGCAACTTAATCCATCATCTCTGCGATGTAACTTTAAATTGTGAGGGTAAATGCGGTTTATTTTGATGCCGCAGACAATGCAGCATGAATTTTTTTAAGCGGAATATGTAAACATCGATTGAATCTTGAATAACGTCAGTTCATTTATATATTTTCTATTTTATGAGGGTTATTTTGTTGAGCGCTAAGAGCAAAGAAATGGCTTTTATAGTTACAAACGACATTAGGAAGTTATTGCTGCCCTTTTATAATGACAATACAATTCACCACTGCATACAGTCTATTATATTTTTACCAAATAAAGTTTGTGCAAACAAGAATATAAATACCCAGTTAAATGGAATGGACGTGTTCATTGTCGAGCTCGTCAATTATTCACATATTAACAATGATATAACATATGCAATCGCTCGCCAATTGCGATTGCATGAACATAGTTGTGTTATTAATATAGATTGCGTCAATTAATATTTCTTATCGGGATTGCTTGACCTTCGCTTGTTTCATCAAAGTGATGTAGCCATAATACAAACGTGCATCATGGTCAAAATCAACAATTAAGCAATGAACTCAGACAAATACCAAATTAGTATGGGCTTTGATTCTTGCCAGAATAAGCTTTGTGTAGCAGTTGAGAAGATGCTACATGTACAAGTGCATTAGTATTCGAACAGTTAGATACCAAAATCATCGCAATGCTGGTGAAATTGTGTAACATAAAACGATGCTCATATTGGCAAATGCAAATAGTACTAATAACAGCTAACGCCGAGCTACCAGCTTATGTATATATATATATAGATATATATATATATATAGATATAGATATATAGATAGAGATAGAGAGAGAGAGATAGATATAGAGAGAGAGAGAGAGAGAGAGATAGAGAGATAGAGAGAGATATATATAGAGATATAGATATATATATATATATAGATATATATATATATGTATATATCTATATATATATATATATATATATATATTTATGTAAATATATATATATATTTATATGTATATATATATTTATATATATATATATATATGTCTATTTACCTATATATATACATATATATATATATATATTTATCTATATATATATATATATTCTTATATACAAATGCATAAATAAACATATGTATATATATATAAATATATATATGTATATAAATGTATATATATATATATTTATATATATATTAATATATATAAATATATATTTATATATATATATATAGATATAGATATGTGTGTTATTTTGTGTGTTTGAGAGTGAGTAAGTATGTTTGTGAGTGTGTGTGTTGTATGGGTGTATGTGTGTGTTTGCGGGTGCATTTGGGGAATTTTGTACGCGGGAATGAAAGAGGGTAAAGGCCAAAATTGTCTTTGTCTTCATTCACGTCCAAATGTCCCAACATGTGTCTGAGAAAGATAATTGGCCAAATAATCGCTATTTTGATATTTGTTTTAAGGTTAGTTTGACGTTTTGCCAATGGAACAGATATACGTATCCCACGCAAAGTTTCGTTCGCGTGTCGCCCATCGAACAATACTTCCTTGATAATTGAATATTTGCCTAATCTGGTGCAACCTTAACCAGCAGCTAGCAAGTTATTTAATCACTGCAGGCACAATTGAATGACTGGTAAATATCAATGCCAATTTATTAATGTATTGTTGAAAGCAATAGGCACTATTTAGTTAGAATAATATAATTACACTTCATCAGCAGAAACAAATGTTGAGTCAACAAGTATTCTTCATTACCTCGCTTGTGACATTCGACAACTTCATATGGACATGCGTCTGCTTCTCATAAACAAGTTCAATGAAGTACTTAAGATGGAAACGGAATGTCGACAACATAAATGCTACTTGTCTATCTCGAGATATAAGGTCAAATGTTTCACATTATAAACGTCCACGGCAACAATTTTGCTTCTGGTTTAAGCAAATTTTCTTTTGTGCGTTCTTTTGCTTGTTGGTTGGCAATGCTGAGCTGAAATACTTAATCTCACAGTTTGTGTATTCCGTCGTCATCAAACTGTGATGATATTCTGCAGGTTATATGTATATGTAAAAGATATAAATGTATGTAAAAATATTTTTTCTCTTCATAATAACTCTCATTCGATGCTGCTCCAATCTTAAGGTACCGGGCGAAACAGGACTGCTGTATATCGTCCATCCAACAAAAAATTCCCAAACAATCTTTTTCATCAGAAACACATCTACAACGACTGCCATACAAAGTTTGAACATGATGACAATAAATTAGAGCGGTTTGAGTTCAGTCAACTTGGAACATGGAGTGTTTTAGGCGGCAAGACTGCTAGCTCCACGGGCAGGTGTATAAGTATACTGAAACATTCTTAGTCCAGATTCACCAGTCCATCCTTTTTAACCTAATATATATTAGGGTCTACGAACGATTGTTCTACAAAACATTTGGGAAACACCATCAGCAACTTAAGCGAAAAATTATAAATATTTTCCATTAGGTGCAAAAAAGTCTTCTTGTCGACATATAGGCCCGCTTGTTAACGATAGCGGTGCTAGAGGATTTGTTGCTGGTGACTTGGATGTGCTAATTTGATGGGCCAATTTGTGACATTTTATTTGTGGTACAGTAATGGTGCGCTGCCATTGAGCAACTATTTGCACCGGTTTATTGCATTTCGGGATATTGCTTTGTATCAAGAATGAGGTTGGTTGACCTTTCTGCGAAAAAAAGGGACACATAATATATGCGCAATGGTTCGGGTGGAAACTGCTTGATGCCGTAGATATCATCATAGCAACATAAACATATTCCGCCATGCCATGACCTGCAGGGCTGATTAAGCTGTCCGGCTCGTCAAATATTTGCGTTTACATGGTAATGTATGAGCGTTGCATGCACATTGTGTACTTCTACTCCTTTTATCCAAACTTTTATGGAACGTATTTCGACGTATTCTTATCAACATCTATATATTGCTCACAATGTGAGAACCTCATAGTCTTATTGTATCTTAAAGATTGGCATCGGGTATTATGGTATGTCGAAAGTTTTGGTCAGTTGATATTTATGGCGTTATGAACGAGATTAATCATTGCAGCAACCCTCGCGTGAAAGTTATTGCAACGGAATTTCGCTAATTTGCAATACCAGAGGCTTTAGAGGTTTGCAATTCGATGTGTTGTATCCTACTACGGGACTTATTTTTTATCGTTTTTGTACCACATTATTTACTAAGGTTGAGTTTTTAGGGGCTTCATACTCGACATTGGTTGTTTGGTAACATCTACCAATTTATCCACACTTTCTGGTAACCACAAAATGTAATATTCATCTCTATACATGTCTGTACAGTCATTGTTGGATTGTTATTATCATGTGCGTACGGATTGGCATGGCCAGCTTAAAACTCAACTCATACATACACAATCGTATATCAAAACAGCTTAGTTTTTTGAAAGGACATGGCAATGTCCGTACAACCATATTTTTCGCTTGCGTGCAAAACTGTAGTCAGATACAGATAATGGTTTTCAATGGGAAATTTTACTTCTGCTCTGTTTTACTTAATTACGCAGCTGATAGTAGTTGATTATATGTAATTTGTGAATGTGCTCTGTAACACGCACAGTTGGAGTCACGTAGTGATGGGTTATACTATGTAGATCGATCGATAGCTATGCAGCCATATGTGTACATTATGTGAAAAACAATACTTACAGAACAGTTGTGTTCTCGGCTGGTGCTTGATCAAAAGTTGGGCGTCGTTTGAAAGACAACACGGGGTCAATATTTCTTAGAGAATGATATAAAGAATGTATTGAAATGAACGTGGCTCATAACGATAAAGCACATTTTGCATTGCTACAACTGCTAACATCCTTGACAGAGCATATATGATGATATTTTGAGCAAATGACATATCCTACTAGCCAGGTAGAAGACATTGTTGTATAGACATTGGTAGTTTTTATAGTGTTTCATAAGTGTTCGACGCCTTTCGAGTAACAAAAGGTGTTGCTGTGTATTTGATATATATAACAGAAGTTCAAGCTACTGTTTCAGTAGCTCCATATGTCTAAAATAGATACTCGTGCCCTTCTCGGGCTGATATTTGGGTGAGGTGTGTTGGTCAACAGGTGTCACCAATCAAGACAGAACGGCTATGTATGCACGCCACTGGTTGTAATAGCTTGCAAGAGCAGATCATTGTCCAAACTGGTTAATTGGTAGAATTTGCCTAGCCAGCGAGGTTCTTGCAATCAATAGCTGTACATTGACTACTTGCTATAAATTGCAGTAGAGCGCTGTTGTATTGTGGCTCAAACAATGTTGGTAACGTGACGGACATGCTGGATTGATCGCAATTCCAGATTATTACATAATTAAACGCTGCAACCATCCAAATTCATTCAACCATTAGCAATTGTCAGGGGTATGCAGTTGGTCTTTGCATGTGTAACAATAATGCGGGTTTCAAATTAGAAGAATGTACGTATAGTGTATTTTGCTTTTTTCAAGCTGAGATTGATATAAACGACCCTAACGCAAACAAGGAATGTAACAGAAGCAACGTCAACATCGGTTGTTACTGGGGTATTATTGATTTGACCACAATTCGATGATGATAACCGCTAAAAAACCTAAAAAGTGGCCTGCCAAAATGATAAACGTACATATATTTACTCTCGTAGCCTTGAAAGCAGCTTTAGAAATTATCGGATAAGTTAATGGGTCAATACGATGGCTTAAAGCCTAGCTGCATACTGCTGAAGTAAATATGCAAATTACTTCTATGAAGTGCTGTTTTCGCGGAAGACGAAGTGAATTCGGACTTCTCCTGTCCGACTAGAGGCTTTAGTTATTCATCTTAACGGCACATAATACTTTCAGTTCGATGATTGTGCGAACGACAGGGACGATCGCGAAAGGACATAGCTAGGGTGTTTACATTTCATGACCTTATATTAGTAAACATATGCAGACCGGTAAATTTAACTGATATTGATGATATCCCCCAAACCAGAAAGAGTCTCAGCGTATTGATGCAGTGTGATCCGTTTACATCTACCGTGATTCAGTGAAAGTACCGTCAGCGTATATGTGGGATTTAGGGATGACCCATTATTGCATGCATAATGAGATTGAATCACCTGCCGGCTCGTTTACTGGTCTAACGCATCACTTATTCCAGACCGTTGCGTTTTATTGGATTTGTCAAACCCTATTAGCCAGCGAGAATAGGATTACTTGACGCACTCTCGATGGACGATACATTATTTGCCACCTCCATTCGTGCATTTTAACTAGGATGGCCACTATATACCTTATGGGTATCGGTAGTCAGAGCAACAGAGAATGGTGTGTGCATAGGTGACGTGCCAATGATCAGCGGCAATCAAGATCAAACTTTGGGTTAGGTCAAAACTGAAAATTTTGCCCGTTCAAATTCAAAGGGGTAAACTAAAGGGTCACAATGCTATAGGAATCGCTATACGTTCTAAATTCTGTCCTTCCAGCAAGCTGCTCAAAATGCACGAGGATCCACACAATTATGAGTGGCTAAACACAATACTAAGACGCAATATTTTCTTAGTATAACGTAACAATACTTTGAAGGCGGTACAGAGCATACGCTTACATACTAGCTATGTTAGTTAACAGAGCAACTGACAGAATGATTAAGTGTTGTTGCTAATTCATGCTATCACTGTCTCTTCCGTTTACACGCGTGTTTCCCAAATATGAGAAACTCAATCTACTCTCATAGACTTATTTAAGGCGACAGATAACGTGATAAGATAATTCAATTTATCAAAAGAGTGGCGATCGTTGAATTGCTAAATAAACCCTACTATAATTTTCTCTAAGCATGAACTGATTAAATCACTATGCAATAGGCCCCAAGCTAGCGTGGCCGGACGGGATAATGCTCCAGTCGAACAAAGTTGCTGTCTTCCGTCGATAACAACTGTGTGTGCGAGTGAGAAAAATTCGCATTGCCCAAACATCACATTTAACAACGATGAGTTGTGAGTTGTTCATAGAGCTTTGAAATTGTAAGCAGGCATCTTTTATTCTAATAAACACGGCAAAGGGTTGGAATGCACAGCTGTTTTAGATAACACTTAATACTAGTGACAAACTTCCAAAATGCATCTGCTAGATTGTCCATCCATGTGATGCATTCGTAACGATGAAAGAAAGTAATAAATGCATTAGTAATTTTCAACCGCGTCCCTGGCAATACAGGTAAGTGCGTTAAGAGGAAATGCAAGCAACCCAAGTTTCAAAAGCTAAAGGTAGTGCAAAAACAATAGGCGCTGTGTTTCGCTTAACAGATGCAGTACCTTTGAAGTCAGGTTGTAACTACCGTAGTACACAGCCACACATGCTCTATCCGTGTGAATCCTCATTTCGAAGTTATACTCCAAAACGTGAAAAAATAGCTCGCAAATTACTTAAGATGGGGAGGATGGCGGGTGTTTGTGCGGTCGTCGTTCTATCACTAGACAAAGCTCGACGCGAAATACGGCATGCTGTTTGATAATGAATGCATTTTAGAATTAACTAGGGCGGCAATATATTTATATATATGCATACATGTATATTTAAATATAAAAATGCATATATATATACATATTTCAATATCTAAATAAATAAATATATATATATATATATATATATATATATATATATATTTATATATATATATATATAATATATATATATATATATTCATATATCTAAATATGTATATATATATCGATATATATATATACATATATATCTGAATTTATTGTTATATAAATATATATGCATATTTATATATATATTTATAAGTGTGTAAATATAAATATAACATATATGTATAAACATACTAATAATCATTAATATATATATATATATATATATATATATATATATATATATATTTATCACATGTATATGTGTATGTTTGTGTGAGTGTGTGTCTGTTTGTGTATATATATAAATATATACATATATATTTATATATATATATATAAATATAAATATATATACATTTGTTGTATATATATATATATATATATATATATATATATATATACATATATTTGTCGCATGTACAAATAATTATATATCAATACATATATATATGTACATATATTTATACATATATACACATATATATATATATATATATATGAATATTTATATATATATTTGTATGTTTATATATATATATATATATATATATATATATATATATATATATATATATGTGTGTGTGTGTGTGTGTGTGTGTGTGTATATATATATATATATATATATATATATATATATATATATATATATATATATATATATATGTATATATATATATATATATATATATACATTTACCACATGTATATGTACTAATGTATATATGCATATATATATTATATATATATATAGATACATATTTATATATATATATATGTTATATATATATATATATATATATATATATATATTTATATGTATATTAAACATCAGATATATCTAAACATATTTACATATATATAAATATATATTTATATACATATGTATATATATATAAATGTATATATATTTGTGTGTACGTTTGTGTGAATGTGCGTATGTTTGTGTGTATATATATATATATATTTATAAATATATATATATATGTACATTAGTGTTTATGTGTTTGCGTTGTAAGGGTGTGTGTGTGCTTGTTTGTGCGTGTGCGTGTATACAGACGTGGACATGAGGGATGGCATCCATCTCCTTATCTGTTCTCTAGCTGTGATGGTAACTAGGGCTAGTTAAGGTTCCGTCATGGGGCTTGTGAGTTCTTACCAGCCTCGGCTGTAAACAGCACGGTACTCTTGGCAGCTATGGTTCCTCGTACTTAGTTCCTCTGGGTATCACAGTCAGTCAAAATCCTGTGCCTTCAGGTATAAGGTTCTTGAGCCAAAGGCTATGGGAGTAAACCCTAACAGAAAATCCGGAGTGGAGCCCCTGAGGCAGTCTGTAGACAAATTCTGTCTACATTCTTGCAACTGCTGCATCTCTTCAGAACCTTCGATCGTCTTGATTATTTCTTGCCATTGAAAAACGTTTTGCAGAGATGAGAGAGTGAGACTGACTAAGCGCAAATCTCCCTCACTTTAATCAAATTCACGCGCACCTCATCTTTCACTCAAGCAACTCATTCTAATTGTAGTACTATCCAACGCAGATTAAGAGAGATGGAGAACAAATGGTACCAAGACAGAGCGGCTGAAAATTCAGCATTATGCAGACACTCATGACATGAGGAATTTCTATGCTGCCCTAAGGACTCAATCATCAAGCTGCTCCCCGCTTCTCTCCTCTGATGGAAATACTCTCATTACAGACAAAGATGGAATTTTAAATAGATCAGCTGAACACTTCGAAAGTGTCCTAAACAAACCTTCTCAGGTAAATTCCGATGCCCTAGAAAAACTCCCGCAGGTCCCAACGAACCATGACCTAGATATTATAACATCTATTGCGGTAGTTGATAAAGCAATCAAACGATTATCAAGTGGAAAAGCTTCTGATTCAGATGCTATACCTGCTGAAATCTACAAATTTGGAGGTGCAAAACTCCATAGAAAGCTCCAAAAATTGATTCAACAAATGTGGAATCAATCTAAAATTCCTCAGGAATTCAAAGATGCAAACATAGTCCATCTATACAAAAAGAAAGGCAGTAGCAAATCCTGTGATAACCACAGAGGCATTTCTCTGCTATCAATAGCCGGAAAAATACTTGCTCGAATTCTTCTGAACAGGCTCATTAAACACATAGAGCTAGGGCTCTTACCAGAAAGCCAATGCGGATTTAGGAAAGACCGTGGGTCAATCGACCTGATATTTGCAGCCAGACAACTTCAGGAGAAATGTCAGGGTCAAAATGTTCATCTGTACTTCACATATATCGACCTCACAAAGGCCTTCGATACAGTGTGCAGAGAAGGTCTTTGGAAGGTAATGTCCAAATTTGGTTGCCAAGACAAATCTGTCTCCATAATAAGGGAGTTTCATGACGGCATGCAGGCAAGAGTACCTGATAGTGGCGAATTTTCCGACCCTTTCGATGTTTCAAACGGTGTGAAACAAGGGTGTGTGCTAGCACCTACTCTCTTCAGCATGATCTTTTCAGCAATGCTGAGCCTAGCTTTCAAACAAGAAGATCTGGGTATTGAAATCACATATCGAACTGATGGAGATCTCTTCAAAGCTAAAAAAAAGGTCAACATCACTAAAGTAAGAGAGTTTCTGTTTGCCGATGACTTTGCCCTTGCTGCACCAAATGAGAATGCAATGCAACATTGCATGGACAGTTTTGCAACATCCTGTGACAATTTTTGTTTAACCATTATTACAAAAAAGACTTAAGTGCTTTACTAACCAGCACCAGGATAAATATGTTCTGCACCAGAAATAAATGTAAACAACCAAATGCTATCAAACACTGCTTAGTTCACATACCTTGGCAGCACACTCTCTAACACAATCCATACAGATGACGAAGTACTCTCCAGGATATCTAAGGCTAGCCAAGCTTTTGGCAGACTTAGACACTCAGTATGGAATAGGAAAGGACTCACCCTAGAAACCAAACTCCAGGTCTATCGGGCTGCAGTTCTAACCTATCTCCATTATGGTGCCGATGTCCTGGACTGTTCACCAACGCCATGCCGGAAAGATTAACCTTACTTGTCTAAGAAAACTCTTAAACATCAAATGGCAAGATATGATGCCTGACACTGAAGTACTTGCCAGCGACAAAATGCAAAGCATCTTTGCAATGCTCAAGAGGATCCAACTCCGATGGGTTGACCTTGTCCTCAGAATGTCGGACAAAAGAATACCAAAACAGCTCTTATATGGCGAACTCACCACTGGAAAAAGATCTTGTGGTGGCCAGAAGAAAAGGTTCAAAGACTCCCTAGGTGTCTTTAAAGGATTGTAACATCAACCACGCAAGCTGGGAGATAATAGTTCAGGACAGACAAGTGTGGCGTTCCAAAACCATTAAAGGAGCTGAGGCATATGAGGCTGACCGTATCGTGGCTGCAGTTGCAAAAGCCAGGGAATCAGGACATGCAGCGATTCCCAACCTCAATGCCAACACAGGATAAAACCAGGACATCTCCGTCCTGGCTAGGAAGAATGATGACTGAAAAATGGTCCTCTTCACATGTGAAGTACGAAGATATTTACAGCTTCTCTTCTTATAATTATAGCCCTATTTACATCCACGGCAAAGATCATTAATATCATTTTACAGCTGCTCATTGTATCTAGTATGGACTGAGAACGAGGAGTACATGCAACATTTGCATGTTGGCACAAATTATGCACGAATTGTGATTGCTTGTAATGTCGAAGCAGTACCAAGCCTGTCCTTAAGAAAAAAGTTTTTCTAGCTACTTCCACTCGGGTAATTATGAGCTAATTGCTCGGGTTGCCTGGAAAGACACAATAAGCGCTTAGTTCAATTACGGCCTTAAATTAGAGCAAAAGATAAGTAAACGTAGTAAAACCGGATATCTATCATCGTTATTCTATTTAGTCAGCACATTACTGCCTGACACGATAAGGGCCTTCGCATTTTTGCACCACCCGTGCACATTTAATGAGTCGGGGATGGTTAAAATGTGGATAACGATGGCAACATAAAAAGCTGACTCATGACATTACAACACCGTTTGATTTTGCGGCATGCAACCATTGTCATTGGTGTCGGCGTATTTTACAGATGATACATCTTGCAAAGGTTGTAACTTAAATGATTGAAGCTGGTTCAGTCAAGCAAACCATATATTAACCCGCATTGTCTGGTGGTACGTCGGTGGTAGGACATCACCAGATGCGTATTGTAATGTTTCTTCTGTCTATAGCAAACACGTACAACTCTGGCGTTTATACATAAATTGTCTTATTACATGTAGCTGCTGTTTTTGTCTGAATGTGAATATTCGGGGCAAAATTATTGCATAACCAGAGGTGTAGAAATCGGTGGATTCATTACATCCCGTTTGATACGCTGATCTATCAGTCACCATAAAAAATATTGTCATAGCGTCTAATCATAGCGTCTATTAAAACCACGTTGAATGCTCGGCTTACGTCCGAGCTGTAGTCTCCTCGACCAATAAGATGACTCCATATCTTAAACAGCCACCAAGCCCCGAGACGTTGGATCAACAATCATATGTGCTTTTGTTGATTTCATGGCATCGTCTCCTGATATCGGGGCTGTCTTTTGAGTAATTTCATAATCGTCACGCAGCTCAACGTAGCTATAAACTCTTCGCTCGAGACCTTCACATCCCCCAGACATGCCCCAAATGTTTATGTAGGCCAGTTCCCTCGCTTCAAATATTTATGGACAATTTAAAACTACCATCCACAGTGCGGACATGAAAGATCGAGGGTCGAAAACTGCACGGACGCTGTAAGAGGCGAACTGTTTTCCATAATTTATCAAGTTGACATTTTTTTCAGTAAAGTACTTGCTATTTTCGCAATTCATAGGCCTATTGTACGACGTGATTTGTCAAAGGCAAGGCTCTGCGAAAAGACATTTTTCCCGCTCCCAACAATTGCAATGACGTCAGCCCAGTATTCCGATGCGCTTTTGTTTGTGTCACGGTAGCGCCACCTTACGATTGTAATGTATTATGATTAGAGAAGCGTTCACCGCGGAGGCACTCGAAGTGGGCCCTCTTAGCGTAGCTATAAACTCTTTGGTTCTCCCTCTAAGGCCTCATTGGTCACATGAGACGAATAACGCGTCTATTGTTCCAAATAACCAGTTGCAGCGAAGTCTTTCCGGTTGTTCATTTTTTAAGAAAATACATAATTAATGTGTTTGTCGTTGATGCAGTAAACATAGCAGTTGTAATGATGCCGATATCTTTGAATTTCACTGTACAATGCTGCTCAAGAAGGTGTTACATCAAGAGTGTGGAAAGCAGTGCTCAACTTACTAGATTTCTCTACACTTCTTGTCGACACGCCAATGAATTGTATGCCAATTTTACATTCAGATATATATTACGATATACACTATCACACAGCACACACTTCTTAATGGCTCTGCAACCCAATTAATCTAAAACATGTTTTTTGATGCACCAAGTGAACGTTTACATTTAGTCGAGAGATAATCACTTGTCCATTGACCTAATAAGGATATGCTTCGATTATCTAGCATTGATCTATTTGCCATATTCACATATTGTTAGGAGTATACAACCCAATATTGCTTTTAAATTATTTAGAACATATGAATCATTACAATTGAGGTAACGGGTGGACAGTAGTGTATGATATTAGCAGTTAGCAGCAGATAATCATTAAATTTCGCTTCGCATAGAATCAATATATTCTAGTGCAAATGTCTCTCTCCGTTTTATTGTTTCGTACTTGCTACCAACAAGAAGCCCTAGCAAATGTCTAGGAGCGCTCGCCGGTATTTATTCGTATCAGACATGCATTTGGACTTGTTCAAGGTTGTTAAGTCTCTTTAATCGAGGCCTCTTAAATTGCATTACTCAACAACTGGTCCTCTAGGGTAAATCCTGCCTATTTGCTCCGCTGTATAATGACAATGACGTCAGACATCAGACAATGGAAAGACTGTAGCTTCCTCTCTGGTATGGTATATCTCTGTACCTAATGTTATGCTCGATAGCAAAGCAATGGTCAGTTTGATGTGGGTAGTGTCATTCCAACAAATTTGTTTTGATGCGTCAGCAATGATGCCGCGGTTTGACACCTAGCCTAGAACAATTTCGAAGACACCCTGGGGTTAAAATACTCGCTGTTCGCAAACTCTCTGCCCAAACCCTAATTTGTAGGGATGCATGATAATTCGATGGACAAAATACCATCCGAGCAACAAGTATTTTATCAGGTGTTAAAGAACTGCGAAGTCAAGTGACTGCCCTTAATATTCGAAGGTGCAAAATATCTGCGAAATGTCAGATCGGGAATAAAGAGCATTTTATTCCTAATTACAGGTAATAATCATTGTTTCGACATAAAATATGTCATGCTTAGCCAACATTAGGATAAGTTTTACTCTGTACCTCTCTAACTTTGGAAGCGGGTATTACATAGTAAGTAGGTTAAGTTTCAGGGAAATAGCCGCCTTCAATTGGCAATGAACTTAATTTTTGCTTTAATACTGCCATTAATGCTCCAATAACCGAACCTCCCCACTTTGCGGCCAATACTATTATATAACGCGCCTTGGGGAAATATCAACACATTGGTTACATGCCCTACATTTTGCCTCCGACTGTATACTATATTTTATATATATAAATACGATGCAGATAGATGTTTAGGCGTTTTATTAAAGGGAACATTTATGCGTCCCATTTTTGAAAGCATAAAATTGAGCCATTATCGTGACCGTTTTGCACATTCATACGAAATGCTAGATCGTAAGGCCGAAACTACAGATCGGCAAATTGGCATATGCAGACAGCTTAAACACAAAGATGGTCTCCAGTAGCACGGTTCTAAGCAAAAAAATACTCACACCGAATAAAATCGACGCTAATGCCCAACATCTTACTCGCAAGCTGATATTGCAAGCGTAAAGCAAACATTCCAAGAGTCTGCGATAGCAGTGATTTCTAAATCGTAATATTATGAGGCAATAGTAACCGGTAATACAATAAAGGGCGTTCACAAATGTTTCTTTTCAAGGGTTACAATTGCCTTTCTGTATTTGCACGGAGAGCGAATAATTAACTTGTAATATTACTGAACGGGCGCAATGTTATTCCGTCAATAGTTGGCATAGTTTGTGCTGACATTCAATGTTTAGATAGAAAATGTAACCAACATCCAATAGCAAGGCGTTTTTGACGTTGATTAATACCGCTTGAGTATGCTTCAAGAAATTGATTTGGAACGAGTGCCGCATTCATTAAGAATGTTTTGGCTATTCAGTATGGCGGCAACTGTGTTAGCCGCGTAAATGAAGACAGGTTTAATGCAGTTTCATAGCCTCACCGTGCACGTGTGTCACATCTATTTTATTCACCTTATTATTTTAATTAAAACAGAATTGACTGTCAGTGTGCTGTACATTACCTTGGTGCTTTTACGTGAGGTTAGCAAACTAGGATTCTAATGGAGTGCAATTGTTTTTTGGCAGTACCGCATGTCGTTTGAGACCTTGATATTAATGAGGCATAAAGTAATATAACCTGGCCCGATTAAATCGGTGAGATTGGATTGTATTAAAAAACATGATGTGAATATTTGAAATCAATGGCAGGTCTTCCGTGCATTGTAATAACATCATACATCATCGTCGATGTACGATTTGGCCACGGAAACGTTGTTTAATCACAAATGAGCACTCCTGTCATCAAACAGGAAGCGACATTAATCGAAATATAAATAATATGGTTTAAAAAATAATTTTTTGCCAATCACCGTTCGGATGTGCTAAGAAATCGGAGTTTATAGCACTCGGAAATAGAGCTTGAACGTTTCCATTCTTAGGCCATTGCAATCTTCGTGCATATTATTTGCTGTAATGCGAGACACCGAAAATATCGCGACCTATACCCTCACAGGCGTCGCGCAGTCGGCGCCTATTTTCTCGTACGTTTTTACATCCGTTTGGGGTTTCCCCGCTCTGGTTTTTTTTGCACTCCATATTTGTACCTATACCATTTTGTTGTAGTTCTGACGCTTGCGGTATCGAAGCGTGCCTCTGGTGAGGATAGTGACTTAGGGGTTTGGCTGGGCTGCTTTTGAGTTGCTCATGACAGCATGAATATCCACGAATATAAAACGGGATTTCAGTAAACAATTAATGCTTTTGGAATGTGACAAATATTTGTTGAAACTCGAACAAGTATGATTTAGCACAGCGAAATTAAGGGGGTAATCTATAACATGTTGCTAATAGCAGACCGAAGCACTGAGGCAGTAAACTGCAGCTAATGGTAAAGATACTTAATATACTAACAAGATTGATGTGTGTTTTGAGTTGCAAGCAATTTGGGCAGAATAATAAACATGACTGCTTAATGCGTTGCAATTTGTGTTCAAAATATGTAACGAAAAACTAGCCGATCATATCACACATTGCATGATCATTTCATGCCATTAAACACATGGCATGTATGGCGGGCCTACCGGATGTTAACAGGTCACGTTACGTCTTACACCAAGTGGGCCTTTCACTGTTCTTCATTGGAAAATATTGCACCGCGCCACGGTGTGCTAGCAATAACATGTTGCAAGTCGCAGACTTAAGCAGTGAGGCAATGAACTGCATCTAATTTTAAAGATGCGTAATTCACTCATATGATTGTAGCGTATTTTGTATTGCAAGTTAAAGAAAAACTAACCAAACATGTCGCAAATAGTATGAACGTTTCATACCATTAAACACATGGCATATAATGCGGGCCTACCAGAGGTTAATTGGTCACGCAAATGGCCTTTACACCACGTAGTCCGTTTATTGTTCTACATTGTACAATACCATAACGCGCCAAAGCCTGAATTGCATGCTTCAAACTGCATGTAGTTTCTGCATTCCGCATACTACATTTTAGCCAGTCGTTCATCATGTGCTATTTTACAGTATACTTCACATGCATTGATCCTATCATACGTTGCGCTGAAAAAAAACAGGCTAATGCAAAGTAATCCTAACACTAGTACATAATGCGGTTTTTTTACCTAGTATAGTTTAATAAACTTTCTGCGAGTGGCTGCAATATAGGACAGCAAGCACTTAAAAATCTATTAAGCAATGAAGAGAAAATCAATGAGCAGGCACTTCTTGTGTGCGTTTAATTGATCCACGACTCCTAGTGCAGATAGGGCATATTAGCTATTGCGCACGCAGCTATCCAATGTGCGAAGTATCTACACATTCGAACACAAGGGTCATTTTGACTCCAACTCATGACCAGCCTTGCACTATCCTCATTATTTGCCTATAATATTGAATTGCCGGTTGGGGAACTTTTAGTTCGTATTTAGTTTAGTGATCTCGTCGCAATACAACCTATAGTTTTGTGGTAATATCATAAAACACTTACCGCTATATTGTACTATCTTATTTCACAGGCCAGGCTCCTTTTGCTATTCAGCATCTTATTTTACACGACAAAAATTGGCCTAGGGGAATACAAATCTCTTAACTGCTGTTTAATGATCAGCGTATTATTTTTTTTCGAAACCATCTAATACTCCAACGTGACTCATCCTGATTTTGATGGCGTAGGCGTCATGGACGAGGCTTCTAAAGCAAAGCGCGGACTTTTTTATGGCAGGCGCTGGTATATTAGTTAGTAGGAAACAAAATGACTTGTGGATTTCAACACCATAGAGATGACAGGATGCTCTCAGGATGCTGACATACGGCTACGTCCAAAGCACGGTCGTTGCAATTCACTTGTGAGCATTCTGCACCACCAACTAGGGGTTTTCGCAAAACATAACTTTACAAATAGCAGCTTATTGTGAAATGATCGGATTTGAACCAGCATTATGTTCAGATTACATTGCTGGTCGGCCAATGAGGGTATATCAGTCGTTATTAGCCATTGTAAAAATCTAAACCACATATTTAGTTTTGCAAATCGCCTCTGCCGAGTATATAAAGTTATAAAAAATTGGATCTTCCGTAACGCTATTCAGAGCTTTTAATATCATTGTTATTGTGGTCTGGTCTAAAGTGGCATATCATCGCCATACCTACATCGGGATTAGAAATTGAATCGTCATTGAATCAGATAATTGCCGATATGCATGCCTATATGCTTGCGCCCAGGAAGTTATTATGAGATTTATTTTGAGATGTACAGCTGAGGGCCTATCCAAGATTTTTTTGACCTTTTCGCATTATTGCCTGCGAAAATTCACATCGCACATAGCCGTTATTTCACATTAACTCATGCTTCATTCCTATCGACAGATTGCAAAAAGATGCCCATCATCTGGTAGCAAAACGTGGCATAAACAATAGCATCTGTGCATTGTCATCTGTATGCTATCGCTGTGTGGTATACTACTCGTAACCCATATGCTTCCCGGTATGAAGCAAGAGCGCGAGAGTATGTTTCCCATTGACACAATACACATGTATCCAGTTACCTTCGAAGGCCTCATGGGAATTATCATTATATGGCAAACAGATCTACTAGGTCGATTTACATATATTTACTCAGCCGATTTACAACTGGAATTGAGTGATAATCATTCACGCTTCCTACGGTTAAATTCATGCTAGTTGTGCAATTCGTGTCTTTACGTTACGTCTGTTGACTTGTGCAATTAACTTTGATGGACAGCAAATGTTCTGTCGATAAGCATGTTGCTGATAACTTGTAACGAGGAACAGCTGCTTGCGTTGAATGATGCGCATGCACTTTGCAAGACCAGTGCATTTGCAAAGGTGAGTTGTCATCTATTGGGTGACCATATACGTACTATAGTAGTGACATTATATAGCAATCTTGTTGTACTCGTATCAAATGGAATAGAATGCAATATTAATTAGCTGCCATAAAGGTGCATATCCTACCCTCCATTGGAAGGTGCGGGGTTTATCGTACATCACGATTATGACAGATAATGTAACAACCACTGTCTGGCTATATGACTAGGACTCTTCCTCAGACTGCATAGAGATGTCTCCTACAACTCCCGAGCGTACACATTTGCTTTTGTGGTTTGCTAGATACTAAGCATTCGTTTGGAATAGTACAACCTAAAGCGTATATATTCATACAGTCTTAAACACTTTGGTCATCGCATACACAAGTAGCTGCAATGAAACAAGCAACAAACGTTTTTAACAAATGCGTTTAGTAAAGATCCTCCTAGTTAGAAAATTTGACTACCGCAAACGATGTTCTGACATGGTAGTATGACAAGTCACGTTCCTAAACGGGCAAATACTTCGGGACATTGTATGCACTGCTAACAAATGAGCAGAAATGATGGTACCAGGTGTTCAATCCCAGCACATGAATGACGTTACATCCATGCTTAGTGTAATGAATCAACATGCGCTATTAGTTTTATCATCCTGCCTACAGTCATCTTCTCGAAAGACTGCTGGTAATATAACTTAAATGTGGGCTGGTAGATCTCTATATTCTACAAGTATCCAATAATTGTGATTAACTTTCTTTAAAGAGATCAGTGTACGTCAATCTGCTCATTCCCATAATTTGAATTTTATTAAACATTTGGAGTGCAGCCAGCGTTGAAATCAAATCTCATGATTATTCAAGCCTGTTTATGTTGGTCGTCACTCTTCAGTGTCATCGGGCATATTCTAGCATCATTTTAACAACTGATCATTTAAGCAGATTAAAAACGAAACCACTTCAAAGACCGAACTCGGATTGGGATTATACGATCGCATTCGCTATGGATATATTTATCATTAATTTTCCCGCCATAACAGAACATCAAAATTCAGCAAAGGTGGACGGTGATAATGTAAAAAAACCGGCATTTACGTCTGATTATCGCTCGTCCCATTGAAGACTGGTAAAAACTATTAAGATAACTTCCCCATTAAGCTTTGTCACGAATTTGACTTCTAGGCACAACATTTAGCCTATTTATATAACGACTTGCTAGTCGAGCAATATCGGTTGCTGAGAAGATTGAGTTTGAGCAGATGCATTATATCAGCGATGCAGATTGGTACCCACAATAAGCACCACGTCTATGAAGGCGACATTTTCTAAATGCGTTGTACGTTTAACAGATATCAAGCAAAGAACGTGTATGCACGAATATGTGAGATTGATTTTGGCTAGAGAGAATCTACTGACGTCATTTGACGAGACATTTGTACCAGCTTAGGTTCCAGGCGCGAGGTCAGAGAGAAAATTGTACACCATGGCACCCTTTTAGGCAACTCTTATTGCGTGTAGTTACTCTATGTGATACGTTAGAGAAACCACAATAATGTGGCATATTTGTCTCAATTCGCTAGGTTAATATATCGATAATTTCATCATATTATGGCTCATGCATCTTGCAGAAGCAGTATAAGGTTGCGGAACAATAACCCTTTAATGTAATTGTCATTCGTGAGTGCTTCGCATCTATTTTCTGTAAGAAGTTGAACAAATCAGTACGGCACTTTCCTCTTCTGTCAAAGTTGAGATGTCTGTATTGGACCCTCATACCATAGATGTGCTTTTCATAATTCCTGAAATGCAGGGATGCACCTGGATGCCGAGAGGGTGGTGCATGTGGACGCAAAAGGTCATTTTTTCTAGTAATATTCGGCCAATTATTTATTTAACGCTTTGTCCAAGCTCCCGATATGCACCTATTGCATATACACATGTTGAAGTGTAGACGGAACAGATACTTGATAATGAGCAGAATGAATGACATTATGTGCGTAGGGACTAAACGAACGGTTTGTAATAATACAACGCTAGTACAGTATAGAAAAAAATTCGCAATTCAATAAACATTTCCCATTCATCAATCAAGCGTGAACATTCACGGTAAATAATATCAGTTAATCTGAGAAAAACAAAATAGTAAATCAAGCTGAAAAAATATTCCTCAGATGCTTTACACTAATGTAACACCATGATGTTCGCACAATATTCCTTCGATAGAGAAAATTGCATTGCACCAACAAGAACTTGGGCTCTCCATGTCTCAGAATACTGAATGATTTGAACAAATGCTAATTTTACTTCAGCCTGGTTATAGTTCATTAACCCTTTTTCACATTTGTTGTTGTAATGACCGACATTGACGTTGATAATCCATTAAACGTAAATTTATATAGGATGTTTGCTATTGATTGTTATGATTTGAAGACACCCAGAAAGCTTCTAGCCTAGCTATTATCGCTGTCTAAGCTTATCGATATGGGAATAAATTTGTGTTTTTTAATCTATCTTGACCAATCTACGTACCAATATTTCAAATCAATAAAAAGATTTGTGATGTTGAAACTCTGTGTTAAGGTTAACGGAAATAATCAAGAGTACATGCCCGCAGACAGACCCGCTACAGCAGCTACATACGAAATAAGATAGCGATTTTTGCAGCTTGATGTTCCATAACACTAACCCCTTTATCGGCGAATGGGCACAGAAATGTAGCTATTAAATAACTCAAATAACGTAGATGATGGGATATGACGCCGAATCAATGCGTGTGTGTGAATGAGGTAAAGCTTGATAAGTAGAACTGTGCCATGTAAATTGAATTAAGTCGGTACTATCATCTAGGCCAACTCATTTATGTACTCTACAATTGACTAATTCTCTGGGTCCTTGATTCAATTTGTGTCACGTCATTCGGCAGTATATTTACTGAATGTCAATTGCTTGTAGATTGTTTGTTCATGGTTGCAGAGGACAATATATCAAACTTATATCAGATTGTTCTGTAATGAATAAAATTTGCTATCGCGTAAGTGATGTTATTATCCCGTTTTGACAGTCAACAGTGAGCAGCGTTCCAACTGTTAGGACGCCATATGAATAGCAATGATTCTTTTAGTAATATTGTCAGACGACCGCCCCAATATCATTACACGACAACAAACCTATGCAAAGAGTAACAGGAGATAAGTTCTATATATCCAATCTTTATAATGCTAAGACGGGGAGCAAGTTTATATAAGCAATTGCCAATGACTTCATGAAGCTCCATTAAAAAATGCAGTGAGCGTTTAATGCAATCTTCTATATTTCGCGATGCAACAGTTAGAAATGGCAAATAATAGAAAAAAATCTGCGGCAATACATTACAGGCCTTTTTGTTTTGTGCATAACTGCCCTCAGTGATAACTATCACTTAACTATTTGCTTGCATATCTATTTATTGTCTTTAGCTTAAGGGAATGCAACATTGGAAAAGTACGTTCGGTTTGCCTGTTGGCTGTATCATAGTGTATGATAACTTTTACAAATTGTCATTTTGCGTGCGTTTGACCAACCACCGACCAACCCCGAAACCAAATATGACATGATCGAGGTTTGAATATATGAAGATAATCAATCCGCGGACGAAGATACACATTGCACCCTTTGTAACACATCTACTGATTTTTCGTTTTGCTTAACACCCGGCATCATTTTTATCATATTGCGTCATGAAGTAAAATTTGTCAAGTACAATATGTTAAGGGTTCATTCTTAGAGCTTATTATTATATTCGTGGTAATAATGTATTCCAACTGTAATAAATCTACTTGATTGAATTGACACTGCGGATGGTCAATAAGAAAGCGACCCTACCAACAGCCAATACGTCATTAATAAGTGGAGCAGACAATCGCAGAAGCTGCACAAATTAGAAACAACAATAATTACAACAAAAGTAGAAGCTGGTTGAATATTTAAAAACTGTACACATGCACTAAGAAAGCTGTAGTTATTAAGGTCTCATGTAAAAAATAGTTATTTTATCGAGCTTATTAATCTTTAACGATTCGTACACCATACATTATGGCAAGTAATAACTAAGACAAAAGGGTGCGTGTTCTTTGTGGACTATTGATGTAAATTATAAAACTCAGGCCTTTTAGTTCCCCCAGCGAAACGAAATCCTTATGTGCAGAATCAATCACAAATAGTTTATTGGGAAGAATATTCAAGTGGCGTCCCGCAAGGCATATTTAATTAATATGGTTATCTTAGAAATCATGTTCGCAAGTCCTCCGAGTTTTGCCCAGCTGCACACTTACACTCCTGTTGCTCCAAAGGGAAACCAATTAAGCCATGTGCATAATTCATAAAAGTAATCATTGGCCGAATTTGGCAAGGTAGAAGGTAGTTAAACTAATCTCTAGAGACATAACTGCATAGATGAATCCATTATTCTGCACCAGGTTACCTCTTAAACTCGCTTAAGTCTCTGGACAGGTTATTCAGCCTTACAACTAACCTACATATGTGATTTTTGTATAAGGTACACATACCGATTGATTACAGCTCTTCACTTGGTCGGTTTTCAATGTGGGTTTGTGCTGCCGAAATCATGTCACCTGTGGTGTCTCCCTAAAGTATATGAAAAGCACATGCGCCGACCGGTACCCAATAACGAATGCAATACTTTTTATTTACCCTACTTCACATTTGTTGTTGCAATGACCGACAGTATCGTTGTTAATGCCATTGCCGTAAGTTTATACAGGCTGTTTGCTATTCGTTGCTCTCACGTAATGACACTAAACAGGCATCTAGTCTAGTATTTTTCGCTATTGAAACGACGGGATTTGTCAATGTTATTGATAGCCTTTAACCAATCTTGACCAATCTACGAGCCAATCATCAAAGTTAACATGTAGTTACCTGTTCCATGTGCATTTCAAGTCCACAAAGGGATGCTTGTGGTTAACATTCGAAATTCGGTTGACCAATGAATGTAAAATTTACAGCCGTTACATATTAGGAAATGTTTTGAAATTTGTTGCCCGTGTTTTAAACTTGTTGTCACATTTCACCGGCAAGTAGCCCCATCATCGGCAAGGGGACCCGGATGAGTAGTTTTTCGATAACTTAAATAACGTAGATAATGTGACATGAGGCCGGATAAATGTGTATGTGTGATTGAGTGAGATTTTTCAGTAGAAAAGTAAGATGAAGCATTGATTAAATGGGATCAGAACTGGATGTCTAAGCCTCCTCATTTATGTTCCATGCATTTGACTTATTTTCTAGCTCCTTACATCCATTTGTCTTAATAAATAATGCAGATAGCATATCATGCAAGCTTATTTATTTCGCAATGCAACTGTCAGAATTGAACAAGTTCAATGGGATGATGTTTGCGATAATACATCGTACATTTTAGGCCTTGACCCTTTTGCCAAACTGTCTTCAGTAGTAAGCAGCATGACTAAACTGTTTCCTTTCATGTCTAGTATTTTCTTTTGCAACATTTTATAAGTACGATGGATACTTTATTACTGAGATTATAGTAATTTTGCATGGACTATAACTTTAAGATGAGTATTTCTAGCTAATTGCACTAAATCTCCATGGAGCATTTCGAAAATCGTGTATCTATGTGTGGTTGTTTGTGATCTATCAACGCAATCTATCCCGACGCAATTTTAATTCAATCGATCAACAAGGGCATCATTAATTTGTTGTACCTTTATTTCGCATTTGGTGATGTGATTCTGTTATTGTGCTCGTTGTGTGTTGATAAACCGAATTGCCTGTGATTCATAAATATTAACCCCTGTAAACTAGCTGTCAGACTCTGCTGCAAGAATGTAAATGAGAAGAAAATTTAGTAAGAGGCTATCCATGTGTACCAGAGTGTATCTTGTAAAAGTTGCTTGCCAAGCAAATTTGTTTGTCGCTCTGTACATACCATGGCGCATGACAATAACGTGACCATCAAACGCCAAAGGTATATATTGTTCAATATGCGAAAGATCCCCCTCTTAGGGGCATTAATTTTAATATGTGGTCTTAACGTAGTTCCTTTTTAATTCATCGGCCTGGGTGATTTAACAACGCGTATGGTCGTTAAGAGCCATATGGCAATACTTCAAATATAAGTGGATCAGACCATCGCCGAAGCTGGCTATTTAGAAATAACTATCATAACAACTACATCAGATGATGATTAATATGTAAAAACTGTACACGTGGGCAAGCCAAGCTGTATGTTTGCAAGACTTTTGTCAAAAAAATGATTATTCTATCGAGCTTATCAATTGAACATTATTCGTAAAGGATCAATTTTTGGAATTGATAACAAAAGCAATAGGGTATGTGTTTCTTTGTAGACAATTCACGGAAAATCGTTCATGACATTGACATATATCGCTAACGTACATTACTAAACTCGGGCATTTTGTTCGCCCAAACCAAGCGAAAACCTCATGCACATCAACAATCACAATTTGTATTATTAAGCAGAATATTCAGGTGGTGTCTTGCACGGCGTATTTGATTAATATGGTAGCCGAAAAAAGTCATGTTCGCCGGTATTGCTCAGCCTCACTATAACATTTCATTTACTCTAAAGAGAAGGCCTTAGCCGCATGTGGCCATGTGCAATATAGTAAAACTAATCTCTAGAGGCATACCTGCTTGCACGAATCCTGTATTCTGCACCAGGTTAGCACTTAACCTTACGAACGTCTCTTGACTGGTTATTCAGCCTTAAAACTACCCTGGATATGTGTGTTTTTCTACGAAATTGTAATGGAGTGCTTCACTTCGTAGGCGTTCAATGTGCGCTTAGTGCTGCCAAATGCAAACACATTCACATGGCAATCAAGTATTATGCGCGAAAGGCTACAATGTCTGGCTAGCCATTGAAATAAGTAAGCAATCGTATTAGTGTCCGAAAAGCATCATCAGGACTACAAATGCACATAACGGTGATATATCGTTATTAAGTCAGGTATAAACAACACAACCGCGTTATTTGACATTTATAATCTACTGGTAGTTATACGAATAGGCCAAAGCAATTTTCACGAGCGCATTAACAGTTGTCTGGCCCTGTAAAAAATGCATGGGCACAGAAAGCATTATCATTATTGACATGCATGCGGTTCGGCGTAATGTTATAAGTAACAAAACTAAAATGCCTTATCAGTAATGGGATGGTTGACTCAAGTCAACGTTAGGGAGTGACATATTACGATCCTGATAAGACTGGGAGCTGCAACAAAGCGACTTGGCTGTGCGAGAAAAATGCGAGAGATACAAAGACGACGCAAAACGTAAAGTAGCAGAGGGCGCCGACGACAAAACGTCGGTCATAGTATAGGCCGTAATAGGCATCATTTGGGGCTTTTTGCCATATAACCCAACGAAGAGCGCGATATATGAGAATATATTTCCCGAGCAAACATAATTTTTAGCTTGTATTGTTCTCTGATTTCTAGATACTTCCGAGAAATCATCTAAGAAATATATCATTTTATCATCTAAATTTTACCATATTAATATCTTATAATGCTCAGTAACATAAATGCGCGTTTGTAACTGGAATTTACACTCACGGCTATAATTGCGCCTTGTCCAACATATTAGCACTGGTTTGACACTTTTCACGTAGTATAAGGTACAAACAATTGTTTAATTCCGTAGACAAATCGTTCATTGAAAGAAATTGCAGAGGACCAAAGTACATGTCATCGATGAAAAACTTGCCAATGATATTGATTACAACGGTCTTTCTTCATCCATACCTTATGACCTACAACGGTTTTATCATTAGCCTCATTGATATAATAAGGATATATCATGAGCTCCCATGATGGAAGGTATTGTTAGCAACGAAACATGAGATGAATAGCCAATAACGCGTATTTTCCATGCTTTTTCCTCGAACAAATGATCAAATCAGAAGGGCACGCACTAGTAGAACTATCATTCAATAATCTTAGCAAACATGAAACATAATAAGCCGTGGCGTGATCGACCAATGAATATAAACAATCAATTCAGTCCCTAGAGAACCTTAGGTCGGTTGTAACATTCACACTTGACCCATATCCTATCAGGTTACATACCTGTCAAGCTCTACCGTAGGAATAATACATCGGCATCAATATGTACAGTTTTATTTCTAGTCCAGTTGTTAAAAACCGTTAAGCGTATACAGATACAGTGTATGCGGATTTAACGGAAGTTTTATCAACGTTTCATTTTGACGAATCAAAGCATGTGCGTCGTCGAAGTTCCAAGAAATATGGTAAATTGAAACTGCTACTCATGCTTTTGACGTTATCTAAGATATGAAGTTAAATTAAATCCTGATATCACATTGTACCTTAGTTCAAAAATCAAAAGGTCAACATGCTGCTGTTTGATTTTAGGGTGCAAGTACACGTTGCTATAAGTTCATAAATACACAAAATAGCGAGCAAGTATATTAATAAGCAGGCTTCTAAGATAGAGCACGATGCAAATGGCGGATGCATGAGGGAAATAATCAGACTTTGGTTTATTGTGCTACGTATGTTGCACTGCCGGATGTTGTCAGGTATATTGCGCATATACCAGGCAAAGCGGGCTCGCTGGATAAAGTTGTATTCTTCTAACCCAATCAAGTCACGTTTATCTACTTTACAGGCGCATAGTTAGGCGCAGAAATAGAATAGTTGCTACTGAAAAAGAAAAACCTGCGTTTATAACACTCCCGCCTGCCACGGTCGGACGTATAAAACTCTAATTGCTACCTTTGTTTGCTTTTCTGTCGAGTATTTTTGCCGCTCCATACTGTCACAATCGTGTTGTCTGTACTGCTTGATGTTGAATACTTATTTATCATGAAGAAAACCATATATACCAGGAATTGAACGCCTGGGACCAGTGTTCTAAACTGGTTTGGCAAAGTGCTTGAGTGTCAGTTTATACTAGGCCGACAACAATCATAGATCCCACGGCAGCTGAAGACTAACGCCTGTGTTCCACATTATAAATGCACAGTATGGAGCTCATAAGCTGGGGTTCTGAAAACGATATACGACCAACAAATAATGAACGCCTTACATGCCTGTGTGCTTTCTGTGCGTTTTCTAGCATCGCACGATTATTGTGTAATATAGAACTGTTGCAAACTGTGTAACGAAAATGACATCAACGCTGCGATTCATTGCAAACAATGTACTGACGCCTATGATGCTTGGGTGAAAATAGATAGTGAAGTGTTGAATATCAGAAAACTGAAGTGGCATGTCAAATAGGTTTATAATACAAGAGGAGTAAACTGATAATCTTATTGCACTTGTGTAAGAACGATCCTGTTATAATGTGAATGAGGTAGTATTCAATTTATTTGCTCGCTTTTCTACCGTTCAATACCCATAAATTACAGCCAGCACATATAATCAAAGCATCCAGCTTCCAAGACAAGGTTATAATTGGGGAGCACTAAGAGCACAATCGCGGTTGCCCGAGGAAGATGATGGCCAGTCTATGTGTTAAGTACTGGCTACCACGATTTATTCTATTTCCTTATCCTCGATTACCAGATGTTGGCAGGTATATTGCCCCACATACCGAGTAGGGCGCGGTTGATGTAGATACTTGTGCCAGGCTGACCTTCTGCAATCACATTTATTAACTTTCCAAGCACACAATCTTATGCAGCAAGAGTAAAAACGCAACAGATAAAAAAATTTAACTGAATCAATAAAACTCACGCTTCCCAAGGTAAGAAGGACGAGTCGCTTAATGCAAAACAAGCCAACAATATTACATTGTAACACTCCGCACTTTAGTTACATTTGCAACTTACGTGCGTCACATCACCCGATTCTGAAACCTGCAATGCCAAGTAGCGTGTGCAGGTCTCCAACTGCTTATGCTAGTAGACATTGCAGCTGGTCTTATCGTACCATGTGAGATACCTGCATTCGCCAATCAGCGTTGCAGGTCGAAATGCAACCAAAGACATGCAAGACCGGTATAGCGCTACGCCAATATCAGTAATAAATTTTAAAAATATGGGACGTGGTCAATAATTATTAATTTATAATTGAATTACGAAACGATTATAGAAAGAGCATTCTGGGATGAATTGGAGTATAATGGATTGATTCAGGCCAACACAAAGTCATTAACTCTTGATATACGATTCCCATAACTTAGCTATAAAGTTTTTAGATATTACATGTTTGAATCATATTCAGAAATTCGTTGCTTAGGTTCTTGGACGGGGATGACGTTAGCCTAGTGAAGTTTCAGTGATGGGTACATTTTTAAAAAGCATCATTGATCCAAACCCCTTCGACTTTTCAGGGCGGTTCGCCGCGGAAGCACCGTTATCGAGCTAGATTAATGATCAACAAGCCTGTCGCATATCACGTGTGACGCAATGTAGTGTCTGTTCTAATGAGTTATAATTCAGAGAATATTCATGGTATATGACAGGTACCTTACTCGCATTGTTTCATATATACTCATTGCGTGTTGGTCTCTTGCATGTAGGTGAAGCCAGAGAAATACACTTTGTATTGATATGAGCGATAATATAACAGTGGCTTGATAATTTCAGGCGAGTGCTGTGGCCCGTGTGGGTAAGGACTAGGGGGCGATGGTGTGTGTAGGTCGCAGGCCTAAGCCCCGTTGGATGAGGTTGATTAAGCTTAATGAAAAAATTAGTCCTATATATTTATTGGTTACCGTCACATAATAATGCAGTAATGCTGTGTTGCCACTTTTATCAGCTGACATTTATTTACTCTTCTTGCTCGAGTACGTTCAAATAAAGCCGGTAGTTGGTAGTGGGATGGTCTCTTCCTCAATCTGCACTAGCAGAGGGTCAACTGAGGTTGACTCATCAATGGCTTTTGTTCTTTAGTTTGGGTCGACTGGCAATAAATTGGTCACCATATCTGACAAAACTTTCATGGCTAGAAAACCATTTGTCATTTTGCGGTTTGTCAGGTTAGCATTAGCATAATTATACATCCGCGTAGATTTTACCTCATTGCTATATTTAAGGACACGTTTTGTGTTTCAATAAAGCAGCGGTATTAAATCTAGCATCGTTATTTATATTATACAACTGATTAATTCATCGTTTTCCAGCAATGTTGTTGCCCTTTGTTAGAACTTAAAATTCTGACGTTTATTTTTAACAAAGTTAGTTTATCAGGGCACGAAATTGGTTATAAAAGTATATTCCACGGACTCATTTGTCACATTTGTCGTCCGCCAGGCCGATAACTTTTCTGTTACCATGCTCGACGTCAAAAGATAAACATGTTGACAATAGCGCGATTGTTTGAAATTGTGAACTGACCCAATTGACTTGACCTCAGCTTATATCCAGAGTACTTCGGTTATTTGTGTATTGACGAAAGCACACGATTATCAATGAATTTGTATAACTCGTTTTTATTGGTCAGTCTATGTCAAGTGCAAATGAGTGTCGAATGTTCCCGGCATTACAAGTCTCTGATTTGATACTTCATGCAAAATATTTTTCCCAAGTTTACCAACAATGGACAAGTTTGTCAAACCTTTACCTGACTGCAACTGTGATGAATTAGAAAAAAGTCCACCTTCACTCAGCTTTTTCACTTCTACTTTCAGCATTGTGAATAAAAAGGCCATTGAGAGGACCAGTTAAATACTGGTAGGGCCAGTTCATTTTGTTGAAGGGCCAGTTGAACAAAAATTGAGGGCCAATTCACATATTTGCCAATTTCATGCCCTGTATGTTTAATCGCCGCAGCTTCTTTTTTATATTGCACCGATAATTAAGCTAGCATAGCTGTTAAAATTACACCTTGGGGACCGGGGAGTGAGGCTACCAGAGTGCTCATCCTAAGCTTGTAAATTACTGCAGCAAGTGGAATTTTAGCATGATTTTTTTTTAGTTCCTGATATGGACGTAAGTAAAACAACACTTCGTTAACATCTCCTCATGTTTTTCAATCAAGTCCTGCTAATTTTTACTAGTCCGATTGAAAATATGACTAACAAGGAATTCACAGGAATCGCCGATCACCCGGTGAGTCTTGCAATGCAGTTAGTTTAGCCGTTGATGTCGCAAACAGACAATTTAGGTTTTCTTTTTTGGTAAACCGAACCCACGTACCCAGGTATCGCTGATCGATCTTAATATACTTTGTTTAAAAACAAATTTGAATATAAAAAATGACTTGTCCCATTGTACAAGTTAGATGGCAGCTTCACTTGTTCGATGGCTACCCTACTTGCCAGGGACAATCAGGTGATGGTTAATGTTTCACCCTGTAGCTGTAAGCGATATTGTTGTAATGGTTGCAATCATAAATAGTTGATTGATAGCAGACAGGGAGCACCATATAATAACAACACTCACTGCTGGTGCTGTGACAGTACAGATGCACCCTATCGTTGTCCTGATTGCCTGTCTGCAATATGACTCTACTATGGCGCATTGAACACCCATTCATGAGTGGCAGGTATGGCGCCACTGCTGTATGTATTATTAATGAAGAAATAACTATTGCTGACAGTTACTTGTGGTCCTTTTTGTATTGTGTTACTCTATTCAGGGCGACCATTTTATCACTGCTGATCTCCCGGGTTCGAAGCAAATCAAGGATCCTCATGAATCCCCGGACGCACCATCATCTTTACTAATATTTAAGTAAGTTAACCGAAATAAGCCAAGCACCTAACCATTGCTTTCTTTCACACATTGATTGAACCTGACGCAGCAAAAATGCACATGAATGGTTCATCGATTTGATATAAATATTATGGTAATACAATAACTGAGGTTAAAAATGTTAAGTATATGTACCTGTATATTTTATAAGTCTCTCTATTTGTGCAAATTACAGCTATGCAGGGTGCACTCACTCTGGTGTTGCAGCATGGAAGAGAGGGACCTCACAAATCTTTTGAGGAATGGCTTCTGACCACTGATCCCTAACAAGTGAGGAGTTATAGCAAGGTAGCTTGACCAACTGCAGTGCCTATCACTTGAGGCACAGATTTAAGTGCAGGCATTTGTCACTTCCACTGATATACACACATCCTCAAAGTTGGGCAAGGTAATTTGTGATATATCTTAAAAATTGATTAACAAATGAGACAAGATATGTGTGATCAATTCATATTTCCCTTTGTGTAGCAAAAGGAATCTTTCACTCTATTCCGTATCAGTCACAGTGGAAAGATTCTTGAGTATCCACAACAAGTCCAGGTCCCGAAGCCTGTGGGCGCTGTTTACATGTTACTGATATTCAATAGTCTCTAGGGCGAGAAGCGTAGCGGAACCCCTAGAGTCTGGGACACAGACTAATCCACAACTGTGGCAGGAGATGAGGGCTGCCCCAATATCACTTTCATTGCCTGTTTCTTGGCTTATTGAATTTCCAGTCTGGGCTGCTAGACTCAGATGATGCAGACACATCCCTGAGGATCACAGCTAAGCTCACCATGTATGTAACTATCATAAACAGTTTTTAGCTCTTCTGTTCAGCAGAGTTTACTAAGTACCTGTCTGTTTGTAAACTTTTGATGGCACAAATTACACAAAGACCCACCTGTGACAATTGTACCCTGCAGACTAAAAATCTGCCCTGCATGACCTTCGCCGAGTTATTTATGAAAAAATTATGAATTAGTGTTTAACCCAGGTGTGTCGTTAAATACTTTATCAAACCATAATAGTGATTAATTGTCCTCTAGTCATTACTTTGAATTGAAATTCATGCCAAAAGATGAAGAGATCCAAGGTATATTGACCTCTCATTGAATGTTTTATATCTAGTTGTATTTTTTGCAAACAATGTCAGAAATGTATTTGATTACAGGTTTGACAAGAAGCTGACTGAAATTGGCAAGTAACATCAAGGTTGTTTGTTCTCTATTCACTATGCAATCAAGGTCTACAGAACAAGGCTCGACAACCACCATCAAGCTGTTACAACATCTTGCACATTCTTTTTCAATTATCTCCATATTTTTGCACTCTTGTCAGCATGTCTGAAATAAAATAACCTGATATTATGAACTTTCTCATTTAGTGTTGATTTATGCATGGCTATCAAGCGTAAGGACTTATTGTGCCATCAATAATATCAATACAGTACCATGAAGATATTAACCGATGAATGCACTAAAATACATAGGGGAATGATGAATTATTCCACCTCAAGCTATGTGAACATTGACTAGAATAGCTCTGGTATTTGTGCTGGGTCTGCAAGTAAAATAACAAGAATATCATAGCGTTTTGAGCTACAATATGGAAATTTCTGACGTGAATTTATATGCTTTATAATTAGATCAATCGAATTTGACAGTGAAATAGAGGTCAGTCGATAGAGCACTCGCTAGAGCGTCCACATCGCTTTGCTAACGGAACTATTAGACACCGGATATATCAGGCTACAAAGTGATGCCGTTATTATCCCGTGCGAGCCCATGTTGCACAGGGATTTGCATTGGCCTGCCGGCCGCTATCTTCTATGTATAAATGTATACATAGAAGATGTGCCATGTTGCGCCCCGCAAAGATGCGAAAACCCCCACACTGGACCCAACAACATGAATAACTTTATTTTATGGGGCTACATAATTATGTCGTCATAATCAGCGATGTGACGTCACACTTGTTAGTCCTTTACATGTAAGATTTATATCAGTCTTATTCGTGGTCGTCGATATATAATCAAAGATAGTTCTAGTAGTATATTTAAAATAACCCCCGGACATAACTATGTGCTACAGAAGAAGCACAAATGCGAGTGAAGACCATAGTCAATGATTAGATTGACGCGGTTCCGTTGACGTCATGGACACGTTGGTTCTTATCGAAAATTAAATCGTGTTCCCTGACACGCGGCCAGATATAACTCTATATTTTAAATATATCTTGCAAACAGACCTGATGAACGACCCTGACTAAACTTATACATCCCAGGTGGCGACAAATATTAACCTTTGCAAATTCACCACATGCGATTCCTGGTATTGTCGATACCATAGCTCATGTCCTTCCCCAGACTGAGACGCTTAGCAAATCATGTTAAGTTGCTATAATTTCGCCAATAGCTAACTACTAATTCTATCCCAAAGTCTATGACAATATACTTGATGTAAATTGTAACATATATTCATCTTCGCTTTTATATTTTACCTTAAAGGGTTTTCAATGCTAGCTTTGCAACACAGACGAATTTTGATGGACGTGAGTCATAAGGGGGATGGCAATTGCTTATGCACGATAAATCGGCAGATTCACGCCACCTCTTATCAGTTATTTTGGGATCAAAGGGAGTGGCGTTTATACCCCGGTAAAACTCACATTAACGGATCAGCTGCCACGGCGGAGCAGGAAACCACGGAGTGCATAACTTTACAACACTTTCGGAGTCCGCCACTGTACCCCAACTTAAATCCATATTAAATATTCGAGCTGCCTATGATAACTTATGGTTTTAACAGGATAGATCCGACACAACTAGATTTTATACGATAGATGAGTATATCATATGGATGGCTTTTGATAAAAATAACATTTTACTGCTAATCTGAAAACGCTTCATTTATCTCACATGCTACACCTTACCCTGATTAAACTAACTACCGTAGTTAAATGTTTAGGATTTCTTGTCGGGGATAGAGAATATTCTGGCGTTATTATTAAAGTGACCGACAAGTGAACACAGGCTCCGATGTATAACAATCATTCCAAGAATTAAATTTTAACGCGGTATGTGTAGAATTATATGCTGGTATTTTTTCCAGAGATTAATTGCATAGTATCTTATATTGCCCTGCTTTGTATATTTTGACCATCATTAGGGTATTCTATCATATGGGTGAACGAGACAATCTTGATTGAAATCTATTACGAGTAGAGTATTAATATCATGGTAACAGTTACCAGATTCAAATATAATTTGCAGTCCATCGGCGAAATCACCACATACCTAGATCTGATTATTTGCTCTATGTGTAGTGCTTGTTTCACTGGATTATCGAATGTCGTGTATTGCAGGGTGGCGATAAAAAATGTGGATTAAGTGCCTATATATGACTGTAATAGTCGGGGCCATCACAGAGCCTGATATATTCAGATAGGGTGATCTCAGCAGCCTTGATCAGAGGTGTATGTTGAGCACGTGACATGACTTGACATGTTGACGGCGCAGCAAGCGTCTGAACACCCCGACAAGCGGGTACTTTCAACTGTCTAGAAGTGGTGTGTTTCGTTCACATTAAGCATATTACCTTGTTTAGTCCATGTTAAAGCGATACAAATTGGGTGCCCGAAATCTAAAGTACATCTTAGTATAATAGATATTTTGCGGCCAGGTCTATTTCCTATCTTTTTAAATGTGGTAATTTGTATAAGAATAGTATTTCAATATATATTTTTTGTATCATACCCAGCAAACACATAACGTTCCGCCAACGTTACTGTTAGTCACAGAATGTTGTTGCAACACAGATAGCACTACAACACTGGGCCAACACTGGCTAAACTGCTGGCACCAAGTCGGCATACCAACATAGGCCCACCGTAGTCTTATCCGGCAGACCAATGTAGGCTTGCTAATGTTTTGTCAACGTTGGCAAGCCTACCTAGTCCCAGACCTAGTGTTCCAACGATTAGGTGGACATGGTTGAACTGATTTAGTTGTAGTTTCCATGTGTATAAATAAATAACAACCAGATCTCAGAAAAACATCTACTTTATTTAGTGTCATATTTTTATTCTGAACCAGAATCTGAGTTCTCGCTGTAATTGCTTGGAGTCAAGTTTCACTGTAAAACATAAGTACAAAATTGTGAGCTAAATAATGTAGAAAAAATACAGAACAATGTGTTTTTCACTGAATCATCATATTGGAGAGAAGCCTAGACACTTATATGCTGGCTCGTTTCCTTTCATCCACCCACCCGCACCACAAACCCACACACACACATACAAACAATCAAACAAAATTTGAAGCCTCCGACAGAAATATGGTGGTTACAGCTTACTATCTACTGACAAAAATTCTTCTTTTCTTCTTCTTCTTCTTCTTTTTTACCCTCCATTCCTGTCACTAGCTATCAAAAGCCATTTGTTGATGCATTCCTCAACATCTGCCTCCTTAATTGACAGCATTTTAGCCACATCTGATTAAACATTTTATGCAGGTTATTGATAATTTATGGCAACTGAATATTATCATTAATCTACTAACCCTACACAGCGCTGACAAGATCTTTTCTTGCCCAGTTGGAAGATCTGGCCAAGTTGTTACTCAGTAGGGAAAGGAGCATTTTCTCAACTGTATCGTTCACCCCAAATCAATGCAGGGAGCATAAATGAGTAACCTAAACACACACAACAACAATCAGACACTTTCCTGCTATGCTGTAAGTAATACACTCATGACAGTATCTAGCTATATGGGTTTTGTAATTGAAAACACCTACATGAAATAAATATTGATTGAATATTGACTCTAAGGTAATGTCCTGTGTGATTTGATATTGGGGTGCTAGTAGAATCAATGGGCTAGTTTACTTAGCTTATTCAATTGATAATAATGTAATATCAAGTATTATATTAATATCTGTTCAGAAGCATACACAAGAACTGAAACGAACCGCTAAGATAAAAGGAAGAAGGGTAAACACATCTTTAACAAGGCATATTGTTAGTGAAGCACCATACCTATTTGACAATTACTGTCAAGAGTAACTTAGTGTCATTAGTATTTATGTCGTTTTATTTACCTGCATTGTACTTTTTTGATTAAGATATGCTATGTTGAATGGTCTGTCGGTAAGTGCATTAGCTGAAACAATAGGGACACTGCGCAAATGTCCAAGGTGGAAGCTGGCAAGGTGCAAGCATTAGAAATGCCTTCTGGGGTTTTCTGTTAGCGACCAGGCAGTTACAACCTGATTGAACTGGAAGCTGTTCTGTCCCACAGGAAAGACAAAGTTTGAGGGTACATACAACAATGTTCCAGACTGAACACTATTATTATATATTGTATTATAGAAAAGATATGCAGCTATAGTAACTGATACCAATATCATTGAAAACAATAAGAGCACATATCATAGTCAGTCAGAACATCATACATATTGATGATTAAATCACCACTGTTTCAGTGGTCACCGACAAGATGCAGTGTAGGTCCACGTTGGAAATAATTCCCTCCCATGAATGAGGTCCAGCCAACTGTTGACATGGAAACAGATGCTGTAGATGCTGTGAAGGACAAAAGCAAGGATACAAACACATGGGAACCATATTCCTTTGTCAAGGGAATTTTGGGGCAGGCGAATATTCTGTTGAGTGTGTGAAAAGCATAAAAAACTTATAGAGAGATAATCAATCATTATTTTGGATATGTGGATCTTTAATGTCAACTCAGTTGAATTTAATAATGTTATCAGTAGCATATGTTTCTTTTGAAATGTTATCGTCATTGATAATGGATAACTATGTTTGATTAAACACTGTTTCAGTGGTCACAAACAACTTGGAAGGTGCAGTGGAGGTCCACGTTGGAAATGAATGAGGTAGAGCCAAATTTCGACGACCACAATAAGGTAATGGAAACAGTAGATTCTGTGGAGGACACCAGTACAGGTACAGTTGAAGGTGTTTGAAGAGAGTATTGAAAGAAAGAAGGGAGATATGAAGTGGAAGGCATATTGAAACGGATGAAAAACGAGGACGAGGGTGGAGCTATTTAATAAAGTGGTTGGGGTATGACAAAACCACATGTGCACTATATTCTTTTGTTAAGGGAATTTTAGGGTCAGGTGAATATTCTGTCGAGAGAGTGAACATCACAAAAACCTAGTTGTATATAATAATTTAATCAGCAGCATGTGTGTTATGAAAACTATTCCAGCTATAAGCCCTTAATTATCAGCATGATGTGGCCTGTACCAAATCCCTTTGATTAATGGCTGACAAGAGACCGTGGACCAATGGCGTGGGCTGTTCAAGGGCCTCGGGGGAATACAACGACCGGGAGCACTATATAATCAGCCCGCTCATATACCCGGGGGGGGGGGGGGGGGGCACTTGGCCTTATTCTGAATAGGTGTGTGACGCGGGACCTAAATAACCCGTAACCATCGAACAGGGTCAAAATGGCCAAAAGCATACCCCGTCGTACAAGGTATTATGCGAATGTATAACCCGCCAAACAGATTTGAAGCTGAAAAAATTAACACTGTTGTACAAGTATGAGGCCAAAATAACCCATTGTACATTGTACGAGTGGCCGAAAAAGCATACCCCGTCTCGCGGCACATATATACTACCTCTATACACTTAAGTGCCCTGCCCCCCGGGTCATATCATTTCAAAATCTACGGCTATGCCTATGCTTGACATACCAATATATATGTTGATATTATGATATTACACACTAGTTTCAAACTCACTCACTCGCGTACATTAAACACTGTTGTTTTATTAATGCAGCGCCTGACCACTTCCAGTTACCGAACTCAATATTTCACGTCAATCGCTTTATCTGTTTATTATCGCCCATATCAAGTCACAATGTTCAGACAAAACTCGCTGTAAATTATTAAACAATGATACCGATAAATTGACACTTGACCCCTTTGGATCGAGGAGATATCGCATATCATCTCCAATAATGCTTTCATCCGCAAAACAAAATCACTTCAACAATTCGACAGCCCATAGATCATATATCATCTATGGACAGCCTAAACCATGTTGTTGTTGGTTATTCAGATTTGAGTGGTTTCGGCAGCTTTTGCCATGTACCACCTAAACTCTTTCAACACCAGAGACCGGTATATCCGTCTGGGCGTCGTGGTTATAATATGACTGCGGAGACGTGTGATTGGCCTATAGAGGGGATTCCATGCCAGGATTCCATGACGTTGCCAAAAATGTCGCCTTTTGCTGCAGATACCCATTAAGACCTGATACGGATAAGGGGCCAGTCGGATCGATTTTGTAATGAATAAGATGTATGGAAAACATGGATGGAAAAACAATGTTTATCCCTGGGAAACTACACAGCCAACTGTATTTGACAGAAATCTGTCCCAGAAATCACTCCCGCTTGTACACCGGCAATACGTCACAAGATGTAGAATGTTAACGAACCCTCGAGTAAGGCTATTTAGGTTAAACATTGGCAATTTATTAATGACCAATGTCCGAATTTCAGTATTAAACCGAAAAATTTGCTAGATGAGTTAACCGCGTATAAATAGTAACACCGATCATTTATTAAGGATAATTTAAAAGATTTATCCGGGGCCAAAATTAAGGTTTGAAGTAAAACATGAATAAAGTTTTAACATGTGGCAACTAAAATACCAGATTTCAAGCTTGCGTTTTCCATGATCGCAAAACGATTATCGAGATTAACGAGATGCAGATCACGAGTGTCATTCGCTAGGTGGCGATACTCACGCTGCATCCAATCTCGCAGTTCACCGCTCGCGTCACGAGATCTCGATCCACCTGCAACGCTGGTTGGCGAATGCAGGTATCTCACATGGTACGATAAGACCAGCTGCAATGTCTATTAGCATAAGCAGTTGGAGACCTGCACACGCTACTTGGCATTGCAGGTTTCAGAATCGGGTGGATGAAGATAGTTTTGTAATCTCGAGCAATATTGATCGGCTGAGGCTTGTTACTGTCATGTATATGTTCGTGGTTATTTCACTGAGGAGTGTATATGGCATGACTTTAACAACTTTAAAGTTCTGGTAAATATCAACATAAATGCTATTCTATTCTAATGTTATTATGCTGTTGCGTGCAATGAGTTGAGATTTTAAAACAGTCATGGTATTGTTTGGATCTATCGTGGCGTATGTCAAATCTGTGTTGCGAGCAATCAGACATCCGGCCAGGTTTCGGTTAATAATGTTCTAGTATTTACGTCATTAAAATAGACAGCATGCTATTTAAGCAGGAAATATTGACAAGTCCTTCGTTACATATGTTCAGGCATTCGACATAAGGTATTTGCTGCTCTACATAACATGATTTCGGGATGCATTAATGTACCGACCTTGGTCTTGTTTGTTGGCAGATACACTGAACACAGACAAATGTCAGTTGTCGTTCTCAATACAATCGGTAAGTGGATATTCATAATTTATGAACCATTTTCCTCCGTGGAACACGATATTTTTCGGCCAGTTCATAACATGCTCTCAGATTAATTACGCAACGTATTGAGGCAATGACAAATTTTAACTAGAAAAATAATAGAACATTTACCGGTGTAGCAAGATACGCGTTTATCATAAGCTGCGATGCCTTTTTGACACGATTTTATGAAACGAAACTGCCGAGATCGACTTTTCGTGCTATTTACCTATGCAAAGCTAACAAAACAGTCAAGCACTAACAATCTTATAGGATCGTACCATGGGGGCCGACTCGACTTTGAAATGACTTTTGAATGTTGCTTGTTAGGTTCCTTATGTTCAAGTAAACGAGTTATTCGGAGAGTAGTGCAGAAGAGCTCTGCTACATTGTCTTTTGCAATGCAGTATTGGTTAGTGAAAAACCAATCCTTTCATACAAAGCAATCATTGGGCTATAGTACGTCACAGAGTCTGCTCGCATAATGCAAATGAAGCTGTACAAAATAAATCAAGCTGTTTTAATACTAACATACATGAGCGATATGTTATGTCTACCACAAAATGGATGGTTTCTTTGCCAGCATACATGAACCATATATTCTGTCTGATGCTTTATTCATGATTAATGCCAGCATATATGAACGTTATATTAGGTCTGCTGCGAAATGCATGCCTTCATTGCCAGCATACCTGAACGATATATTAATTCTGCCGCGACATTAATGCATGTTTGGTTTGAACTTTACCACGATAATTCATACCATGGAATGGTAAATATTCTATAACGATCGCTAGTCTCGTGAGAACGCTACAATGCATTCACGTGAATGGCTTAACATATAGTCACCTGTTAAATATTACATTCGGATCGATTTATATCATGAATTGCTAATATGAAGTACTAAATGTTCAGTTAGTGTAATTTGAACAAATGCACACGGGGTTCCCGTTCGACACCAATACTCAGTAATAGAATCCTGACTTATTTCCATCTCCTGTAGCTACGCCTAATGCGTCTATGTTGTATATTTGGTTAATACGATCAAGGAAGTTCCAGATACTTAGCTGTCAAGCCTCGTTTCTGCATGTTAATTACTTTATTTTAGTAAGCGAAAAATATGCTTCCATGTGCTTGTAGTCTTAGTGGGTTGAAGCGGCCTAAATCATTCATGCGCCGGTGTATTCCTGACGGATTAATACCCCAACAATTAACTTTACGTAGAAATTTTTACAGACACGAATATTCTCGCAAACTTAATCAAGCGACGGAAGCCATTTTACAATCGAAATGATTGTTTAACATACAATGACCTCTGTTCATGTTCATTCATGGTGCTAGCCAACCGGCGAGGGCCCGTTTGGCATTGTCGTGCTATAAGCTGTCGACTCAAGTGAATAGCTACATCTATAAAACGTTTTTGTAGTTCAAGACAGTACAACAAGGGAGTTAAGCCATGAAAATCTCTAACCCTGATCGTGTGGAATGCACATATGCTCGTAATCGAATAATTTTTGACGATTTTCGCATCATTCTTTATTTTAAAATCGTAACATTAAAAATACGCTACGATATTTCATCGCATAAAATGAACGTCTACACCGCTTTTATATAATCTCAGGATATAGGGACATTTTGCAATAGAACCATAACAAAAAGGTGGTAACCCATAAGATGAAGTCTGACAACGGAGAGAGAAAACCTGTAGTTAATTGACAGTTTGCCATATGCTACAAATGCAACTGACTAACGATAGATAATTGGGAAGGATAATTAATTTCTAACCTGTTCGCCTATTGTTTCTCATGGCTTATTAAGAAGAGTTGCACGTATAATGCCAATCGCATTAGCCTCAAACACTCTGAGCATAATCAATTGAAATATAAATGTTTCGTAATTATTCAACTAAATCAAATTGGAATAGATGCGTCTTTGATTGTAGGTTCATTATGGTCGGGCCTTAGCGCTGTGTTGTTAATTATACAGTTTGCCTACAAAACATTCAGAATCTGTAAATATTTAAGGTATAATGAAGGATTCTATTGTGGATCAAGCTTGCCATATATACGTTTTTAATAAGGAAGGTTAATGTATTAATAATAGTCAAATCCGCGCCTTATATCAGGCTTCGTAGAAAATACAACATGATTTATAGCGAGCATCATTTGCCCGTTTTATTTCTGTCATTTGTTCATATTTATTCGTGACTCTCAACGTGAATATGTGCGCTGTACATCCACGACCCATTGATGTTGACGAATTATAAAAAACTAAAAGTCGGAATGTAAGCACCAAACAGTGATGTAGCTTAGCGATTAATCTCCATCTGTGAATTCTTGAGACATTTCAAACAAAAACTTTAAAGAGAATAATGATCGCCAAGTTGCATTTGGGAATGCGACATTAATAGGTACATTATATATTCTTTCAAACCTTGTCTTATTTATTTTCCAACAGAGAAGGAGACGGGTAATCATTTTGATCAGCCACCAGTTCCAATATATGCATGATTACCGGCATCGTCAATCATGAATATTTTCCATTGAACCAGTCTTCTTATGACTGTCGAACGAATTACTGTGTACCTCACTCTATTCGTGACTATCACATCTGCAACAACGGAGTCAGTATTATGTCGTATCTTCGTTTTGTGGGTTATTTGGTGTGAAAATTATGCTGCCGATATTACTAATGAGCTGGAAGCACAATTAAAAACAATAGGTATAATTGATATTGTCGTTGCATGAGGTTCACTTCCTCGATGCATTATGATTTGACTATTGAGCTATTTTATTTGCTGATGGTAGATTATTATTTAAACCATTAGTGACTATCCAACATCGTTGCGTAGTGTGATAAAGAGTGCGGTTCCTGTAACTAGATTGTTAATTCAACATCTCTACCGGTCCACGTTTCTTCACGATAAGTATGGTGCCAGTGGGCTTACACGTTTTAGTAGCAGCAAACCATTCACCAGATACTAACCAATGATGATGAATACTTCACCATACGCTCTATGCAACGCATAATAATCGTCTCGAGGTGTAATTGGTAAGTTTCTGGTGAGATATTGTGAACGTAGATTGATTGAAGAAATATTTCAGTACACCATAATTCAAACTTCGGGCTTCATTCAATTAAGTGTCGGATTTAGTATTTTATCAGATTATTTGACGTAGTTTTGTAATTGGGTAAAAACCACGGGATATCATCACCATTGTATATGGCTGCTCGTAATACCGCCATTCTTGCCCCTTATCATTTATATTGCAATCCAACGAAAACCGGTTCACACACAACTTTATCCCATCTGGTTTCCTTCATGAACAGTGACGGCCTCTCTCACTACGCAATAATTGAAGTGACATTTGGGAGGCTATCTTGATTTCAGTAACTGCAGGGTTGCATAAATCTTCATTACTTTTGATTAATTGTTATTTGTCTGCACTGGTCCCTGTTTATGATGAATCCCGTTGGTGTTTTCACGTCAAGTAATATATGACGATGGGGACAGTTCAGTTGTCCGAGCTAACTACGGAGACCTTGGCGTCAAAAAATTCAATATTTAGTTTTTACCCGCACTTTCACAAATACTTATGTATGGTTAGGCCGCTGTGGTCCGAAGAATCACCACCTCAGTGCAAAATGTTAATGCAAGTGGGCTTTCTATCCGGCGACTTTTAATTTCCTTTCTAGATAATCACAAAATAACACCAGGGACAACGCTAACTTATTTGATTAGCTGTCCATTATTTATGCCAATACAAAATAATTGGATTCGATTGCAATCTATATACGCTGACGGGTGCAAATCGAATAACAAATATAGTGAAGTGGGTGCTTTTGAAATGATAAAACTGTTGTTGTCATATACATTATTAATGCAAAACGCTTCTTGCTGTAACATGTCCTCTACCATTTAACATTCACGTTCGAAAACGTGTGCACTTTAAATTATCCATCGATAGCACGACTGAGACAGAGGTGCATGCGAATGACATGCTGCTCGTTAAGTACGGAGTAATCCTATGACGCAAAACAATTACAAATGAAAGAGCTAAATTACATTTTGCGACGAATGAACAATTGCCAGACTCGCTTGATTGCGCCGACAGCTAGAATAAAGTGGTGACTGGTGAAATTTATGGAGAAGGTCCGATCCTCAACGCTGCTTAAAGTACATTTCATGTGTGACTTAAATGCTGGTCCACGCCAGCAGATTATCCACGAGCTAGCATTTTATTCAACATATAATGTAATCAATTAGAAAGTCCGCATTTTGGGCTTTTTAGCTCAAACCATTGCTTTGTTTCAGGTAATGTGTAATTCGTAAACTCGATTCTATCATATATTTGAATGGCGGTCTGTTGTTCGTTCTCTTATAAGTGGCTCATTAAATCAATGGTGGGATATAGAATAATGAACAGCTTCTGCTAGTCTGTGGCATCTCACGCGAACAGTCAGAGAGGTACACCTTCATATTTGGCACATCTCCTGTAGTTATCTTGTATCAACTAAGTTTTTGATCGTAGCCGGCCTGTTACAACGAGATATAGAGAGGTAGAGCAAAACGGAAGTGAAGCGTGATGCAACAAAGGAGCAATTATGGCACCAGTGTTAGAACAACGTAACGCAAAATGCAATAGCAGAGGTTTCAGACCCTGCTCATAGTGAATAGATATAATAGACTGCACCAGCTTGCGATCGTCTAAGGCTGAATGGAGGTGAAGCGTGATGCAAGTAAGGAGTAGTTACCGCAGCCGCGTTAGATCAGCGCAGTGGAAAATACGACAGCAGATATTTCAGTCCCTGCTGATGGACGGCACAGGCCATAAAGTGGCTTTATACAGCGTATAGTTGATGTATGTTACATGGGGTATGTGAATATCGTGTATTGTAGCGAGCAAAGAGTCGCTGATTTATCTTTTGTGGGTGCACGTTTTGGACTGACAGAGTGCACTGTGAGATAAAAATATCAGATTGATGCGGCATTACTGTTTTTTTCATCTGTTATTTATTCAACAAACCCTTGGGATGTGTTTTTTATTGACTGCCATGATTGTTACATGCCCTATGTGAATGCTGTTGTTTTAATGCAGTCTTTGCCGGATTTATTTCCAGCGAGTGAAGAAACGAGACGCATCAACATTCTAACTGCAAAATGAATAATCTTTAACCTTTCACCATGAGCATTTACTTGTCTGGCTAATATCCGTCTAAGAGCAAGCACTACAAAACTATGCTGAGCACGCGCATCAAATCTGTCTCAGCCTGTGTCAGTCGTCAACAAATACGACCGATACGCTCATTGTCCACGAAGTCCCATATAAGCAAAGATGGAAAGGGCTCTTGATAATGGCCTATATATGCGCCCAGTGCACAAGGGAAGGGCGCAGTTACATAAGGCAAGTATCTCGCTGTTGCATTATGAGTATCTATGTAAGCATACCTTAATAACGAGCAGGTTATCATGCCCATGACTGCGAAAATGTGTTTGCTTAAAGCAGGAGCAGCTGTTACAGAAGTAGCGAATTGTCAATGGGTAACATCCATGGGTTGTGACGTCATGTTTTACCAGAATAGCATTATAAGAATTCAATAGCATCAAAAACAGCTTTCGCTATTACAATGTAACCGCATATTATCCATAGCGCAAAGATACGCAGTATGAACTTACAATATAGCGTTTGATGACATAACCAAAAAGCCATATGTGGTATTGCAATGAGACAAATACGTAATGAAAAGCAATTCCCAATAAAAGGTACACAATGAGAACCTTGCGAGGCTTGTCAATAGTGAGAGTCAAAATTACCCTGGCGTACATACTTTGAACATTTGTTTTATATGTGCACCATAACTAATATGAACTATATGCACTGGGAGTATCTCAGCAAAACAAAAGCCTAGTGCTGGTAAGGCATTTATGCAATAGAGAAATCTATTTGATGGCTCGACTCGTGAATTTCAATATCGTCGGTTGAATAAGCGCCTAAGAAATGCATGCATAGTATGAACGTTCCGGAAGCAATATAGACACTTCATTTAACTGTTTATTGCAGCCGCACGCAGAAAACCTATGATTATGACGAGGTTTTTGTGTACAGTGCAGGGCTAAATTCGCATCGTTTATTTAATTAAGCATAGCATTACACAGGTCTGCGTTTTACTCTGCAACGCATAATAAGAACACTACTGAACACTGTTGTTCTTCATTGTGTCACTTGTGAGATTCTACAACTGAATTGTGATCACTGTGAAAAACCTTGACACCTTATAACAAGAAATTGCCGACAGAAATTGCTATTGATATAGAAATTGATTAAGAGAAGAGGCCGAGATATTAATTGATAAAACTAATTGGACGTTATCTATATGGCATAGCACTTGTCCTCATCAGTGGCAACACGGTATGGGACGACTCACACGACCTATTGCAGCTTATATCATATGTTCATTGTTGCAAGCGCAAATGCTGATCTTAATAATGCATATTGACATGGGTCACGCCGCTGCTATACATAAACAAATGCAATGTGGTTTCAATTTAAATGAAATGTGGACATAAACATTACCTGCCTGCAGCGACAGGTGAGGCCAAACTTTCCAGTGTCAAAAACGTTCACTACAACAGTATTAGAGAGAGAGAGAGAGAGAGAGATAGATAGGATATACATATCTATATGCTGTAGAGTATATATATATATTTATATATTTGTATTCAGATACAAATAGAGAGAGGGAGAGAGAGAAAGGGGTTGACAAGAGACAGGAGTAGATTATAGATGGAGAGAGAGAGAGAGAAAGAGAGATGAGAGAGAGAGAAAGAGGAAAATATTAGGGAGTAGAAATAGAGATAATCTGAGATGGATTCAGGAGAGGACTTATATATAGGAGAGAGAGAAAGAGATAAAAGATAGAGATATAGGTATTTCATTGTAAGATATATCTATATGTATCTATATATATAAATATATATGTAATACTAATTATATTACTATATATGTATATATCTTATATATATTATATCGGTATATATATATCTATAAATATATAAAAATATATGTACTGTATATAATAATAGTAATTATATATAATAATAATACAAAATATATAAATACAAAATATATGACATATATATAAAGTATATTATATATAAGTATATTTAATATTTATAATAAATAAACAGATGTTATAAATATATATATATATAATGTATATCATAGTTAAATATATATTATATATAAAAATGTTACATGATATATATATATATAGTATATATATAGATATAATATAATATTTATATATATAATAATAAATATACATATATAAAAATAAAAATCTTATAAATATAAGAAAATAGATATATAAATAGATTATATTAATGTATATATTAATGTAAAATAAAAATATAATAAATATACATATAATATATGTATAATATATATATAAATATATATATATATATATAATA